>CM056957.1:1800750-2400750 GCA_029856935.1 Cyclocarya paliurus | reverse complement strand
ATTTAATCGAAATAGGGGATGCTAAGTATCAGTTCGGGGCCGGCAAGTACGCTACAGTAAGAAAAAAGATGAACTTTGTAAGTAATTTGTGCAGTACCCTCTGTTGCACGGGCTCGCCATGTAAGCCCAGGGTGGCGGTGCAGACACTTCACAGTCCCACTCCCAGACGGGAAGACACGGGTAAGGGTACGAAATCGGAGTCCGACACCACGCTGAAATTTCGGATACGGCGGCGGCGCTGTCGACGCCGTCAGAAACTGAGTCGACATCATCGTCGAGCAACCCCGATTTAATTTCTTAATAAATCGAAGGTTTGAGCATTCCACCGGTATTCTAGGCGGTTGAATAAATTCCTAGTGAGAGGGAGATGCGAATAAGGGTTTTCTTCCGAGTTCTTTCCTTTTTTTAATTTTAATTTTTGTTTTTTCTTATTTTGGGCTTTCGTTTCGGCTCATCCTAACCATCAAAAGGATTGTTTTGGGCCCATTTTATTCGTTTTCTTCTCGCATGAATGTAAGATCCCAAAAAAGGAAAAAAATAAAAGAAGTTTACTGGCATAATCATTCAAGTTCAATCTGCATTATGATTTATGAAAATCAATATAAAAATGGCCCATGTCTCTTCACAGGAACGGTAATTTACGGTTCATATTAAGTAGGAATTCATTTTAGTTTTATTAAGTGAGATAAATTAGTAATTCCACAATTAAAAGGAAAATAAAATAGCTGAAGGGGAAAAAAGAAAAGAAAAATATGTAAGACGCCACCATCTATGAATCTATTCAAATATAGAATGCTTGGGAAGAGAAATAACTTAAGTTTTTCATAAAAAGTTGGCATTTCAATCCTGTTGAATCACCCGAAATGTTAAAATATATAATCATCTTCGGATACTTTCTCAGTTCCTGTCTTGTATTTTTGTCCAGAAATCGCTGACGTCTGTGTTGTTTTTTCTATCAATTAGAGCGATACGGTAAAAATTAAGAATTTAGCTTGCTGCCTCCCGTACTGCAGTCCCCCGACAGGTGTAAAATAACTGCCATCAGAGCTGTGACAGCAAGGACAAGGTTAACTTAGGTATGGATAGTGAAAATATTTATAAATAGTAATAATAAAATAATATTAAATATTAAATAATAATAAAAGATAAGTAAAAAGTAATAAAAGTAGGTTAAAAGTAATAATAAATTAAAAAATAGTAGTGAGAGTGTTTGATAGTACTTGAAGTACTTTATTCAATATTTTATTATTATTTTTTCACTACTATTTATAAACATTTTCAAATACTTTCACTATCCAAATCTAGCATGCAGAAATGGAAAACTGGAAGAACTCTACAGCCTTTCAATATATATATATATATATAAATATATTAGGTTGGAATAACGTGCAAAGCACGTTTGCCTAGTTCGGTGAAATAATTATTTTTAAAAAATAGTATATATTTCATAAAAAAGTTGATTTTAATTACTAATTTAAGGCATATGGGAAAAAATGTGAAATCTAGCAAATATTTAAGAGTAATGATAGTTAAATAGAGTATAATAATTAAATGCTTGCATAGATTAGAAGATAAAAACATTAGTTCAAAATATAACATAGTCCAACACTATTTATAATATTGATAGTTTTAGCAAAGTTGCCTACGATAAATTTAATACAAACTCAACAAAAATATTAGTTTAAAATATAACATAGTCCAACACATATTTATAACATCGATAGTTTTAGCAACAAACCTAACAAAAACATCAGTTCAAAATATGAGTCATTTGATGTTTTGACTATGATCCATTATTTCGTATCATCTTGTATTGCATCAATAGAGACGACATTGAAATTTTTGTACTGTTGTTGGTTGAGTCGATTGGGGTTTACTAAAAGTTCAATCTCCACTCTTTCTGTGAAATTTGTGTTACAAGATTTTCTATATACGGCAGATGTTCCTGCAAAGGAAATTTTTAATAGCCTTGCATGATTAATAAAAATTTAAAGAACATATATGCTAGAAATTGATATCTTGTAAATTAATACAAATCTTTAAATGCAATGTTCTTAATTAAATTACTATGCATATTATAAATAAAAATAAAATTGGCATAATAGACAAGTATATAAAAATCAATTTAAATGATTTTTGTTATAATTTGCTTTTAATAGTTTTTTTTTTAATATAAACTTCAATGTACTTATAGATAATGTAGTAAATATGTCAAAAATTCTAAGATGGACTTTTTTACTCACAGCAATAAAGGCAATGGAAAATAAAAAAACATACATCGCCAGTGTGATTTATAAGTTTAACTGCCGAACAACCGAATGCTTCTTCTACAACTCCACCAAACATAACAGCAGATAGTCTTCTTGTACCATCGTCGAGTTCAACATATGCTCGACAACTATAAATTTGATAGAAATATCATTTTAAGTCCGAATCAATAAAAGCTATACATTAAATCTATGACATAAATTATCTAACAAAACCAAAAATTTGAAAGATACATACTGTAGTTGGGAAATGCTTTGGTGTTTGTAGTGGTAACAAAGGAAGATATCATTATAATCATATCCAGTTCTTTTATTACAGTCAATGCATGACATGTAAAAAAAAATATCTGGCGCAAGTCAACCACAATTATCTTGGCTTTTATTCAAAATTTTGCTTTCTCCATTACATTATAAACAATTTTTTAGATGAATTGATTGTATAAATATTTAAATTTGTTACGAAAAATAGGATTTTACCGCCATGGGTTATAAACTTTTGATCAATTCAGCTACATCACAATTCTTGATTATTTCCCAAATACCAACAGGAGACAGAGATGTAGATGAGTATGTCAAGCATTTTGCAATAATACTCTCGAGTAATAAATCATTAATCACCGTCCTTAAAATTCATAAAAACAAGTGCAACATAAGAAATAAAAATATGGAGATTTTAATATTCAAGTGGCATCAAACAAATAATGACTTATTTGTGATGATTACCACTCTTGCAATAAAGTTACCTCAGGAAGAATAGGATTGATCATAAATTAACTTTTAGGATGCGATGAAAGAAACAATCTTTCATTGGAAATAGAGATCATGATTAATGCAAGCATATACAATATAAAAAAAAATATAAGATTGTTAATTATTAAAAATATCATTATAAGAATCAACTTTTATCCTCGTTCCAAGTATAACTGCTTTGTCCCAATTATTTCTGAGATTTTTTTACATTCATCTTGCACAAATTGACTCCATATAATTAAACATATAAGGTTTAAGCTAATAAATTGGAATAAAAAAAGAATTAATAGAACATGCAAGAAATAAAGACTGAAACATAATTCTAAAATAGTGAACTACCCAAAAATTATTTTTACTTTTGATCAATGACATAGATTTCCTAAATGGTTGTTGGTCCATGCGCTGAAGTTATCTCTCTACATAGCTTGATACGGATTGCAACAGCCAAAACATCTGACAAATAAGATTTAAATTTTTAATATATCGATAATTAAATATTCTAAAATAAAGAGTGAATTACCTATTTCTGCAATTGAGTCTTTGTAAGCGTCTAATTTATTGAACGGAATAAGTTGGTATTTTGGTGGCTCCAATTGTTCTTCATCCTTTAGAACTTCCTCAATTATCGTTTTAGAATTTAGGATCCATTGATATTCATGTGTTTCAATTCTATACTTTGGATCCAGTGGCTTCACATATGCATTACTGATGTAATATGACCGGAAAATATGTAAAATATCATCTCGTGGGTCAATATCTTTATCAAACATTGTCGTTTGTACTCAATTTCCTTGTACAGTATAAGAAATTGAAACAAATAATTTACAAAAAAAAAAAAAGGATGAATAATTGAGTATAATAATTTTGTTTGATTTTAAATTGTTTTTGGGTTTTTAAAAAATAATATTTTTTAAATATGTTACAAGAAGAGAACTAAATAAACGGAACATCATCAACATTTATATAATATGAAAAGATTTAAAAAATCAAACATCAAAAGACCCAACAAATCAATAGTAAAAAAACAAAAAAACAAAAATTAATAGATAGGATTCAAAAATAACAAAATCCTTTATAAGTTTTTAGTACAAAAAAAAAAAAAGACAATAGATTGAAATAAATACTATACCTTTGGATCAATCAATGTTAGGCTTTGGTACTTCACTGGTAAGCATTAGCTTGTTCGTTTGGGTGACTTGTCTGCCACGATCATTTTCATTTTCCAATTCATTGTATTTAGAGTGATATCTTTTACCGATATATAAACCATCCACATCTTTAAAGTTGTTCACATATAAAGATATTAAATGTGTAAGTATAGTAAACTCAATACTAAATTTAAAAAAAAAATTGCAAAGAGAATTAAAGAATACAATAAATATTTCAAGAACACAATACTAAACATACATAAAAGAGAATTCTATTAAATGCGTACTTTTGTTTAAGTAGTTAAACTCAAATTACACAATTGAATCATTACCCATATAACATTAATCTGAACATGCTAATCTTAATAATTCTGTATACACAATAGCAGCAACTTGAAGAAAATCAAGAATAAAAATCTTGAAAGAAAAAGATGGCGAAAAGTTATAATAATTCAATTATATATAAATTGGTTCACCACCTTAGACAACCTAGTACTGACGTAGTGTCATTTAATTGAAGAGATTAGAGTGTTGATTAAATCGTGGCCTTTTGGGAGGACAAGTGTTAATATGGAGCTGGCAATCTAATTTGTGGCTATGATGTAACAATCAATAATTAAGTGGAACATTTGAACTTTAGGATAAACATTGAAAAGTTAGCCTTTGCACCTTTTGGCGCTTATGATAAAGTTATTTTTGATTTATTCTTTTTGTTTGTTTTGCCTACAAACAGGCAATGTCAACCACACTGATCACCCTTTAGATTTTTTTATCTTTCCTATGTTCCTTTTGACCAAATTATAAATACACATGTGGATAGATATATAGATAGATAAGAGAGAATTCTAAGAGTGAGCTGCACAATATCTTACGACGAACAATATTCATATATATATATTTTATATTACTTTATGGCTAAAAAGTTGTGAAAAGAAGGCCTAGATCGATGACAGTGAGATAATGCATCGTGGGCATCAAATATATATTCCTCTCATTGATAAAAAAATAAGAGAATCTAAACCTACGTACACTATCTTTTTACTTTCTATGATCAAATGTTTTACATATTGGTTTTGAATTATTCCTTTATATGTTTTGTTTAGGGTTGACTAGTTAAAAAACACCTCTCTCTCTCTCTCTCTCATATTGTTTTTTTACCCTGTGCACCTTTTGGCACTTATGATAAAGTTATTCCTAATCAATCATGTTGTCATTTTTGTTTTGCCTACAAACATGCAATGTTAGCCACACTGATCACCCTTTAGATTTTTTATCTTTCCTGTGTTTCCTTTGGTCGAATTACAGATACACATGTGGATAGATATATAAATAAATAAGAGGGAATCCCAAGAGTGAGCTGCACAATATTCCATGCAAAGTCACAACGAACAATATTCATATCTGTCTTTTATATTACTTTGGTGCCTCTATTAATAATGGTAGACAATGCATGTTGTGGTCGATCACAAACCAAACAATGCACGCGGTTCGATAAAATGCAAAAGACCTAATCTCAAACCATTGATCATATACTTTTGATCTCAAATTAAACATGAAAGCACTTTTATTTAATAATCTCAAACAACTTACAAAAATTTGAGACTTACCAACATGTGGACCATTCTTTTCTTTTCCCTTTTAGAATTATATCAGAACTACTTATCTTCATAATTAATCTTAAAATAATGGTTATATATAATAATAATGATATATGTGTCATAATAATTGTTGAATTAATGGTTATCTCATGCATGCACAGAATTATGTGCGTCATTCAATTCATTGGATGCTATTATATATATATATAAGCTAACATGCAAAAGCTGACAAATATAGAGTGTTATTTGGCCCAAAGGCAAGGGACTCAATTCCATTCAGATTATTAACTTTTTATTATGGAAAGCATTCTATGTGGGAGAAATTATATAAACGGATACAGAAAATACACATCAAACTTTCTACAACCCGTGGACTTTACTGTTTAATATATTTGTTGTGTCTTTTTTTATTTTGCTAAGGTATCATCATTACTTTCATCTCTGCTAATATTTTCATCATCATTATTTTTTATCATTATTTAATTCAAATAAATTTTGCTCTTTTGTTTTATTGTTATTATTGCTTATATACAGTCTGTTTAGTTTTCAGATCATAGACTCTATTTAAAAGGCATGCGGCCAAAAGAAGAAAGATGATTGATAAGACTGGATAAAGCATAAAGGTCTGGATATATTACTGTTGATTCCCGGCATACTGATCGAGGCATTACTTTTATCCAAAAGATGAACATTAATTAGTGGTCATCATGACACCTTTGGTTGGAGCGATTAAATATGAAAGCGTGAAAAAGGAAATGAGTAATACCAGCCACGTACTGCATAAAAAACTGCATTGGAATAATATTAATTGATTTATATATAACAGCGTAGAAAATGACAATCATCTTCATATTTCGTCGAGTTCTCCCAGCTTTTGTCTTTCCTTTCCATCTTCATATTTAAAAAAAGTTGAGGATTAATTAATTTTACATCGGTAATTAAAAAGAATAAAAAAACTTATTTAAATAATTTGAAGTAAAAAAAACTTAAGCTCTTGGTATAAAATGAGAGAATTAGGTTTTTGAAGGAAAAGTAGTATATATCAAACTAACAAAGTGGACAATTCAAGCTATGCATGCAGCAACAATTCATAATTGACAAATGGCCTTGATCACTCGTCGATCTCTTGTGCTAAGGCATGTACTCTCTTCAAGAATATTGCTACATATAGCCAAACACAACTGACTGAAGGTCATGATCAGCGTTTTGGGGAGTCAGTTGTATGTTGTTCTTGTGCAAGTCAAGAGTAGACACAAAATGCGAAGCCTTTTCATAGCAAGCATTTAAGGCATTTTCCTCAAAACTGAGTGAACTTTCATAATTCCCAAAAAAGTTATCCACGAACACTAGGGCTGAAAAACTGACATTTCAGTTCAGTTTTGAGGAGAAACCGAGACCAACCGAACACTGAGAAAATGTGGCACAAACCGGCCGAAATCGACCGAGCTAGAGGGCAGAACCGGCTGGTTCGGTTGTCAGCCGGTTCACGGTCGGTTTATCAGTTTCGAATTCGAAGGTTATACATTCGGGAATCTCCGAATCAGGGCTATATATAAACTTGCTATAGGTTATATATTTATGAAATTCGAAGTACTAAGATTCTCATCACAAAAATTGAAACAAAAAATCAGATTCATAGAGTATACAAGTTTTAAAAATGAAAATCTTCATTTTTAACACCTAAAAAAAATGACCATGGGCGTGGGATGCGCTGTTTGCCGGAGGGACGTGGAAGGCTGGGCCGCTACCCATTGTCGATACCACTGCCGGAGAGTGGAGAGGCTGAAATGAGGGGGTTGGCATTGGCAATGGCCGTTGTCGTTGTCTGCTGAGGGCTGAGGCTCGAAATGGAAATGGACACTGGAGGGCCCAAGGCAAATGAAATGAGAAGATGAGGCTCAGGAGGGCATGGGACCACGGGTTGTTTAAACCCTAGGAAGAAACGGCGCTGTTTGGCATAAGTCATTCCCTTAATTTTTTTTTTTTTAAAACTAAAGATTCAGAACGACGTCGTTTCACTTATTTAAATGAAACGACATCGTTTAATTATGGTATATATGTTTTAAAAAAAGCTTGCTGACGTCGACCAATTTTTCGATTTTTGCTGGTTCAAACCGTGAACCGAACCGGCCGACGCCGGTGTTGGTAATTTACCATCGACGGCTGACCGGTTCCCTACCGGTTTCGGTCGGTTCCGAGCTTCGGCGGCTGGTCTGAGTCGGCGGCAGTCGGTTGGCCAATTTTTTGTACAGCCCTAATGAACACATTCTCGTTGTATGTAATTGTTGAAGCATTATTGCAGATATTGTTTGTACTGAATTATGGCATCATGTAATTGGTAATTTCTGACTGAAATCAACTTTGGTGATCTTGTGGGTGAGAAGGTATTTCGTAGGACTATTCATTAAGGTTTGTATATATAGAACCATCGAGAAAGTTTTGAACTGCTTGCAATTCCTTCAAAGATGCTAGTTGAATTTGTAGATTTATAACTTGTAGAAAATAAAGTACAATGCAATTGATTAATTAGCAGTTAACCAAAATTAGAGTTTCAATTATTGTATATAAAAAGAGAAAGTCAAAGGGGGAAAACCTGCTGTTGAAAAGTAAAAATCTGTTAAACAATGCCATAAATAGGATCTTGAAGCCTAGATTGTGACAACCGCTTTAAGATGATCACTCATCGGGATGCAAGCAAGGAGCTTCGAAACATTACTTGCGTTGAAAATTTTATGAACGGTGGAGAAATGGGTAGCTCCATGTTTATGGCATAAATAAGGAGGAAAAATATATCCACTAACACATCTCCTTCTCAGGAATTTGCAAGATCCACAAGGAAAATCTGAATCAGTCATTTTGATGGTCAGTTTCGGTCCAAGGGGGGTTAAGTACCTGGATCGAGGAAAACAAAATAACGTTCGCAAAACCCGAAACCTGAAAAATGCTGCAAAATGGAGAATTGATTAGGTCTTGATAGATGCTATAAAAATTTGAGCCATCTGGATTCGCAGAATTTGTCAGGTCTCGCTTGATTGGTTATAGTAATTTAGTACGATTATAGTTGCTTAATTTGTGCACGAATAGATGATCCAAAATATATTAGTTATAATGATTTAGTATAATTATATTAGTATAAGTATAATTACCCTTTAATTACTAATTACAAGCATAAAATACAATATAGGTGTATGAGTGGGGAAAAAACTGAAAAGTGAGAATTATTATTATTAATTTTTTGTGTGTATGATATATAAGAAGATAAAAGAATAAGAGAGTAATTTTAGAGAAAGCATGATGTGAGGGGTATTGAGATCTGTATTGTACTTATCAAAATGAGCAATGCTATGTACAGGTTCTATTTGGGGACTACATTGTAAGCCTAGTTAATTTTGTCTTTAAATCTTTTTAAAATTACAATAATATCTTTATCAAAATTGTACTTTTTTTTCTATTTAATGAAGGATTGTCCCTATTGATTGAAATAGAATTTCTTTATCAAAATTTGTCATTTTTAATAAGACAATTGTGCATGGGCTCAATTGCACGATCTGTTAAATGTAGTCCACGATTTATGGGTATGTAATGATGCATTGACTAGCGTGTGGGAAACATTGATCTAGTCTTTTATTCAAGTAGGCAATTCAAAAGTAGCCAATTCACTTTCAAAATTATAGCAATGCTATGTACAGTCTTCATTTGGGAAAGCGTCTGGCATTATGTCCCGACCTATGGAATCAGCATATTAACAGGCGTCAGTGTCAGGCTGGAAGTTTTTAAAGTTGAGACTCCTTAAGTCAGCCTAAGGGTTGGCCAACAGGTGCATCTTCAAACGCACCAACCCTGTACCATACCCATATGCAAAGGCCCTATCTCGTTGGGGATGCAAGCGGACAATCTCGTTATTCGTAGCAGTTAGCTCAGCATCTAATCTTCCTCGCGCCTCCTTCAACTCATTCAACTTCCGAGACATCCTCAATAAACTCGTCATATTCTTATCTTGGTGAGAGTCAATATCAGCACACTCCTTCTTATACCTCTCAAAAGTGGCCCAAGCCTCAATCAACTCCCCTTGCAGCTCGCTGATCCTGGTATCCTTCTCATGGCGCTCTTTCCAGAATGCTTATTTCTTTTTAGCCAACTCCTTGACCACCCTCTCGCGCTCTTTCTCAGAGGAAGCTAAAGTAGCGGCTGCCTCATTGGACTTCCTCTCAGCATTAACCCGCGAGCGTTCAGAGGATTCCAACATCCCCTGAAAATGCAGAACCTCTGCCCGAGTATTAGCCCTCTCCAAATCAGCCACATGCAGAGCAAAACTGTCCTGGGTGTGGAGACTCTCAACACGGAGAAGTTTGGACCGAAGGCTAGATGATTCCTCATGAAGAGAATCAAGGTCAGCCTCTAAGGATCTGGCGTAACCATCAACCTGCTCCAAACTGGCCCTACTCTCTACGATCCAAGACGCTAGGGCATCAATGTTCTACACAAGCACAATAAAGTTAGAATCTGACGCATGCCGAACAAAGCACATGCAAACAAAAACAAATGAAAGGGAAAATGAGTCTTACCGGAGCCAACATTCTTCTCAGATGCTTTGTCATGTTTATGACTGCCTTCAAAGGAGGCAGAGAAGTACGAGAACTGGCATCTTCCTCCCAGTCGATGTCTCCCATTGAACTGGCATTTCCCTCCCATTAAAATGGTTCCTGATTCAAATCGAAAATATTATCGGATGAAATTACTTGGATGGCAAAGGAACGCATAAAATTGTCACCAAAACATTTCATACTTACATGATTAAGATTTTGTTGAGGATCCATATCCCTCAATTTTATCTTTAATTTTAATTTTGTTGAGGATCTTGATTCAAAGGCTCGAGACTTTACCACTTTATTTCTGTGAATTCAGACGGCTCAAATTTTATAGCATTTGTTGGGACCCAAGCAGATCTGGGTTTTGCGGTATTTTGTCGGGTTTCAGGTTTCATGGGTTTCAAATTTTACGATTTTTTTTCTGCTCGATGCAGGTACTTTAACTCCATTTTTTGCTTTATCGGTGTCGATTCAACAACTCCCGTAGAAACATGTTGCCTAGTTGAGCCAAAAAAAAAATTACTACTCAGTTGTTTGAATTTTATTTATACGGTTTGAACTGATTTTTCATGTCTTGGATGAAAGATAAAATGAGTATACACAGCTTAGAGATAAACATGAATTATGCATGCATGAAAACATTTTTATTTCATAATCTCAAACGACTTAAAAAAATTTAAGACTTTTAGCCTCACTTTTCAAGCGTTCTTGTTTTTCATAAATCAACATGTTATCTTTATCTAAAGGAGCAGGAAGTCGAAATGAAGAGGCAAGTAAGGATTTTAAATTCTTATTCTCCTACTTTAAGTCTCATATTTTTTTGTTAGATTCATGAACAAGTCGTTGAAGTTCATAAATTTTCTCGTTAAACTTTTCAACCCTACGAGTTCTGGACTGCAATTACCGGAAAAATCCAACTATGGCTTATAAGTATCGAGTATCGAGACTCACTAGTTCATAAATGATGTCATCATCTGACTTGTTAGTCAGATCATTCTCATGCTGCATGGCACCTATGGTAGATGTAGAAATAATTGGTGGTCAAGATGGAGAATACCTCATATGATGAAGAAAGGGATTGTTGGAATAAGATTGTTGAGCCATTAAACAAAAAAATTAGAAAACGAGAATGTAGATGGATTTCAGAGAGTAAAAAAGAGTTGATGCAAATGAAATGAAACTCAAGACTGATTTTGTAGGGATGAAAATGAGAACAAAACAAGTTATTAGATTACAGGATATGTTGGGTACATATTTTATTTAGCTAAACCAACGAGATTAACTGTAGACTATCCCTATGTTTCTCGTAAACGCTGATTGTCTGCTGTTAACCGCTGCTGTTCACTTTGTATTTGTACCTCCTCTCGTTCCAGCTCATTTATGGGTGGTTGCATGTCTTGAGCATACGGTCTATATATTTCTTCAACTCTCTATTTTCGCGTTTTAAAATTTTATTCTTTCTCCTATTATTGGCAAGTCTTTGTTGCAACTCATTTATTTGAATTTTAAGCTGATCAACTTCACTAACCCGTGACAGTAACCTACGAGATATGATCGTAATAGCTCCAACATGTTGAGCGTTGAGCATTCTCGATCCTACAACAACTTTAGTATCACTCCTGCTAGAAAAATGTATCTCAGCTCCTATCATGGCGTTGACGGCCTCATGATTAAAGATGAGTGGTTGAGGCATAAATGGTTCCTGATTCAAATCAGGAACATTATTGGAAGAATGTTACTCGACCATTTGAGAGATTGTGATAAATGCAGAGGAATTATTCTATGTGTATTTAGAAGGGAAAGAATGGTCTTTTAAATATAGACCCAAAGCCTTCAAGGCTCTGCGAAAGCTGACCCGGGGCGGAGCTCGAGGCTCTAAAGCGTTGTTGGCTTGAGTTTTATAGCACAAATTAGGGACGAAAGACTCGTTGATTTACTACATTTGTCGGACTCTGAAATTTACGACACTTGTCGACAGTTTGTATCCAAAAAATCAATGCAACTGAACAGTGGGACCTTTTCTTTTATAATTACAAGTTGTCTTTTAACTAACGTGTATAAGCATTTACCTTAGATTTACTGCTGAGGACAAGTTGTCTTAATGAATAATTTAATGCATAAAGAAAAAGCAAACTTTAGCAAATATCTCTAGATAATGATAGGTCGGTAAGTATAAAAATTTATGACATTTGTCGACAGTTTGTATCCAAAAAACAGATGTAACTAAATAGTGGAATTAACTCGTGAACAGTGGGACCTTCTCTTTTATAATTACAAAATTTCTTTTAATTAACGTATAGAAGCATTTACCTTGAAATTTATGAGATTCCACTCATTATAAATTCAATGGTTGTCAATGGTGGGATGCATTTGGAATTATTACTTGTTGACTCATATGCCTAAGATGTTTAGGTATTCCAACTCCTACCATAACTACAATCCAGCCGTTAAGCTCATTGAAGATGAGAAAGTACTCCAAAATGCCCATTTCAAAGGCCAAAAAAAGAAATCGACAAAGTGTCATCACTTCCCTACATAAAAATATCTGAACTACTCAAAAGAAGACAAATTAATGCTCCCTCTTCATACTAATTAAAACCATCAACTTGTTAAATAAACACACATCTCTCTCTCTCTCTCATCATGATAACTCAGACATGACAAGGCCAACATGGACACGATGCAATATGTATTTGACTATGGAGTTGGGTAAACTCTTTATCTACTCTTATTTTTGTCACTACCCTGATCTTTGTAAATATGATCTTTATAAATCATACAAAAAAGAAACGTGGAAGGTTGTTGTACAAAGAGACCGTATATGTAAGAAATGACCTAAAAGAGAGATCAGACAAATTTGAATAAATATAATAATGATAATGATTAGTCGGTAAGTATAATAATTACAAATTTGAATACATTAAAAATAGTATCATTGCAATCACAATAAATACTACCATCACACTCAAAGAGGGAATCCTAAGAGTGAGATGCTAAGAGTGAGATGCACAATATCCCATACAAAGTCACGAGGAACGATATTCATATATATATTTTTTCTATTATTATTATTTTTTGTATCATTTTCTTATAAAAGAACAGTCAAACCATAAGGAATGTCCAACTTTGTCTTTTGCAATCATAGTCAATCATATTCGTAAAAGCTTATGAAAATGAAGATAATATCAAACACTTTCTGCAACCATGGTGGAATTTAAATCATTGCAGAGGTAAGTATTTCATGATCTCTCATAGAAAAATGAATGCGGCCCTAATATTTAAATCATTGCAGAGGTTAGTTTTTTCATTAGTCAATCATATTTGTAAAAGCTTATGAAAATGAAGATAATATCAAACACTTTCTGCAACCATGGTGGAATTTAAATCATTGCACAGGTAAGTATTTTCATGATCACTCATAGAAAAATGAATGCGGCCCCAACATTTAAATCATTGCATAGGTAAGTTTTTTCATGATTTTTTTTCTTTCTTTTTACATGCATTATGTACCCATTAAATGGACCGCTCAATTTTAAATATAGACCCAGAGCCTTCAAGGTTCTGCAAAAGCTGACTCGGGATGGAGCTCGAGGCTCTAAAGCGGCGTCGACTCGAGTTTTATAGCAGAAATCAGAAACTCAAGACTCATTGATTTACGACATTTGTCGGATTCCATAATTATGGGGCCAAATCATTGATACATGATCGAAGTCCGAGAAAACAAACAATGCAGAAGGTGAAAACACGAAAATATGATATTGGAGTCCAACAAATCTGATATCTTTTGATCAGTTTCAAGTCTTTCTCATTTTAAAAGGTGAAAAATAAATATATAAATATTTGTCTCTAATTATGTTTCATGATTGTGTTTTAACTTGTTTGACTTTCATCATTACATAAATATTTGAAAGGTATGTGACTAAAAGAAGAAATAATACCATTATATGCATGTCCCACCCACTCCACAACCCACGTATTGTTGGTTTTCAAAGCTGGCCTAGAGTATTTTCCTGATAAAGATATAGCTTTTATTGGCATCGTTTTAACATAAATTTGTTTGGGGATTTGCAATCTGATTCACTGCTTCTGTTTCTTGATGTGTAATTTTTTTCATGGTCTTGGTTAATTAATATGGTTTCTCACCATCTTTATAAGCATATTCTTAAATAAAATAATAAGAACAATGATTAGTTGCTCTTCAGCAATAACATGAATGGTACTTTTTTTTTATAGGGTCATGAATAGATAGATGCCTTTGCACTATGTAAACCCACTTGCTTGGTTGAAATGCACTTTATTTTTATTGAACATCCATATCCTAGGGGTGGGCAGCGGGGCCCCGCCCCGTTTCCGCCCCGCCCCCGTGTGGCGGGGCGGAGCAACCCGTCCGGCAGATGCGGGGGGCGGGGTCACCCGCCCGCATCTGCCACCCAACCCGGGGACGGGGGCGGGATAGGGGTTTCCCCCGCCCCGGATTTACCCCGCCCCGCCCCGGGTTCTTATATATATATATATTATAAATATATAATATAATTATATAATTATTACATATATATTTAAAAAAAAAAATAACCCAGGCATGAAACGGCGCCGTTTCATGCCTGGGTTTAATTTTTTTTTACCCTCCCAGGCATGAAACGGCGCCGTTTCATGCCTGGGTTTAATTTCTTTTTACCCTCCCAGGCATGAAACGGCGCCGTTTCATGCCTGGGTTTAATTTTTTTTTACCCTCCCAGGCATGAAACGACGCCGTTTCATGCTTGGGATTAATTACCCCAACCCCCGGTCCCCCCCCCCCCGAACCCCTTCTTCCCTCCCGAGCATCCAGCCTTCCACTTTCCAGAATCCCCTATCTCTCTCTCGACTCTCGCCTCTCAGTCTCTCTCTCTGTGAATCGATCGCTGTCATCCCTGTGTGCTGTCACCGTCGCCGTCGCCGTCGCCATCACTAACCGTAACCAGTGACTCGTTCTTCATCTTTGTCACCGAAGGTAAGAAACCCTAAATTTAATCCCAATTTTTTTTTTGTGATTTATGTTATGGAATGGAGATTGGAGGAAGGATGGGTTTAACCGGAGATGGAGGATGGGATTTTGTGAATTGTGTGCTGTGGAGACTTGATTGTGCATGTGGTTTAAATTTTCGTTGGTTGATCGTTGATGAATCTATCCAATTTTGTTTGCAAATTGCAATATGTAATGTTGTAATTTCGAAACCCTAAATTAATTTAGGGGTTGCAAAGATTGAAACTCCTAAATTAATTTAGGGTTTCGGATTAATCTAAACCCCTAAATTAATTTAGGGGTTTCAATCTGTGAAATCCCTAAATTAATTTAGGGTTTCGGATTAATCTAAACCCCTAAATTGGTTTCAATCTTTGAAACCCCTAAATTAATTTAGGGATTTCAATCTAAACCCCTAAATTTTATTCTGTGAAATCCCTAAATTAATTTAGGGGTTTAATCCGAAACCCTAAATTAATTTAGGGGTTTCAAGATTGAAACCCCTAAATTGGTTTCAATCTTTGAAACCCCTAAATTAATTTAGGGGTTTCAAAGATTGAAACCCCTAAATTAATTTTCGGATTGGACCCCTAAATTAATTTAGGGATTTCAATCTAGACCCCGGGATTTTATTTTTTTGTAGTTATTAAATTTTTTTTTTCAAATAGACTATACGAAGATTACACGTCGTAGGCTTGCACAAATTATTTTTCTTTCTATTTTCTTTT
This sequence comes from Cyclocarya paliurus, assembly GCA_029856935.1. Taxonomy (NCBI): domain Eukaryota; kingdom Viridiplantae; phylum Streptophyta; class Magnoliopsida; order Fagales; family Juglandaceae; genus Cyclocarya; species Cyclocarya paliurus. The sequence goes on along the minus strand of CM056957.1, from coordinate 2,384,668 downwards.
GTGAATAATTTATTTTTTTAAATATAATTCAAGGGCATATAACTTTCGTGCAATCTTTATAAAAAATATTGAATCTTATCATTTAATGATAGAATCCGTCATTTATTTTTTTAAATAGACTATGTCCAATGACCAAGTATTATTATGTGATTAGTTTAGCTTAATAATGATTTTAACATAATGTTGTGTGTAATAGATAAAAAATTATAATTACACACAAAATAATTATGGAAACAGTCTAATGCTATTTGTAAGTTTATTTTTATAAGATTTTTTTGAGTTCTAAACATTTTTTTTCATTAAATTGTCCAAAAATTAATCTTCTTATTGGTTATAATTGTCCAAAAATTAATCTTTGAAACCCCTAAATTAATTTAGGGGTTTCAAAGATTAGTTGGCTTGCACTGTTAATTGCTGAATGTTTGTTGGTTCAAAAAAAAAATTGTCACTTGTTTGGTTGCTATGTTTTCTATTAATTCAGATTTATTGTTTGCTTTAGTTCATGGATATGCCAGCAGATTCTAGTGCGAGCTCTCCTTTCCAGGCCGAGGGCACCCCTACCCCTACCGCTACACCTCCTACTCATACCCCTACCCATACCTCTACCCCTACGGTACCTTGCCCCGCCCCTAAGCCCAGCAAGAAACATGCTTCAATAGTTTGGAGTCATTTCACCAAACTAGAGGGTGGTGACCCAAGTAACCCCCAAGCCAAGTGTAACCATTGTGGGAAAATTTATGGGTGTCACTATAGGAAACATGGCACCTCACAATTAAAGGTGCACTTAGAAGAGCAATGCAAAAAAAGTCCAATATTAAGATCACTACAAGAGAAAAGCCAATCTAGGCTAGATATTGGACTTCAAAAAATGGCTGATGGGACTAGTGGGGGTGCAACTTTGAGGGGGTATACTAAGTATGATCCCGATGAGTGTAGACGACATCTAGCTCGTATGGTCATTATGGACGAGCTACCTTTTCAAGTTGTTGATGGGAAATGGTTCCAAGCGTATTCTCGCTACTTGGAACCAAGGTTTAATATTCCGTCTCGCCACACGGTGGCAAAAGATGTAAAAAAACATTTTTATATTGAAAAAGAGAAGTTGAGGGGTCAATTGGCGAATCAATTTGTTTGTCTCACCACTGACACATGGACATCAGTTCAAAATTTTAATTATATGTCTTTGACTGTGCATTTTGTTGATTGTCATTGGACGTTACAAAAGAAAATTATAAAATTTTGTAAAATCACCGATCATAAGGGTGAGACAATTGGAAAGGCCTTGGAGGCCGCAATAAAGGAGTGGGGGTTGACCCGGGTTGTTACAGTCACAGTCGATAATGCCTCGTCTAATGATGTTGCATTGGGACATCTGAAGACCTATCTTAGAGAGGCAAATAAGACACTTATGGGTGGTGAGTGTCTGCATGTGAGATGTGCGGCACATATTCTGAATTTGATTGTCACTGATGGTTTGAGAGATCTTCATGACTCGATTGCTCGGGTTAGGATTGCTGTGAGATGGGTGAGATCTTCTCCTTCGAGGTTGGAGAAATTTATGGTTGCTGCGAGATCTGCTGGCCTAACATCTAAGAAGGGCCTTTGTACTGATATGCCTACACGATGGAATTCAACATTTTTGATGTTGGAGGCGGCCCAAGAGTATAAGCTGGCATTTGCATTATTGGGTGACGAAGACATCCAATATGTAAAGTATTTTGATGATCACGGGGGATTGGGAAAACCAGTAGAGGATGATTGGGAAATTGTAGCTGTTTTTGTAGAGTTTTTGAGGCTCTTTTACGATGTCACCACGAGACTATCTGCCACTTTGTACCCTACATCCAATGTTGTATGTCAGCAAATATGTAGGGTAAAAGAAGAATTAGATGACATGGTCGCGGGTGGTCATATTAGGCTCCAGGAGATGGCTTTGATTATGAGGACAAAGTACGACAAGTATTGAGGAGATTTAACTAGGGCTAATATTTTGTTATATGTAGCTGTCGTCTTTGACCCGAGGTATAAGTTGGATGGCATTATATTTGGATTGGGCCTTGCGTACGGGCAAGTATGGGCGGAGCTTATTGCAGCAAGGGTTCGGGAAACCCTTGGTAGATTATTTGATGAGTTTACCACCCTGCGGGGTGGTAATATTGCGGCACCTACACCTACCCCATCAGCGTCAAGGATTCCAGAAGTCGAGGTTGGGAAAAGACGTAGATTGGAGTGGGGTGAGAGGTATGAGCAGACCCCCTTCCTTCGGAGTTCTGTAGAGGCTCAGTCAGAGATAGATAGATACTTATCAGCAGAGCTTCTACCATTTTCACGAGACTTCGATATATTAAGTTGGTGGAAGGTGAATGCCGTGAAGTATCCCATCCTTGGAGAGATAGCCCGCACACTTTTGGCTATCCCTGTTAGCACCGTAGCCTCAGAGTCGGCTTTTAGCACCGGAGGGCGTGTATTAGATTCATTTCGGAGTTCATTAGCTCCTACCACTGTGGAGGCTTTGATTTGCACGCAGAATTGGATCAAGGGAACTCCAATTCATGTTCCGGATGTTCTTGAGTATGAGGAGGCCGACGTCGAGGAGGAGGGTGATGATCAGCCTGGATCTGGTATTTATTTTAAGTTTATTTTTTAATTTCTTATTTTAATTTATTTATTTTCATTTAATTGGTATTCATTAGTTTGATTTCAAATTTAATTGTTATAGTGATACATGAGACGTCTACAGCTACCTCTGATGCAGTATGACTTTGTATTAGACCTACCATTGCCATGGTTTGCACAATTTCTCCCTTAATTATTTTTTGCATTTAAAATTTTGTTTCATCTTTATAACTTTATAATTCTCATCTGTTTTATTTTTAACTTATTAATATTTCAAGTTTTAGAACTTATTTACTTTTATGATCTTCATTTGCAGTCTCATAGCAGTCGACACAACTCACCATTCAATGAACTCACCGCCACGATTCCACCCCAAAATCAAATTGAGAAGTTATTATTTTGTCAATTTACAATTAATTGTAATGTTGCTACAATAGTTAATTGTACAATTTGTAATATTTATTTTTTTTAGAAGAGTTTGTAATAGTTTATTAGTTCTCTTAATTTGTATTTTGTATAATTGTAAACTACTTATTTTAGCTTAGTGCCTTAGTAATGATTAGTGATGATTATTATTTAATTAGTTAATAGTTGAAACTTAGTATAATACTATAATCTATATATATTATATATTTTTTTTCAGTTTTAAAATATATAAATTAAATTCTAGACCTAAAATAGCCCAAAAATAGATTTTGGGCCCAAAGTAGCCCAAAAACAAATTCTGGGCCATTTAGGGCCCAGAAAAATATTCTGGGCCAAAGGCCCAATAGTGGGGGGTGCGGGGTGCGGGCGGATGGAGGCCCACCCCCGCACCCCGGCCACCGGACGGGGTACCCCGCCCCCGCCCATGCGGGGGCGGGGTACGGGGGAAATTCCCCACCCCCCGCATATGCGGGGGCAGGGGGCGGGGGAGGGGTGACCCCGCCCCGTAGGGGGCGGGTATCACCCCTACCATATCCCTTCACTTTATCTTTAATTTTAATTTTTCAATCCAAAAGTTACTTGGGAAAAAAAACCAAAACGACAAAATCATTAATCCCTCTTTCTTAATGCTTGATCGCGTGGCCCCAAAAAAGGACGTAGATCAATTGACCACCATGATTCAGACAATTGATCAATTTCACAAATGCAGTTTTTTATAAAAGGAAATTAAAAAATAATATATATATATATATATATATATATATATATATATATATATATTAACTCTTGAATATTCTAATAGCTAGGACGTAGGTGCTTTTCATTTTGGAGTACTTTCTCATCTTAAATGAGCTTCAACGGCTGAATTGTAGCTATGTAAAACTTTCACACATTTTTTATTCTTAAGTCGGGCTACAATAGAGTGGCCCGCTCAATTTGACTGCTAGGTCAAATGTATATTTTTATTTTTTTCATCTTTTTTTAACATATTTAAATATTTTTAAAAGATAAAAAAAAATTATCAATAGACTAAAAATCACTTTCTTAATCATTAAGTAAATAAAAAATTTAAAATAATTAACTACACAAATAGTGAACGAGCAAACTAACATTTTCCTTAATTCTTTGGTTAATGCAATAAGGAAGTCTTGATACTTTAAGAGGCATCGTGACTAGTCAAAATCTAGAAATGACCGTTAATTCCAGGTTTGAAATCATAAATATTGTTTTACATGATGTCTCATGATAACATTTTAATTATACCAAGGTGCAAACATGGCAATCATGATGAACGATAGCAACTATTCTTCCTTTCAAAAAAAAAAAACAACTATTATTGATTGCACGATCACCGATACCTCATTGACACCATCGAGCAGCATGATCCTCAACGGCTCTTGCCACTCACTGAGTTGTAAGTTTTTCTCCAACTCGTCCAACACTCCTTTCCCGCCTGCATGTATGTAGAAGTGCTCGAAAGCCAGCTTGAAATGTCGGTTGAATACTGAGAGAGAGAGAGTGATGAGAGAGAGACCAACTAATGAAAGAGAGAGAGATTACAGGAGAGAAGAAAGCATGGCATGAGGGAGAGAGGGAACTCACTGTGAGAACGTGAGAGGCATGCGACGGAGATGAGTGACGGTGGCAAGTGGCCGAACAACAGAGAGAAAGAGAGTGATGAGTGAGAGAGCGCACAGAGAGAGAGAAAGAAATGCTTTGGGTGGCCGAAACTTACCCAATGAAGGAAGAAGAAGCAGCGACACCGAGTGACGGAGGTTGAGTTTATGGTACTTCCAAGCTCGGCTAAGAACGGCGCCCAACAGGTTTGAAATCAACGAAGGCTGATCTCTAACAGGTTTGAATTTATGATTTGCTCTGTTTCGGAGTGGGAAAAGATAGGATAACGGGATGAGGAAAAAGTCGTGAAGTTACTAGGCTGTCCACCGTCGGGTAGCCCATCTCCATCGCGTCACTACCCCACGGTGCCTCTTTTCTACCACCCAAGCTCAATGCCATACCCCCGCTGACCACCACGTAGCTCTCCTCTGGTTCATCCACCACTGCATGCAAACAAAAAAAGAAAAAAGAAACATCAATTTTGTCAAGAAACATGGAAATAAAAATCCATCTACAATCCTCAAAATTGTCAAGAAACATGGTAATAAAAAAATCCATCTAAAATCTTCAAACCTGAAGAGAGAACATGCATAAATGCTCTCCTTAGTCTCCTTTCCTCTCATCTGGTTCTCTCTCCCTCTTCAACCGTGTCTCTCTCTCTGTAGTTAGAAGAGGGAAGACGAAAAAAAAAACAACGACTATTCTTGATGGCACGATCACCGATACCTCCTTGATACCATCGAGCAGCTTGATCCTCGACGGCTCTTGCCACTCACTGAGTTGTAAGTTTTTCTCCAACTCGTCCAACACTTCTTTCCCGCTTGCATGTATGCAGAAGTGCTCGAAAGCCAGCTTAAAATGTCGGTTGAATACTGAGAGAGAGACCAACTAATGAAAGAGAGAGAGATTACAGGAGGGAAGAAAGCATGGCGTGAGGGAGAGAGGGAACTCACTGTGAGAACATGAGAGGCATGTGATGGAGATGAGTGACGGTGGCAAGTGGCCGAACAACAGAGAGAAAGAGAGTGATGAGTGAGAGAGCGCACAAAGAGAGAGAGAGAGAGAGAAATGCTTTGGGTGGCCGAAACTTACCCAATGAAGGAAGAAGAAGCAGTGGCACCGAGCGACGGAGGTTGAGTTTATGGTACTTCCAAGCTCGGCTAAGAACGGCGCCCAACAGGTTTGAAATCAACGAAGGCTGATCTCTAACAGGTTTGAATTTATGATTTGCTCTGTTTCGAAGTGGGAAAAGATAGGATAACGGGATGAGGAAAAAGCCGTGAAGTTACTAGGCTGTCCACCGTTGGGTAGCCCATCTCCATCGCGTCACTACCCCACGGTGCCTCTTTTCTACCACCCAAGCTCAATGCCATACCCCCGCTGACCACCACGTAGCTCTCCTCTGGTTCATCCACCACTGCATGCAAACAAAAAAAGAAAAAAGAAAAAAGAAACATCAATTTTGTCAAGAAACATGGAAATAAAAAATCCATCTACAATCCTCAAAATTGTCAAGAAACATGGTAATAAAAAAATCCATCTAAAATCCTCAAACCTGAAGAGAGAACACGCATAAATGCTCTCCTTGGTCTCCTTTCCTCTCATCTGGTTCTCTCTCCCTCTTCAACCGTGTCTCTCTCTCTGTAGTTAGAAGAGGGAAGACGAAAAAAAAAATAACGACTATTCTTGATGGCACAATCACCGATACCTCCTTGATACCATCGAGCAGCTTGATCCTCGACGGCTCTTGCCACTCACTGAGTTGTAAGTTTTTCTCCAACTCGTCCAACACTTCTTTCCCGCTTGCATGTATGCAGAAGTGCTCGAAAGCCAGCTTAAAATGTCGGTTGAATACTGAGAGAGAGACCAACTAATGAAAGAGAGAGAGATTACGGGAGGGAAGAAAGCATGGCGTGAGGGAGAGAGGGAACTCACTGTGAGAACATGAGAGGCATGCGATGGAGATGAGTGACGGTGGCAAGTGGCCGAACAACAGAGAGAAAGAGAGTGATGAGTGAGAGAGCGCACAAAGAGAGAGAGAGAGAGAAATGCTTTGGGTGGCCGAAACTTACCCAATGAAGGAAGAAGAAGCAGTGGCACCGAGCGACGGAGGTTGAGTTTATGGTATTTCCAAGCTCGGCTAAGAACGGCGCCCCATAGGTTTGAAATCAATGGAGGCCAATCTCTAACAGGTTTGAATTTATAATTTGCTCTGTTTCGAGAGTGGGAAAACATAGGATAACGAGATGAGGAAAAAGCCATGAAGTTACTGGGTTGTCCACCGTCGAGTAGCCCATCTCCGTCGCGTCACTTCCCCCATAGTGCCTCTATTCTGCTGCCCAAGCTCAACACCATACCCTGCCGACCACCACGTGGCTCTCCTCTGGTTCATCCACCACTGCATGCAAACAAAAAAAAGAAAAAAGAAACATCAATTTTGTCAATAAACATGGAAATAAAAAATCCATCTACAATCCTCAAAATTGTCAAGAAATATGGTAATAAAAAATCTATCTACAATCCTCAAACCTGAAGAGAGAACACGCATAGATGCTCTCCTTGGTCTCCTTTCCTCTCCTCTGATTCTCTCTCCCTCTTCAACCGTGTCTCTCTCTCTGTAGTTAGAAGAGGGAAGACGAAAAAAATGAGGAAGCTGACAAACAAACCAAATAAAAACCATACCTTTGATATTAAAAGACAAATATATCCTTAAACTACACGGAAACACATGCACTAAAATAATGAATAGAAGGCTAAAATTGGAATGAGGAAAAATAAATGGAAGAAAAAATGGAATTAGAAATCTACTGTTCAATCCTGTAGAAGCGCAATAGGCGCTTGTTATAATAGAAAGATATTATATTATATAGGTGGCACAGAACTTTCAAGAAATCCCAAGCAAGGTAGTCTAAGCAAAAGAAACTCGTCGTCAACTGCCCATTGCCCTTTAAAAGAGACCCACCCAACAAGCTGGTTCCGTAGAAGACAGCATGCTTGTAATTAGATTAAAGACAAAAATAATAGATTTAGAAAGGCATCCAAAAGATACATGGCCAGTAACCTTTTGCAAGACAACATCAATGAAGATAGAATAATAATGCTCAGCAGTAAAACACGGAATTGAGAGTGGTAACGTGAAATATTCAACATCCATCTCGAATGTCCTGGTCGTGGAAGTTGTTCATCTTTTTCTACCACCGCGCTCTCTTAAAGAAAGGGCTAGTGTTTCTCCTACTCCAACATTGTAATATGCCAGCGATATATTGTCCTTGAGAAAGCCAGGTTTTCCGCTCAGTTTTTGCTTATTGGGAGGAAGCTGGATCTCTCCTGCAATTTTCTCCTTCAGACTGCCAACAGTTTCATATAAGGACTGCACTGTTATCTCCAAAAGCTGCATTTTGAGATTTCCTTCCTCAACATTGGGAAAAGACACGGAGATATGAGCAGGCCTCTGCAAAATGTGAACCAGGTGGAGATGGTACACGCATATTGGGGGCATTCATAAATATTGATAATGGCATCGAGGGTGGTTGATTGACCAAAAGTGATTGCTGTCCAGAAGTCATTGGCATTGGAGGTGAAGGTGGCCAAACCGAAGGAGCCATGGGCATGACTGGCGGCCTAGGTGGGGGTACAGGAAGCCCAACACTACTTGGAGAAGCATACTGCACCGTGTTTGGAGGCATGCGAGGAAGATTCAAGGCTGTCAGTGAACATCCTATCCACGACAATCAAGCAGTGTCAATCAAAGCCTCCAGCTCAACTAAATCTTCTAAACATAATCACCGATAATCAAGCCATACTGATTATGCACCCGTAACTTAAGGCTATCAACCTTTCATGTAGTAAGCTGGCACATTCATTTTGATTGCCCACGTTCGTGTATATAAGATAGCATCTATATGTGTAACATTGTGCAAGAAATACAAAAAAGAATATTTCTATACTTTTTTAAAAGCTTTGCTACTTAACATCTTCACACATCATATTTTTTTATTCTTCTTAAACTTATTGAATTCTTCAACTCATCATCCATATACTACATATTTAGTAAGAGAAAAAAAATTAAAAAAGTGTAGTGTGTAATATATGTGGGTGATGAATATATTTTTTTCTCTTTTAAAGGCTAGTCCCGGAGGTGGAGGAAGTGGATGAATTGATGGCACACCAAATCTAGGAGCTGCAGGACCAAGAATGTTTCTTGTGTCGTTATTTTCAAGGTCATCTTGATCCTCTCCATTGATATTCTGTGACAAGGCCCGATTTGCAGTGCGTCCAATGCTTCCGTTGTGACCAATGTTCAAGTACGGTTGTCATGTCAACAACACTCTTATGTATCTTCTCTGTTAAACCCTTGGGAGGCATCAAGACTTTGGAGTATGCATCAGCAAGCGAAGTGAAAAACATGAACATGTTGTTGGTCTCAAAAAATGGAACTAAGGGTTACTGATCTCCCTGCTTGTCAAACCTGTCAAGAACGACTTCACATTTCGAGCTACAAATTGTGCTGTGAGTTTAATAATATCCAGTTCTTCTCCAGTAATCCCTTCGGGGAGCCGGACTGTATACTGCTAAGCTTTTGGGGCCTCAATAACTTTGCGAACAAGTTTAAACTGGGTAGATAGATCTACCTTAGTTGCTACTGCTTCATTACCACCAGTCACTGGAGCAGATGAGGCTGACTCAGGCACAGCAGAATCAACAGGCTGTGAAGAAGGTTGTTGCACAAAAGACTGATTCTGAGCACGAAATTCAGACAACCGATGTTGACAATATGCATGGTAGGGATTCGACGCATTCAAGAAATTGATCTTGACATTGCCAGCATTATTTGCAATAACCCTCTTTTCAAACTTTTGTCTATTCCTTGCAACAAACTGGAAAGTTTTGTCAACAATAGTTCTTATGTCCGAAGGAGAATGAATAATTATAATAGTTCTTGTATGGGTTGCAACCATTGTAGGAGCTGAGCTAGTTTTGTCCTGCTCCTCGTTTGATAGCTTTTCATCATTTCGCTCGAAGGACACTTGAGATTGGGGAAGAGAGCCAAGATTCTCATTAGAAGGAGGAGCAGAGAGGGGCAAGATTGGCAAAGAACCTAACATTTTTCAAAAGAAACAAAACCTTAAATATCACTAGTTGTGATAAGAAATTGAAGCAAAACCAAGTTAGTTCCCATATCCATGCTAACTTTAAAGTCGAAAAGCAACATATTGATATTTTAAAAAGTTAAGAGATAAAGCATCAACTGCAAAGCACAAAAAAAAGTAAAAAGACAAAAAGAACAATAGGCGTCGTCAACGAGCTTTATAGCACTCCTAATGGTTTATATATCTTATCTTTTAAAATATATCATCAAAATTTATTTTTTTTATTTTACATACTGACTTTTACAATATACTATATATCTGTTTATCTATTTTTTCTTTATATTACATTATTTAATAGTTTGTTGGAAAAAAAGTACATAGAGAGAAAAATTATTGTGGAAGATAAAGTACATTAAAAGAGAATAAATCAATAAAATATTTTTACATTTGTGAATAGTTCATGCTAAATGTAACTGAACACTGTAGCGAAATGTAAAATAGATTTGAAAATAGAGGATCCATTGGAAGCACTTTTTAGCTACTTTTCTTCAAATTTTACATACAAATGGGTTTTACAAAATCTATTGGGAGTGCTATAAGAGATAAGCTCACTTTTTTAACTCTCATTTTTTTTTATTATTATAATTTTTACAAATTTTTATATAAAATATAATAAATAATTTATTTTTTTAAAATTTAAAATAATAATAATATTAAAAAATAATATTTTAACAATATTTTATTTAATTTTTAACTTTTATTTCAATTTAAAACTTAACAAATCTGAGATTTTTTCAAGAGTAACAAGCATAGATTCATTCTCTTTGTAAAAATGAGAGACTTTAATTTAAAGAAAATTACTATTTTATTCCCTCATTTTTTTCATACATTTTGTTACCTTATGTATTTTTTTTTTTACTTAATAGTTAAAGAAATAATTATTTATGTATTGATATATTTATATATATATTTTTAAAATATTTTAAAATGATAAAAAAAATGTGAATTAAAACTTTTTTAAAAAACTGTTGAATTTGACCTATCGAAACAAGGAGATAATTCAATCAATTGATGTGTCCAGAAAAGAAATATGAATTTCGATGCATAATAAATCACAAAATCAGAGGGTGTACTATTAACAGCAAACAACAGTCAATAAAAAAACATGCACCAACCAACACAAAAACACAGGAGGACCCATAGTCATGATCACTTACCCCTTTGATGATTACTTACCACTTTGTGCAACGGCTCAAATGCAAACGGCTAATACACTACTTGTATTTTTGTTGTAACAAATTCTATAAATAAAGAGGAAGACTTTCAGATCACTCACGGTGACTGAAACATTTTATCAAACACACTGTGTTCTTACTTTCTTTATGGTATCAGAGCTGTGTGAGTGAAGAGAGTCTTCCTTCATGGCCACCATTGCTCTCAACGTAGGGAATTTTGTCACTCTACGCCTAAACAATAGCAATTATCCTCTGTGGAAAGAGCAATTACTAGCCTTGGCTGAGAGCCAAGACTTGATAGAGCACCTCGTACGTGAGGACTTTGCCCCTCCCGAGTTCACCATCCCCATTGATGGATCATCAGATTCGGCAAAACCAGAGACAAATAAATAATACATTCAATGGAGAAAGTCAGATCGACTTCTCAGAGGGTGGATAATTGGCACTCTCTCTGAAGAGGCACTCGGCCTTGTGATAGGAATTGATTCGGCTCACCATGTATGGAGGGCACTCAAGTCAGCATACGCACATGACTCACAAGAAAGGGAATTTCATCTTACACAACAACTCACATACCTCAAAAAGGATCCAACAATGTCACTTACAGAGCATCTCCAAGTCTTCAAAAATTTATGTGACAGCCTAGCTTCAATCGGCCGACCCGTTGAGGACAAGACGAAGGTATTCTCTTTGTTAAACGGCCTCGGAGCTCGCTACGAGTCATTCACTACCTCGATGTTAAAGCCCCCCAAGCCATCCTACACCAAAATAATTCCTCTTCTTCAAGGATACGAGATTCGCACCTCAATACACGAAATCCATCCATCGGTTGCCTTCTATGGCCAGCAAACAAGGAATCACAACTTCAAGGACCACCGTGGAGGTGGCCGTTCGCAGCTGCAGAGGAATTTCTCCTCACGGGGGCGCGGGTTCCTTCCTGCAACAAACCCCAACCGAGAAGACAATCCTTCACACGGAAGGGATGACTCTCATGGGCCTCTCATGCACGGACCTTCATCACTCAACTCCTACGGGCCTCACACACACGGGCCCTCTCATTCTAATATCCACGGGCCTCTCATGCACACACCTAACTCATATGGGCCTTTTATACACGGGCCACCTTCAACAGCTGCAAGGGCCAATTCACATGGGCCACCTTCAACATTTGGATCCACTGAACGACCAAATAAAGCCCGTGACCCACCACCTACATGTCAAATTTGTGGAAAAAGAGGTCATATTGCTCTCAAATGTTGGAATAGATTTAATCACTCTTATCAACCTGAGGATATTCCTCAAGCCCTTGCTGCATTGACACTTGAGGATTCTCCTCATAATGCTGAATGGATTGCAGACACTGGTGCATCTGCTCATATGACTAGCGATCCAGGTATAATCAAAAATTTACGTCGTTATTTTGGTAATGATGCTGTTATTATTGGAGATGGTAGTTTGCATGCTATTACTCATATTGGTGATACTTATCTTAATAATAGTACTACTAAAATTAAATTATGTGATGTTTTATTAGTACCCGCATTGGCAAAAAACCTTTTATCTATTGGGCAGCTCACCTCTGATTATCCTTATAATTGCGAATTTTACGGTGTTGGTTTTATTGTTAAGGAACAGGAGATCAACCGTATCTTGTTGACCGGACGACGGAAGGGTAACCTCTATGTTGTTTCTCCTCTATACGAAGCTCATTTTTCAACCCGATTTCGGCGTGTTCCCGAACACATATGGCACCAACGTTTGGGGCATCCTCAGGCCTCTACTACTCAAATCCTTAAATCTAAAGGACTTATTCAAATTTCTGGCACCAACAAATCTCTGACTATTTGTGAAAGTTGTCAGCTTGGGAAACTAAGCAAATTACCTTTTTTACCCTCTACTAATTTAACTTATACTATTTTTGATAAACTCTATTGTGATTTGTGGGGACCTGTCCCTGTTATTTCTGTTGGTAAATTTTTTTATTATGCTTGTATTATTGATGCTTTTTCTAAATTTATGTGGATCATACCGCTTCGAAAAAAATCTGATTTTTTCCCAGCTTTCTTACTGTTTGAAAAATATGTCGAATGTCAATTCAATAAAAAAATAAAAAATTTTCAAACTGATGGGGGTGGAGAATTTGCTAACACACTGTTTACCTCACACTTACAACAATAAGGTACTATTCATCAATTTTCTTGCCCTCATACTCCTGAACAAAATGGTATAGTAGAACGTCGTCATCGTATTATTAGAGAACTTGGAATGACAATGCTTTTTCATAGTGGTGTCCCAAAACGTTTTTGGGTTGAAGCTTTTACCACAGTTGTTTTTTTAATAAATCGTCTTCCCTCATCTACTTTGGACTTACAATCACCTTTTTCTATGTTATATAACACCTTCCCTAATTATCAATCCTTACGTGTTTTTGGTTCTAAATGTTATCCATACACTTGGGACACTAAGTAAAATAAATTTGATCCCAAAACTTTACCATGTGTCTTTTTAGGTTATAGTGATCACCATCGTGGGTACAAATGCTATCATCCTCCTACAGGTCGTACTTACATTTCTCGTCATGTTGTTTTTTATGAACTTAATTTTCCTTATAAAAATCCTGGGAACCTTCACCTTCCACCACCTTCTGAACAAATCTTATCTATATTTGACATATGGATTACACCTCCCTCAATCTCACCTTCCCTCACTACTTCATCCTCTCTACTGGACCTACACATCCCCTTACCATCAACCACTCTCTCTTCCCTTCCTGAACCACAATCCCACATCCCTACAACAGTCACGTTCGGCGTCTCCTCCACCTCCATGTATTTCATCTACACCAACCCCACCTCCACTTCCTCAACATACAATGATTACCCGATCTCGTGCCGGTATTCAAAAACTCAATCCTAAATATGTAAATCTACATGATCTTAGCACCATACCCAAGGAACCCAAAACTATACGCTCGGCCCTCAATCATCCTGGATGGACCCAAGCTATGCTTGACGAGCTGAAAGCCTTACATACTAACAATACCTGGACCCTTGTGAAACGTGATTCCTCCATGGATGTTATTGGTTGCAAATGGATTTTTAAAACAAAACTCAATGCAAATGGCATTCTCGATCGTTTGAAAGCTTGTTTAGTAGCAAAAGGCTTTCATCAAACAGCTGGTGTTAACTATCATGAAACTTTTTCTTCGGTAATCCGACCAAATACTATTCGAACTGTTATTAGTATTGCTCTGGTCAACCACTGGGACATTCGTCAACTAGACGTCAAAAATGCATTTCTTTATGGTGAACTTCATGAACCTGTCTACATGGAACAACCTCCAGTTTTTATTCACTCAACTCATTCCTCTCATGTTTGCAAATTAAATAAAGCTCTGTATGGCTTAAAGTAGGCTCCACGCGCATGGTTTGATAAATTTAGTAGTTTCTTACTTACTTATGGTTTTAATTGTAGCACTGCTGATTCATCTTTATTTATTTACCGTTCCCCTCGTGGATGTCTTATATTACTTTTGTATGTTGATGATATCTTACTTACTAGCTCTTCCACAGACTTTCTGTCTGAGTTTATCTTAGCCCTTAGCAGTCAATTTGCCATGAAAGACTTGGGTCCTATTCATTATTTTTTAGGAATTCAGATTACTCACACAAATGACGGCCTTACTCTGACCCAAGCTAAGTATGCCTATGATATTTTAGACCGAGCCCAAATGAGTGACTGCAAACCCATGGGCACTCCCATGATGTCTAAAACCAACAGTCTCAAATCTACAACTCATTTTTCTGACCCAATCCATTATCGAAGTCTTGTGGGTGCTCTTCAATATCTTACACTTACTCGACCAGACCTTGCATATAGTGTCAACTTTGTGTCTCAATTTATGCACTCTCCTACTGAAGCTCATTTTAAAATGGTGAAACGTATTCTTCGATATGTGAAAAGTACAATTAATTTTGGTCTCAATTTCACCTCCAACTCTACACTTGATCTTTATGCCTTTTCAGATGCAGATTGGGCAGGATGCCCTCTCACCCGACGCTTCACGATAGGTTATTGTGTCTATCTCGGCAATAACTGCATATCTTGGTCTTCAAAAAAATAGCACATTGTCTCTCGCTCAAGTACTGAAGCTGAGTATCGAGCTATGGCCCAAACTACTGCTGAACTCACATGGATTTCCTTCCTTCTTCGTGACCTTGGCATCAAGCTACATGCACCACCTTTATTACTTTGTGATAATCTTAGTGCACTTTACATGACTGTTAATCCAGTCTTTCATGCTCGTAGCAAACACATTGAGATCGACTATCACTATGTACGTGAAAGTGTCGCTCTTGGTCTTCTTCACACCCTCCATGTACCGGCCTCCTTACAACTTGTTGATCTCTTTACCAAACCGCTTGGACGCCCGGCTCTTTTCCCCATTTGCAACAAACTTGGCCTCGTACCTTGGCCCAGTTTGCGGAAGCGTATTAACAACAAACAACAGTCAATAAAAAAACATGTACCAACCAACACAAAAACACAGGAGGACCCATAGTCATGATCACTTACCCCTTTGATGATTACTTACCACTTTGTGCAACGGCTCAAATGCAAACGGCTAATACACTACTTGTATTTTTGTTGTAACAAATTCTATAAATAAAGAGGAAGACTTTCAGATCACTCACGGTGACTAAAACATTTTATCAAACACACTGTGTTCTTACTTTCTTTATGTACAACGCCGACCTAAGAACCCTAACAAGAAACTATCGTTTTTTCACAATTCTTTTTTTTTTTCCTGGCAAACCCTGGAAGAAGCGAGTCTCGGATACGACCGAAAAAAGAAGAAGGAACAGAATATATTCACATACCGATTGAGGTTCTTAAGGTGCAGAGAAGATGAGAGGTGGTGGAGGGGTTAGGGTTCGAAGATCGAAAGGAGATCGAAGGGAGATCGAAGAACGTTGCGGGTAGATATTAGGCTGTGCAACTCTGTCCTGTATACTATAGCATTCTCATCCGATTGCCCAAACCATCATTTTTCCTAAATTACATGATTTGTATTTGTAGTTTTCTCTAAATACATCCTCCATCCAGTTAAAGAAAATGTTTAGGACGTAAACAGTAACTCTTCATATTTGGGAGATCTCTTCATCTCTTAAATCATTTTTTATATATTTTTTATAAGAAATAGTTAAAGATATAGAAATAAAATAATAGAAATAATATTAAAATATAAATAAAAAATATTATTTTAATATAATAAATAAATGATAAGACGTAAGACGTAAAAAGTTTTTTAAAAATGAATAAAATTTAAGAAAAAATTATAAGAAATATGATTTCTAACTAAAATTTTAAAAAAATTATTGGAAATCAGATAGAAATAGCTCTTGAATAAAATGACGCCATAATACGACGTCTATACGGGGTTTAAGATGGCAAGCCATTTAAACAAATCTACAGAGGATGAAGGCAAATTGCTGGGAGGAGGTGGTTTATTGTAACTTATAATGCCTAGAGTGATTTAGGTGCAATTAATTTCGATAGTGAATTGAGATGAAAATTGAAAATTAAATTAAATATTATTAAAATATAATTTTTTAATATTATTATTATTTTGAGATTTGAAAAAATTAAATTAATTATTATATTTTGTATTAAAATTTAATAAAATTATAATAATTAGATGAAATGAAATGAAACATTTATTATATCCAAACGGGACTTTAGTATTGCTCTATCAAACTCACCCATAACAAAGAAAGCAAGGTTCCCAAGAAGAAAATAAAACTGTAATTATTCATTTACAAACTTCAAATGGTGGTGTACTTCCATGGCCCTTTCCTGCCCGTTTGCTAGGTGTGGTAAACCTCTAGACACCGCAACAATCCTGAGCTGCTGACATTTACGCTAGATTTAGATATAAAAAACATCTCACCCCATCTCATTTAATTATCATAATTTTTTAAAATTCTCATACAAAATATAATAAACAATTCAACTTTTTTAAATTTTAAAATAATAATAATATTAAAAAATAATATTCTAATAATATTTTATTTTATTTTTAATTTCCATCTCAACTCAACTTATTCTCCAAACCACTCTCCTAGATGCACTGGCACTAGAAATACACAAAAAGAGAGAGTGGGAGAGAAAAGAAAGGAATAGAAGAAAAATCACATGCACATATATGGATAAATATCAATCCCAAATGGAAAAGGGGCCTCCAGGATAAAATTTATAGGTATGCCAAGAAAGGGTCATCTAGGACCCGATAATTCATCCGGAGGGATGTGGGAACCGGAGTCTACGATCCAACCAGCAATTGGGTGAGCGATATTACTGAAGTCTTGACGGAACACCTCCTCCTTCTGCCACTCCTCCCATCTTTCTGCCAATCCATCACCTTCAAGCATTCTAACAACATCTGACATCTTGGGACGCTCCATCGGGGAGCCTTGTGTGCAAAGTAAGGCCACTTGGATCAACTGCTCCACCTCATCCTCGATATAATTACCCTGCATATCCGGATCGACCAATGTTTCCAACCTCTTATCTTTCAAAAGTCCTTTCACCTGAATGGTCAAAACTAATGTCAGGCAGTTCAAATAACCTCAGAAAT
The DNA here is from genome assembly GCA_029856935.1 of Cyclocarya paliurus. NCBI lineage: Eukaryota > Viridiplantae > Streptophyta > Magnoliopsida > Fagales > Juglandaceae > Cyclocarya > Cyclocarya paliurus. Next base: position 2,367,047 of record CM056957.1, on the reverse strand, counting down.
TAATTCGAAAAAGAGATTCTTCATTTAAGATTGAGCTACCCAAGAAAAGATTCTAATACCATGTAAAGTCAATAAAACATTGCTAATATGTCGTCAAATGATATATTACTAACAAGAAAATCCGTGATGTGAAGATCTAAATTACATACCCAATCAAGCAACATAACATCATCATCGTTTGCAAGCCGAGCGAGATCAAAAGCCCTTTGGCCAGTTATCAGTTCAAGAAGCATGACCCCATACCCAAAAACATCAGTTTTCTCTGAAGACTTTCCAGTTGAGAGGTACTCTGGAGCTATATGCCCAATTGTGCCACGTACAGCAGTAGTGACGTGAGTATCTTTGTAATCCATCAGTTTAGCCAACCCAAAGTCTCCAACAACTGCTTCAAACTCTTCATCCAACAATATGTTTGCAGCTTTTACATCACGGTGAATGATTTTAGGATCACAATGATCATGCAAATAAGCAAGCCCCCTTGCAGATCCTAATGCAATGCGTTTCCGTTTGGGCCAATCAAGGGGGGGCTGTGATTCCTGACGTTCTAAAAAATGCATAGATAAAATCATGAGAGGACAATTGAAAATTAAAAGAACAACAGGCCACATAACATTTGAAATTTATTTTGGTGTGTGCATGGGTGTCTGAGATATAATTAGTGTCATTCTTAATCATGAACAATTTGTCTGGATGTAGAGCCCATAAGAAGTACAAACTTTTTACCCATACAATAAATCATTGATTATTTCATTTTTTCTCTAATTAGCTCAGAATGGAACATATGTAGGATTTTCGACTTGAAATCTAACCATGATCGCAAGTTAATGTCACATGCGAAATTGGTAAACTGAGAATATATAAAAGTATAACATGTTGCATGAAATCAAATCAAACATTTGATAATACAGAAAAAAAAGAGTATGATACAGAAAAACAGCCACCAAGAGTACCTCTTAAACATGATGCTACACTTCCATTGGCCATAAAGGGATAAACAAGCAATCGCTCTGTTGGTGTCATGCAAAAACCACGTAGACGAAGCAGATTACGATGCACAGCCATGCTAATCATTTCTACCTCTGTTTGGAACTGCAACTCCCCACCCTGGGTACGCTCCTCTTTAAGTCTTTTTACTGCTACTAAAGAGCCATCAGCCAAGCGTCCTTTGTAAACCTTACCAAATCCACCTCTTCCCAGAATGTTTTTGTTGCTAAAGTTATCTGATGCAACTTGCAGCTCACGCAGAGAAAACCTTTTAAGCTGGCCCAGATGAACTTCTGGATCTTCCTCAGCTGCAAATACAAACCAGTAAGAAAGAGATCCATCTGCAACAACAAAAGAAAACAATTATTGACTCACGAACCAGGAACATCAAAGAAATGATCCTGTGGCTTTCTTCGTCGCAACCAAGCAAGTGCAATTGTAGGGGCAGCGAAAAGCAGAGCAGCTCCAGCAGCAACTCCTCCAGCAATTGCTCCAGTGGAACTACCTGAAACAATTCGGAATTTGATCAGACAACATAAAATGTTAACTCTCTCTCTCTCTCTCTCTCTCTCCCCCCCCCCCCCTCCCTCCCCCCTCACCTCATCATTGGTCTCATGATTTTTGGGAGACTTCAACCTAGGTGTGATGTACATTCTAGAGTACTTCAAAATTGACTTGGATAGCATCATCCTACTTTCTCTCTCCCCCTTCTATGTTGGGTGGAACAGACTTATCAAATATTAATCCCCAAAAGTTCAGTCCGACTGTCCAACCAATGTCAACTTTCTCCTTTTCCTCACTGAGGAGGGAGCCAAGGGGCCTAGGGGAAGGGGGATGGATGGTAGATGGTATGAAGATGCTTTTCAAGCTCCAGCAAACTTGAATCAGATCTGAGATAAAGCCACCATCAAAAGGTTTTGAAACAGAACAACCCACCTTTGCTGAGGCATTAATTGCACATACAATCCATTTCCTAACAGTTGCTACCAAAGACATTGATTGCACGTGAATCCTTCAAACTTGTATTAAATCAGGATAAAACGAAGGAAAAATGGAAGTGGATATATTGCAAAACTTGGCGAGTTACATGTGAGATCATTGTTAAGGGAACAAAGTCAAAATGCCAAAAAAAAGTTTCTTGAATATGTAAGAGAAAACCAAAGAGCTAAAAAAGGCATCATCAATACAATTAGAGTTTATATTGATGATGGAAACATCATTAATAACGCACCTGGAGAAGAAACTGGTGGAGGTGGAGGAACAGGAGAAGTGGGAGGAGCTGAAACATTATTAAGTCGATTATTTTTAAAACTGCAAAATTTGGATCAGATATCAACAACTGAAGAACTCATAAGAATTTGGATCAACCATCAAGAATGCTACCAAGGAAAATAGAAAAAAAAAATTCACTACACCTGATAGGAGTAAATAATGAAAAGGAACCATTAACTGGAATATCTCCTGTTAGATTGTTGGTTGATAGATCTCTGCATTTGATTGGGAAAGAAGATAATGCCACATTTTTGCAATGTGTTTCATGGTGAGAAAACAAAATAAACTTATTTAATCATGAAAAAATTAGACATCAATATGATACTCACAGGACTTGCAGTGATGTAACATTAGTTAGAGACATAGGAATTTGTCCTATCAAGCTGTTGTTGTTGAGACGCCTATTTCACAAAATACATACTGTTATTTTACAGATAACCAAAATGTTATTGCATTGCCAAAACAACTATTTTATCCATCAGTTATATGGCCAATAAGTACACACAATCAACACGATACTGATTCAGAACAAGAATCACTGTAGAATGTCGATGTTTCTGTAATCACACTTGAACACATGCTACACCCTGCTATAATTAATAGGTGTAATCTGGCTTGAGTAACACATTACTTGAATTCTAGTTAAGCATTAGTCTCTTTTCATTGATCATATGAGACTAACATTATGCATGTGTTTGAGTGTGCAAGTGGGAGGTGACAACATTAAACAATGTAGGCAAAATAGAGTGTGAGCTAAACGAACTTGGCCAAACAGTTCTGTTTAATTTATATATATCATAAACAGGTCAAAACATGTCAAAACATGCTCCTTACATCTGCGACTTCCCACCCTAAAGCTGTTATACTTAATTAATGACATGGATGAAGATCTCAAACAGCAACTGATGCAGGATGATTAAGACACCTTAAGAGGGAGAAGAAGAAGCAGGGAAGCAACATGAAGAGAAAAGAAAGCTCAAAGAGACAAGACGAGAAAAGGTGGCAAAGATGAGAAAGGAGAAAGAGAGAAGAAGAAGCAGTAGCTTGGGTGAGGGAAGAAAAGAGGAAAGGTGCCAGACAGTTCTGAATATGTCAACAACTAAGAACCATCGACAAATGAATAATGAAAAGTGTTTTCCTCGGTTTTTTCAGAATTGTCAGCCAGGATTTTGGCACAAATACCAAGTTAGAATAATATAATAAGAAAAGAGAAAGGAAAGTAAGAGAGAGAAGATAAGAGAAAGAAGACTTGTTCGAAAAGAGAACTCTAAAATTAGGTTTCTCCAAGTTGTACTATTTAACCTCACATAGTCCAAGTACATAAATGCCCTCTAATATCATAATAAAAATGAAGCCATAAATTAACACATCGATGGGCATTACCACCTAAAATTAGCGACCCAGCTTCTTACACTTTATGTGCAGAATTTAGTATAGCAGGATTGCTTTCTATGCTGTACTATATCTAAAGCCTCCCAAATCTAAACAGCATCTTGAGCACCATTATATGACGAACATCAATAGCAATTATACAATACCAGAGCATGTTGCCTTTGGAGTTCTGACCACAGGTTCACCTTTTTTATTTAGTTTTTATCTGCCAGTGCAATGATATTTCCATATGAATCTATTCTACAATAAGGATATACAAATTTGGAGTTAGAACCAGCAATATTTGGGCCAGGCAACTTTTTATTGTTCCAATGAATGATTTTCAATACCTTACCTCACTTCATACACATAGTCTGCATGTGTGTGCGAGTTTAAGGCCTCATTTGTTTTCACAAATGAAATAAGTTGAGATGAAAGTTGACAGTTGAATAAAATATTGTTAGAATATATTTTTTTAATATTATTTTTGTTTTAGGATTTGAAAAAATTGAATTGTTTATTTTATTTTGTGTGGGTATTTGAAAAAACTGTAATAATTAGATGAGATGAGATGAGTTGTGAAAATAAACGAGGCTAAGTATTTACCACAATGTGGATAGTTTAGGTAAAAAAAAAAATTCTAATTATAGTTAGAAGAAAACTTCTATCCAAGTCCACTCAGCCATGTTTTAGTTCATCAAAATACATGTTCTCAGGCAGGTGAGCTAAATAAATAGATAAAAGAAGGATCATCCAAGAAGAAAGATCAAGAAAAAATAAATGAATATAATGACTTGGACCATTTGGACCATAAGATGAAGGATAGATGGTCATACAGAAATCGAAGTTTTAAAAGGTTGCCCAATGTGGTTGGAATGGGTCCACTTAAATTGTTCAAGTAAAGATCCAAGCTCACCAAGTCTGTCAAATTCCCAAGCTCATCTGGAATTGTTCCGCTTATATGATTACTATAAAGTTCCCTGTCAGAACAAGATGATTTAAAGATCTGCAGAAAAAGAGAACAAAGAAAATATATGTGCAACTAAATATACAACCATGGGCACAGCTAGACAGCCATTCCTGAGATAGATGGAAAAAAGTAGTGGCTACAACATATACATGGTGTCGAATATTGAAAGATGTAATCCACCAATGAAATCGAGAACATCCACTCTCAATGTGCATTTTTAGCTATAACTCTTGAACAACAAAACGAATAGTAGGCAGGTGAACATGTGCAAAGAGCTGCATTACTGCCACAAAAGATGTACAAGCGGCTAGACCAATATCATATCAACCATTTGCATTCTAGTTGAAAATCTATCTTCTATAAGTACTTCATTAACCAGAAAGACAAGTTAAGGGGGGCACCACTTAGTAGATGGGAAGCATACAAGAGAAATACCAAAAAAGAAAAACAAAATATAAAAGTTTAAGGATCCAAAATCTCACTTGGAATTAAGAAAGCAACTCAGAACCGGCATCCAATGTTTGCTCAGAGGGAGTGTAAAAGCAGAACTTCAACTCACAACCCTCAAATTCCATGCACTCCTCACCAGGTATGATACATCATATACAAGGTAACTACCATCCAAATTTCACCGCAGTGAGTACTTCAAAATTACCCCTTCCAACATGCCAATAAATCATCTATTGGGCATAACTCGTGAAACACAAAACAGGCCACACCAATGATCCAATTTACCAGCTATTTCATAGTGATCTTTTATCTCTCTGTTTGGTTTAAACACACCACACCGTCCATAACTATTGTTTGAGCGATTTCGCAAATTGCTACTTGTCAAAATATTTCCTAGAGCTACTGTCCAAGTGAAAAAATGCCACTGTTAGCAGTTCTCTAATTTTCCAAATCTTCCTTCATGGAAAGAAATTACCTGCATCCAACTGATCATAACCTCAAAATAGAATTTTACTAGAAAGCCACGACTTCAAGCAGGATTCCATATCATTTTTTTCTCACCCTCCCTACGAACCTTTGTAAAACATAAAACATCAAGGACCCTGAACTTTATTTGAGCGTTAGTACATTATTCTCCCCACGAAATTCCATAAAGCATCCCCATATTTTAAAATGTTGTTTCTAGAAAATTATATAAAATGTAACGCATTATGATGTTCATATGCATTTGTGACCACTTGAAACGTCAATGTCTCCACTGATTGAAACTTATATCACATACTTGTATGTCGCATTTCTTGGACATAATGAGGGTAAATAGTTCTTCTAAATATTTGAGGATAGTCTCAACATGCAAAACAATGAGGGAAAATTAGGAAAGTAATAAATTACAAAAACAAATCGACAATGATGTTCCATGAAAAGTTAAAATCCCCATAGAGGGTAAACAAAATGGGACGAATGGAGTAAAATGAATATCACACAATATGCAATGCAATAGAAAGTCAATATACTAAACAAAGACCAATGTAAAATAAGACAACAATGTTAGGGAGGGTAGTCTATTAAGCATCTAGAGAAATGAAGAAATTTATGTACCGAATCATCATAATATCTATGTACCTTAAAGCATGAATAACTCTTAAGCAACACACTAATGCAACCTATGAACAATTAAACCACGTCTTGGAAAAACAATAAAATAAAGATGTCATCTTTTAGCCATGAAGATGTACATCCTTTTGAGACATGAATAAATTTGCATATTGATAGATCTTTGAGAATTTAGTCTCCAGAAACTTTTAAGTGAATATATATTAAACATATATTTCATACAAAGACAGTATATGACATTTTATAGGAGTAAACAGGAATATTTACATGAACACTCGATAACAAGCTCATCCATGCCATCATTAGTCATGAAGGGCACAAAAGGGTATCCAAGCCATTCACTTACAAGTACTGCAGATTTGGAAGCGAACCAAGTTGTGGAACTAGTTGACCAGTCAGATTTGCATTTCCAAGATCACTGGGTGGAACAGATACAGAAAAGTATCATCATCATATTTTAATATTTGAACTTAAGAGTAACATCAAGTCCAAGTAGCAAGTCACATAAGCTTACACCCGCGTCACGCTATTATCGCTATCACACGTTACATGAAACCAAGTGCAGGGGTTCACGAGGGTAGCATCCCAACTTTGCAGAACTCTATTAGGATCATCTAAACTGTTCTTCAATGCATTCAAGGCATCGCCTGTCTTACACGAGTAAGGTAATCATCACATCAATTAGTAGATTCAAAATTGAAGGTAAAAAATTTATCATCCAAGCTTGCTTAACATGATGAAGGGAGCTCTTTCAAGTAATTAACATGCAATCCAGTTAAAATCATACTTTTTACCAGCATCCAGAAAAGGAAAAACTGTCCTTGAATTTGAAATTATAATCCAACAATAAAATGGGGGGAGGGGGAACTGATATGCTTAAAGCCTACACCAATATAGAACTCGACAGGCTGTCCATGCTTAGTATTTAAATTGCAATCTGGTAGATGCTATATTGGCTTAGTGGGAAACACATATAAGGGTTATAGAAAGATTTAATCAAAAGCCCCAAACATCATGCAATTGTTATCAATTATATACTCTCCTTGATAACAAACGAACCCAAATTCCTGAAGTGTCAACTCAGGCTATGCACCAAGTGCATAATGAGACAAAAAACCCTTTAAAACAATTCACACCAAGTCTAGCTGGTTCTCCTTGAGTAAACGGTCCAAGAAAGCCCAGTAAATTTTAAGTCCAAAGCTTCCTAACCAGTAACCACCAATAATTACAAACAGCACGATAGTTTTTTTTTTCTTTTTACAAAAATAAATTAGTATGATCCTTCAATTCCACGATATAAATTCATCCAAAAACATAAAAGAAACAGTGAGTTTTACCACAGCCAGTTAGCTACTGTACCTAGGAATCCATATAAGTTCCCGAGCTTTATTTCTTTTTCCTTTTATTTTCTTTAAGGATTATTTGGCAACTGAGCAAATAGAAGTAAGAACTACTCAACGAATAAAACTCAATTTCCTTTGAACTCGGAATTCAAATCGCCACACAACAATAAATGGAAATGACAATTCCAAAGACACTCAAATTTCAAGAATAGAGACTGTATCTAAAACTAGCAGAAAGCATCATTACAGCATGACTAGCACGCACCTTCCGCATTAGCAGAGACCTTTGATACGAAACCGATCACCAGAATTGACCATAGAAAAAAAGCACAAACCGGAACCGAAAGATTCAGCCGCTCCATTATTTCTAATCCCGATTCATAACATCAACTCTTTGTTCCTCATCCCAAACCACTTCATGGATAGCTAAACCACATCAATCGCCTCAATTCCTCGAGAGTCCTCGGACACGTTGACAGATCGACTCGCTTGGCCTCCACGTTGACCGAATCAGTTCCAAGCAACCGCCGAGTACACTTACAAGAGAGAATGAAACACTGCGAAATCCAAATCCTGGGAATATTTGTTCGTCTTCTTCTTTTGCTTTAAAAGGAATCAAAACTTTGTTTTGCATGTGATCCAGGGAATCGAATTGGGGAGGAATTTTGTTCGGTTACCCAAAAAGAAATGCATGCAAAGTCACGAAAGACCATCATTTTTTTATTTTTCCAACATGATATACTCTCGGATGCACGTGATAATTGATATCCATTTCAATTTGACAATTTTCCTTTTATTAAAGTAAATAATCTATTATTTATATTTTATATAATTTTGGAATAAATGATCAGTTCAGTCATTTCAGTCCTATTATTTATTTTATTTCTTTATCTACCATTCACTCATATATTAAATTTACATAAATTTGATCAGCTCTCTTTATAAGAATTAAAAAAAATTATATCAATAAATAAATATTAGATAATTTATAATTTTAAAACTCATCTCGTTTGATTACATAATTCAGATCAGATAATATGAGATTTTTTTTTAAAGTTAAATAAAACATTGTTATAATATAATTTTTTTAATATAATTTTTGTTTTGAGATTTAAAAAAATTAAATTATTTATTATATTTTATGTGTTAATTTGAAAAAATTATAATGATTATATGAAATGAGATAATTTGATTTTGTGTAACCAAATCAGTCTAACTTCATAGTTTTTTTACTTACTAATTCTTCATATTCTTTCTATTATGTCTAGTTTTTCGTAGTTAATAATTAAATAATGCAGAACTCTAGGATCAAATTATAATCAACCTTCATAACTAATAGCTTTCTATACATATTATATGAGTGAGCGACTAATTACTAGATCATTTTAAAATATGAACACAAAATCATTTCGTCCCATTATCTTATTAAAAATTGGTATTCATGTATGAATTCTGATTAGAATGGCATGTAAAATTTTATATCATCCAATAAATAATTAATAATTAATAAAATTATATCCAAAAAAATGAAAAGAATGGTCTATTGCAAGGTCAATCAATCAAATTCATTGTCCAGATAAATTAATTATCTCGTTTATTTGATTAAATAGTAAAATTTAAAATTTTGATATACATCATCTTACACCACACATTTTTTATTTTATTTTTTATTTTTATTAAACTAATCAAGTCATTCTATTTATCATCCATTCACCACACATTTAATAAAGAAAAAAAAGATTTATATTTGGTATGAGAGGTAAGAATGATGAATATAATTTTTTGTCTATTTAATCCTTAGTAACTATTAATTAGGGATTAATTACAGATTCTATCTTTTTCAAACGAAGTGTGTGAAATTTACACACCTTATGACGGTAAATATTATTTTTTTGACTTGCACACTTTAAAACTATAAATATTATTTTTCATTATATCAATCCCAATTTTACTAACTACCATCACTTAATATTCCCTCTTTTTAACTTCAAAAATAAATATAATGATTGGTGGATAAAAAATAAAAATATAATGATTTCAATTATCTTTCTAACCGGCACTTTTCTCTAAGAAAAGAAAAGTATATGTTTTTAGCAATAGCTTCTTTCCTCCTTGTCATGGGAAGGACAAGTCAATGATCTTGTGATCTAATGGCATCGAAGTTCGTGTCCTCACTTTTATTTTTATATTTTTTTACATGGCAATAATGGAGACAATAAATTAAAATATATAAATGCAAACATGACACCATTACCTATTGCGACAACCTAAACAAATTAGTAGGAGTAGGACCCAATCGCAATTTGCGTGTAGAAAATTAAAAGATTCAAGATTCAAATATATGTTTAGAAATATTGACTCAATCAAATTACCAAGTATATGTTTGACTCATTGTGGCTGCACCAAACATCACGCATATTAAGGTCACCCATGTACATATATTAATTCCAGCAACGAAACGGTCTTGTTTGACTTTAGGCCCAACAGTCAACATTCAAAACAGTTACGGGAAGTCAAGAAAGGCGAGCGGTGGAAGCTAAGGCTACGTTTCATTCTAGATTTTTTTGTCTCAATTTTATCTTATTTTAATTTATAAATATCACTTAAATATAAATATTTTTTAATTTTTAATTTAATTATTACTTAATTATTAAAAAAATTTCAAACTTCTAAATAAAATATAAAAAATAATTTAATTTCTTCAAATCTCAAAATAAAAATAATTAATTTTTTTATTGAACTTGTTCTCTCACCTCTCAAAATCTTATAAAAATATCTTAATTCAAATCATTTTATTATTATTATTCACAACTATTACACCATTATTTACATGTTTTTTATTTCATTTCACCTTATTTCGACATTTAAACGAAAACTAACTCATAAGACTAGAGCATTCACATTAGTGTAGCCAAAATGTTAGTCAAGTTTTGGATAAAATGTTACATTTTATCTTTTGTGTCTATCCATTCAAAATTTTAATTCACATTAAACTAGCCATTCCACTTTTTATAATTAAATATTTTATTTTTTAAATTTCTCTAATTATTTATCTACTCTTTAATGTATATCTTTTAACGTACGAGTGTGAGGAGAGAAAAAAGAACATAACTAATCAATTGGAGGGACCACCATACAAGTATTGAAATTTGCCGTAGTTTTTATGTAAAATATATGCCTTTTGGCTCCTTCAATGTAGACATTTATAAGGAATTATTAGCCAAATTTTGGATTGCATTCACATTTGGCTACACCAACGAAGATGCTCTAAGCGAAGAATATCTGTAGGAGTCTTTATCATTTCCTAGTCACATTCGATGATGCGGTAGATTTTAAATTGGTGTCATTTTAAGTGGTTGATAGAATAAACTATGGATATATACCATCACGTGTAATTGGAGATAACAAAGTTTAAGATGAAGAGTAACATTAGTCAGTCATACACATAGCATTTTATTACAATATGTCGTATTATTAAAAATTTATATATATATATATATATATTATACCAAAATCGTTGCAATTATTTTTTCCAATATAAGAGAGAGACGTATAAAATAGATTATTGCACAACTAGTGACGCTACAAATTCAGGGTAGGTTTGAACGTTCTGAAATACTTTTGGACCAAAATTCGCATATTCGGTCCGTAAACGTGGCTGCCCATATGCAATGTGGGTCCAGCTGGGTCTAGCCTTTCCGGTACTTAAGCAGTGGATACTAGTGGAGGAAGGGCCCCGTGGGCTGTTGCCGAATAAAATGGTGGTCTCAACCAGAGAGCGATCCAAGCAAGATTATTAATTCACGAATCACGCGTCATACTATCAAGTTGATAGTATCAACACATGCATAAAACGAAGTATGTTAAAACTATTCCTTTCATACTCTTATTCATATAATAAAGATGTATACATTCTCTAAATGTATAAATCTCGTAACACCCTAATCTCGGATGGGGTCAGAGAGTTATCAACAGTCACCTAAAATTATATCTCACAATATAGATATAATCTCCAATATCTCAATTACACATAGATCTCACTGTTGAAACTAAACTATTTCAAATAATTAACTAGTAACATCACAAATTCTTAATATAAACGTCAACTTCTCAACATATCACGCTATCAGAACTAGGGGTGAGCATCGGCCAGTCCGGACCGAAAAAATCGGACCATACCGGTCTTGGTCCGGTCTAATTTTTTTTGGACCGAACTCATTCGGTCCGGTCCACGGTCTGGCTGTTTTTCAGACCGGACCGGACCGAATGTAAATAATTTCTATATATTTTTTTATATATAATTAATTATATATATAATTATACTATATTATAATTAAGTATAGACAATTAATACTATTATATATTTATATAGTTATACTAATGGTTATATTAGTTTAGTTATACTATATTATAGTGATTTATTATAAGTTATAAGTTTATAAGAAATTATAACTATATTATATATTAGTATAAGTTATAATGATTTAGTATAGTTATAAGTATAGACTATAGTTATACTTATACAATTATACTTATACTAAATTACTAATATTACTAATATATAGCTATAGCCTATAGCCTATACTATATTACTAACAGTCTAATACTTTATACTAATACTATTATACAGTTATACTAATAGTTATATTAGTTTAGTTATACTATCCATCAAAAAAAAAAAATTAGTTATACTATATTATAGTGATTTATTATAACTATATTATATATTAGTATAAGTTATAATGATTTAGTATAGTTATAACTATGAACTATTGACTATAGTTATACTTATACAATTATCAAAACCCATTTGAGTCATTTACATACTCTAAGTTAGTAACAAATTATATAATTTTCATCTAACCTAATCCTATCACTAACTAATATATAATTATACTATATTATAATTAAGTATAGACTATAGTTTTACAATTATACTTATACTAATATTACTAATATATAGCTATACTATATTACTAACAGTCTAATACTTTATACTAATACTATTATATAATTATACTAATCATGATTCATAATAACTAATTACTATAAGTCTATCACTATATATATTTAGTATCAATGTATTAATATATTTTTTAATGTATTACTAATACTATTAAGTATTAAGAGTTATAGTATAAATTATAATATATGTATAATTTATAAATTTATAATAGTATGTATAATTAAATATTTTATTCTTATTTATAATAGTATGTTAAGTATGTATCTTTCTCAATTATGGATATAATATGTATGGATAATTAAATTATTCATGCTTATTTCTTCATATACAAAATGTTAAAAGTTGTATATGGCTCATTATGCATTAACATACTTTAAGTTAGTAATAAAGTAATAATTAACATCATCAATAATGTAATTTTCATCTAATTTATTATCATTGACCATATAAAATATTTTTTTATTGAGTTTGTTATATAATCCACATTAATAAATCACTTAGTTTAATTTAGTATTGTAAATAAATTTTTTTATTAATTGATTTAAAAAAAAAAGGCCAGACCGAATGGACCAGACCGGACCGATAGCTACCGGTGCGGTCTGGTCCCCTTGGGTGTTCGGTCCGGTCCGGTCCGATCCAATTGATGGACCGAAAACCTTCGGTCCATTGCCGGACCGGACCGTGTGCACTCCTAATCAAAACACAACAAATTTATAGAATAAAATTCTCTAATGAACATGGCATTCTTTTGTGCTTAATCCATTATACTCACGTAGCTTTACCCATGTTTTATATTCTTGATTCTTAGCTGAAACATCCAAAATATCTGAAAATATAGTGGAGATAAGGAGTGAGTTATAAATAACTTAGTAAGCAGAGAACATATACTAGTATATAGATATGAGCTTTTTCACATAATTCCAAATACAGAAATAAGACATTTTAGTTTCAATATATAGATTTCAAAAACATGTTATCAGGATATCAGAGTGACATCAAACAGTTCATATTCAAAAACCTTTTGGCACAGCATGATTGAACGTTATCATCTTATCATATTAGAGACCATGTTTAATCCTTGTGGTAGGGTTGTGCTATCTCTGGTGACCAAACTAAGTAGTATCAGAATGTGAATCTTCTTATTTTTCATTCTCGGAACTCCGAGTGTGCACATAGAAAAGACTACGTAGAAAAATCATTTTGTTTCTGAAGTGAGTGCACTCTTATCAGATATGTTGGTATCAACTATATAACAAAATCAGAATAAAAAACATAATCAAATACATAATCAGAATGTCATGCCAAAGATTTTTCAAATGCCATATCATATCAAATAGAGTACTGAATAGATTCATATCATTTTCACATATTGAAACAGATTCAGAGCATCTTCATATAACAAGTACAAATTTTCAAATTTTATATTCGCTCTTTTTGCATAGTTCAAAAACAGAATGCTAAACTTATTGCTCATGTCTACACCAACAATGTTAGAAAATGTTTTTTCTTTTATACATATTTCATGAGTAATGTATAATACATAACTGAGGTCATTTTCACATTTCTTTTCAAAACATATCATTCATATTTATCATAAATCAACCTTAGTTCATTTTCTTTTTATGCAAAATCTAGCATAGGAATCCCGTTTATCTGATTTTTACAGAGTATTTCTTAAACTTTGATCTCGAGTTCTAACAATATCACAACCTAAACCAAAAAATTTCACTAACATGTTAATACTCTACTCAAGCACATCTCCAGTCTAACTAACAGAAAATCTACAATTGCAACGCTAGAATAACATGAGCCTAAAAATAGTAAAAATCATCCTAGTCTCGGACTACAAAAATAGCAACACCACCTCTCCCTTCAAAACACTGATAGTTTAGCCCAACATATAAACAAGGCCTAGTTCAAACGCACTTGAAAAAAATAGTTTATGTAAAGGGTTTTGCTACATAACCTCCTACTATTCATTCACACTCCACACTCCATATTTTTTAATATTTTTTAAAAAAAAAATTTTGAATTTATTTTTTTTAAAATATTTCAAATTTTTTATTTACTATTCATATAAAAATTATTTAATAAAAAAAATTAAAAAAAAATTTTAAAAAAAGATGGAGTGTGGAGTGTTAGGAGGTTGGAAAGATTTATTGTTATGTAAAAGGTATAACCAGGCCTATTTAACAAGAAATAATCTTCCCAACCTCCTACTATTCACCACACTCCACACTCCACCTTTTTTTTTAATTTTTTTTTATCAAATATTTTTTATATGAATAGTGAATAAAAAATCTGAAATATTTAAAAAAAAAATTCAAAAAAAATTTTTAAAAAAATATTAAAAAATATGGAGTGTGGAGTGTGGATGAATAGTACGAGGTTGTGTAGCAAATCTCATTTAACAATCAGTTCTACTTACTATGGGCAGAGGATAAAATTTGTAAATCCAAATCGCTATTGCCACGGATTAAAGGATACGCAGGTAATTAATATTAAAGGGCTTTGTACGCACTAGGGTTATAGTGTATATAAGTTACTTTTCACTTGAGAGCAATACATAAGAGCATTAGTATTGGTCTATGCATATACATATGTAAAATTATCTCTTTTGCATAACTATTTGGCCATTCAAGCAAAACTCCCACATTAGCTTATGCATATTTAAGACTAAATAATAATAAAATATTATTTTATTATTATTATTAATTTTTTTCTAAAATCAAAATTTATATATATATTTTGTAATTAACATCTACTATATACATTTGACATTAATAATACAAATACAATAATAAAAAAATATAATTTTTTTATATATTATATTAAAAATACAATAAAATGAAAAATATATATGTAATATATTATAATAATAAAATAAATGTGTATGTGAAGATTTGTTGTGTTGTTGAGAGAGGGAGAAGAAGAAAAGATTGATAGAGAAAGAGTGGAAGGAGAAAGAAATAACAATTAAAATATGTTTGATAGAGTGAATAGTTGTTATCCAAATAACAATTAAAAGAGTGGATAACAACTGTTCACTGTTAGCTAAATTTATGCATATGCATAAGTCAATGTAGATATTTTTTGAGTCATATTATGTAAATATGATTTTGCATATAGATATGCATAGACCAATACTAGTGCTCTAAGAAAGAGAAAGAGTGTTGAGCGGCAGAACTTATCAAGCGGAAGAACTTGTGCGACTGAGAGAGAAAATGAGCGTGCTGTGATGGTGGGGCCTCGACTACAATGGGGTCTTGATGTCGGGTGGGTGGCTGATGGCCAAGCTGGGTGGTTAACCATGTAGAGAGAGAGAGAGAGAAAGAGAGAGAATTGTGTATACGTAGCGACGGCGGCCTACGGTGATTGAACTGTGGCTGCCGTAGGGTGGAGGTCTGGGTGGTGTTTTCTGTAAAGTTGGGTGGCTGAGGAGGCCTACGGGGTTGCTGAACATTTTTTCCGTGCTTAGGGAAGGAACTTTGCTTTTTTTTTTTTTTCGGCTTGCCTAAAACAGAGGTATTTGTGCATAAGTTAAGCCGTGTGCCTAAGCTATTTTCAAGGTGGATGGAGGGTGGCACCCGGTGGGTTACTTTTTGAGGGACTCAACCGGATCTTGCATACACGACGGCTCGCTTTGCTTTTGGCGTGGTGTAACTCATGCATGGTTAACTGCGGCTTCAAGTGGTAGTTCTCATGCGGCTTCTTGGCAGTTTGGGCTCTTAAGGTGGCATCTAGGGAGGGGTTGGTGTGGAGGAGCATGCGGTGGATCAACGCGAATAGTGGCATTGCGATTGGCGATGGAGAACAGGAAAAATCGAGTGAAACTCTAGGAGACGGCAGACCCAAAAATCACAAGGGAGGAGACGCGAGAGAAACTAACGAGTGAGAGTGATCTGTTGGGGGGGTTAGAAAACAGATTGAAAAAGGCGTGGGGAAGGTGGGAATATGGAGGATCTATGGTGGAGTGAGGCACAGAGAAGGGGTGGGAGTAGTTGTAGAGTGGGGTGAAGTGCTGTAGGAGGGAAAATAGGAAAAACATGTGTAACTGAAAGTGAGAGAGGGAAAATAGAAATGAGTTTTGCTATACAACTTCCTCCACACTTCATACTCTATATTTTTTTAAAATTTTAAATTTTTTTAAGTTTATTTTTTTAAAATTATTTCAAATTTTATATTTATTATTCATTTGATAAGAGAATAAAAGAAGAAAATTTTAAAAAAATATAATATATAAAGATAGTACGAATAATAAGAAGTTATAGGAATTGGGCGTCTCAGTGCAGGGGAGGGGAGAAGAACAGGTTGACCAACCTTATGGGACTAAATAATAGGGGTGATATCGGTCCGGTCCGGTCCGGTCTTAGGCTGTTTTGTGGACCGGACCGGACCTATTCGGTCCAAATATTTTCAACCCTGGACCGGACCGAGTATAGACATGTCCGGTCCGGTCGGTCTGGACATGCTCCAAATGGGTCATTCAGCCCATCTAAATTTGACTTTTGTTGGGCCCAAATTCAATTATTTTCGGCCCACTTCAAATTTTGTACAGTTTTTAGCTAAAAATACTAAAAAAAACACGGATCTTGAAAAATGCAATGATAAAAAAAAAACTAATCTATATAAAAAACTAGAAAAACAAAAAAAAAAATACAAAATAATAATACAAAAGTTGTTACTTACAAATTACAAATTATAAACTGAAGTGAAACAAAACTAATTAATACAAAAGTTATTACAAGTACTGGTGTCTAATTATATTATATACCTAACTTCTAAGCAATTGAGAAACAGAACTAATTAAAATTGCAGCTTCTTGGGATTACGTAATCTTCAACCTTGAAATTTCAGCTTTCATCTGTTCTGAATTTGATCTACGTGATTAGCTTTCAGTACTACTTCATTGCCAAGAAAATAAACAAACAAAACAGGTGAATAATAGTAATTTAAACAAACTAAAAGAATAAAATGTGTTTGATAATATCAAATCAAATTTTAATCAAGGCAGCTGCTTTTTACAAGTTCTACATGGTTGGTCTACTTTTCTTTCATTTCCTTTTTTTCTTAAAAAAAATACAATTAAAGTCCAAACTGATGGTAAATAGCATGGCTCTTTGTGATACATAAAAAAAAACCAGCAAAACAGGTTATTAATAAATTAGAAAGAGAATGACCAATATTAATGCATGAGTTTTTTTCAAAATAACTAAACATGATTGATGACAAATTTCGTTTAAGCCTTTCAAGTAGAGCAACAATCTTCTTACCTCTTTAGCCTTTAATCAAGATTGGGTGTAGGGCCAGTAGGCATTGAATTTGACGCCTCCACAGAATCAACAACGTTCAGGTCCCCAACAAGTTCTATCCATAAAAATTTAAAACAAAACAAGTAAAATAAAATTACTTAACATAGAAAATAAAACAAAATAAAATTACAGCACATAGAACTATAGAAGATAATTTATTACATACCCATATCCAGCTGCTTCTCAAATTCCTCCACTTCATCCATTAAAGTCCTAAGGCTTATTGGAGTAGAAGAAGAACGAAGCCAGTTTTGTGCACATATGAGACCCTCAACACTCATTGGATTTAAACTACTTCGGAAAGGGTCAAGTACACGACCCGCAGTGCTAAATGTAGATTCAGAGGCGACAGTAGATACCGGTATTGCAAGTACATCGCGTGCAACCTTTGAAAGCACGCGATATCTAGCTGAATTCACCTTCCACCAAATTAGAAGGTCAAAACTATCATCTTGATCCTCACATCTTTCAGCTAGATATCTATCAACCTCTGACTTACTTTCTAAACTGTCTTCTGACTGTAACTGTTGCTTAAATTGGGCCATCAAATTTGCTTTTCTACTCGCCATCTTGTCAGCTGAAGGAGATACATCTTCATGTGGGGAACTTGTGCGCTGAGGAGAATGCCCTTCTTCATTTTCTCTGTATGCCTCATACATGCGGATAAATGCATTTCTCACCTTCCAACTAAAATCAATTTTTTTTGCATTATCATGTGCATACATTTGTCCCAACCCAAAATCAAGATATCGCATCTTGTAGCGAGGATCAAGAATAACACCAACATAGAGCAACATATTCTGATTTTCGAAGTTCTCCCAATATTTGTCAAACTTTCTCTTCATATTTGTGGCCATTAATCCCACAACGGGATTTCGTTCTTCACACTCCATGTTAATGGCATCTTTAATAGTAACCAACTCCGGAAAGAAAGCATTACAAGTTACATATTCACCCCCCGAGAAGCGTAAAGTTGCATCATGAAATAATTGAAGAAATCTCACAAACACATTTACCTTCTCCCAATCGAATGCATTGGGAGGCCCTAACTTCTTTGGCTTTCTCCTATTCGCCACATGGTCCACATCCTCATCGTCGATATCGTCATCTTCGTCATCTCCAAAACTACCAATGAAGCACGGATCTTCTTCCTCCAACCGATCAAAAGCCATTCTAAATTTGGAAGCCCTCTCCAACATAAGATAGGTGGAGTTCCACCTAGTCGGTACATCTAGGCAAACTTGGCCCTTGGATTGAATATCTGCCAACCCCACACATTTTTTAAATAAACTCCACCTTTGAGGGGAGGATTTAACATACTTCACAACACCCCTCACTTTCGCAATAGACTCATCATATTCTTTCAACCCTTCACGAACAATTAAGTTCAAAATGTGGGCACAACATCGAACATGCAAGAATTCATGTTCCAAGATCGTGTCTCTCCTATACTTGGTATTTTTTTTCAAATAAGAAACAGCCCCATTATTAGAACTTGCATTATCAAGAGTGAGTGTAAGAAATTTTGGTCGCCCCCAATCAATCAAACACATCTCTATACCCTTACCAAGTGTATCACCCTTATGATTTTCAACCAAACAAAAGGAAAGAATCCTCTTGTGTAACTTCCAGTCATCATCAATAAAATGTGCTATGAGGCACATATAATTTAGGTTTTGCACGGATGTCCACGTATCCGTGGTGAGGGAAATTCGCTGCCCTCGAAGAGCATTTCTCAACTTTTGTTTCTCTTTCAAAAACAAATTAAAACAATCCTTGGCAACCGTCATACGGGATGGAATGCCTACCCACTTAGGGCAAACCACAAGCATAAACTTCCTGAAACCCTCTCCTTCAGCATGCCTAAAGGGCAACTCATCAAGAATAATCATCTCTGCTAAGGCTTGTCGACAAGCCTCAACACTAAATGCAATAGACACAAGTCCCCCACTAACACTACTACTTCCTCCCTCCACCTTCCAACCTAGAGTCGTCTGGGATTTATCCGTTTTCTTAAATGGAGATTTCTTATATTGATTCTCAATGTGATTCTTCATGTTTTTCGTACCATTGGTCTTCGTATCACATGCATACGAAGCACCACAATAATGACATGCAGCCCTAGGTTTAGTTGGATCACCTTTTGGTATGATTGTAAAATGATCCCAAACGAAAGACCTAACTCTACCTCTTTGTGACCCACCAACTGATTGTTCACTTACATTGGATGGGGGTGGTGGTGGGGGTGGAGGCATGTCTTGTGTTGACTCTTGCACATCATATGTAGAAGACTCCATCTATTAACAGAAAATTGACACATCATGTTAATTAGGTCATTTACAATTTTACATCCATTAATATAAAATTGATACATCAGTTCTTTGTGGAAAAATAGAAAGTATACCCACAAATTACAATGAATAAAATTATAAATAAATAAAAAATTCGCTCGAGCGGAACATCGAGCGGGAGTCGAGCGAAACACTCTGCCTGATTTCGCTCGAGCGGCTAGTCGAGCGGGAGTCGAGCGAAACACTCTGCCTGATTTCGCTCGAGCGCCAGTTGGGTCCGCTCGAGCGAAATCAGGCAGAGTGTTTCGCTTGACTACTGCTCGATGTTCCGCTCGACTCCCGCTCGATGTTCTGCTCGACGGGGATTAACATCAACTATGTTCTTATTGTTCTCCCATAAAAAAGTACTTATTATCTCAACTATGTTCTTTGTAAATACTAAAAAGTGCCGATACACTAGCTAGCAGAAGAAGCTGTTGTGCTTTGTAATGAAATAAATTATAATAGACATTGATGTTAATCCCCATCGAGCATTTGAACAAATCGGACAGAGAGAGAGAGAGAGAGAGAGAGAGAGAGAAAGAGAGAGTACCAACTACCGAGTGGCGGCGAGCTTGCTGCGACGGAGGGGACGGAGGGTTTTCGCTGAGGAATCCTAGGGTTTTCGTTGGAGGAGTTGGGGGGAATTTGGGAAAAGTGAAATACTGAAATCGATTCGGGGGGGAGGGGGAAGACGACTCCAGGGCGTCGAACCAAACGGCGTCGTTTGGTTCTGAATTAGACCCAAACGACGCCGTTTCAAGTAAGTAAATTGAAAAAAAAAAAAACTGGGTTGCGAGAAACGACGCCGTTTCATGCAACCCAGTTCTTTGCTTGGCCTGCGGCCCTGCAGTGACTAAAACGGCGCCGTTTTGGACCCATTTTTAATCAAACGGCGCCGTTCTTTGTTGAGGCAACTCCCATGTATTTTTTTTTTAATTTTTATATCTTTTTGGCACATAGATGAATTAAAAATTTATTTAAATTAGTAAAACTAAAATTAAATAAACTATTTAATGTGGATTATTTAATTAACTCATTTAAAAAATAATTAATTATAATTATAGTTATAATGTTAAATGTTAATTGCTAATTTGTTACTATTAGTATAACTATAAAGTATTAGTATAGTATGTAAATGACTCAAATTCAATGTATTATAATAAATAACTATAATATAGTATGACTAAACTAATATAACTATTATTATAACTACATAATAGTATTAGTATAAACTATAAAGTATTAGAGTATTAGTAATAATGTTATATAGTATAGGCTATAGCTATATATTAGTAATATTAGTATAAGTATAATTGTATAACTATAGTCTATAGTTAATAGTTATAACTTATTAACTATATTAAATCATTATAACTTATACTAATATATAATATAATTATAATAAATGACTATAAATTAGTATAACTAAACTAATATAACTATTAGTATAAACTATAAAGTATTAGAGTATTAGTAATATAGTATATGTTATAGCTATATATTAGTAATATTAGTATAAGTATAATTGTATAAGTATAAGTATAATCTATAGTTAATAGTTATAACTATACTAAATCATTATAACTTATACTAATATATAATATAGTTATAATAAATCACTATAATATAGTATAACTAAACTAATATAACTATTAATATAACTATATACTAGTATTAATATAAAGTATTAGACTATTAGTCTATACTTAATTATAATATAGTATAGGCTAATAGCTATAGCTATATATTAGTAATATTAGTATAAGTATAATTATAGACTATAGTCTATAGTCTATAATTATAACTATACGAAATCATTATAACTTATACTAATATATAATATAGTTATAATAAATAACTATAATATAGTATGACTAAACTAATATAACTATTATTATAACTACATAATAGTATTAGTATAAACTATAAAGTATTAGAGTATTAGTAATAATGTAATATAGTATAGGCTATAACTATATATTAGTAATATTAGTATAAGTATAATTGTATAACTATAGTCTATAGTTAATAGTTATAACTTATTAACTATATTAAATCAATATAACTTATACTAATATATAATATAATTATAATAAATCACTATAAATTAGTATAACTAAACTAATATAACTGTTAGTATAATTACATAATAATATTAGTATAAACTATAAAGTATTAGAGTATTAGTAATATAGTATATGTTATAGCTATATATTAGTAATATTAGTATAAGTATAATTGTATAAGTATAACTATAGTCTATAGTTAATAGTTATAACTATACTAAATCATTATAAATTATACTAATATATAATATAGTTATAATAAATCACTATAATATAGTATAACTAAACTAATATAACTATTAATATAACTATATACTAGTATTAATATAAAGTATTAGACTATTAGTCTATACTTAATTATAATATAGTATAATTATATATATAATTAATTATATATAAAAAATATAAAAAATATATAGAAATTAGGTACATTCGGTCCGGTCCGGTCCGAAAAACCTCCGGACCGCGGACCGGACCGAATGTATTCGGTCCAAAAAAATTTGGACCGAACCGGACCGGACTTGATCCGGTCCGGTCCGGTTCGGTCCAAAATGACCGGTCCGGTCCGGTTTTCTCGGTCCGGACCTGCAAATGCTCACCCCTACTAAATAATGTGTTTAAACAGAATGGGCTTTCAATAGCTTGGGCTTAAAGGGCTAGGCGTTACAAATCTTATACAGGCATTTTGTCAAAAAATTTCGTTTGTTTTTAAAGGTGAGATGACTTGAGATTAAAATTAAAAAGTAAAATAAAATATTATTAAAATATATTTTTTAATATTATTTTTATTTTAAAATTTGAAAAAGTTGAATTGTTTATTTTATTTTGTATTAAAATTTAAGAAAATTATAATGATTAGGTGAGAGAAGATGAGATGAATTTAAAAAAATTGAATTATTTATTTTATTTTGTATTGAAATTTAAAAAAATGTAATGATGAAATTGAAATTAAATGAGATTAGATGAGACGTTTTTCGAAAACAAACGAAACTTAAATTTCGAAAAACTCAATTTTTCTGGTGGGATTTGAGACTGTACAAGTCTTACGTATTTGAGATTTGTCCATAACATTACACTTCTTCATATTACTCGATAATTAACGAATAACTAATTCCTCTTCTAAATACTCGCCTGATCCCCCCTTAATAACAACAAATTAAGTTATTTGGAGTCAGACGTACGGTTGGGTATCTTTTGCTAAGTTTTGTGATGATTGTTTATAAATCAGTAATGCTAAATACATTATAAACTTTACCGAATAAAGTTTTAGATATTTTGTTACAAATAAAAGTTACAATATTCAAGAAATAAAATTATACAATTTATTATACCGGTGATATATATAGAACCAATTGCATGAACCTCCCTGATCAGTCTCGTTTGTTTTCAAAAAATATCTTATTTCATCTCAATTTCATCATTACACTTTTTCAAATTTCAATATAAAATAAAATAAACAATTTAATTTTTTCAAATTTATCTCATTTTCTCTCACCTAATCATTACAACTTTTTCAAATTTCAATACAAAATAAAATAAATAATTTAATTTTTTCAAACTCATCTCATCTCATCTCTAAAAATAAATGAAGATTTTTATAATAAAAATGCAGTGTGTTTAATTAAGTACTTTTTTGTTCTTAAATTGAGAGGATATATAATAAGATGTCTTAAATTGTCCAACGTGAATATATTCTAAAAATAAATAAATAATAGACAAGACATTTTGCACCGCCACTATTTCAATTAATTAAAATGTCCATCTTCTAGTTAAAAGGATCGCGTACGGTATTTAGTAGGTGGAGTATATTTAAACTGTATTTGAATGCTGAAGTAATTTCAGATGATTTAAATTAATTTATAAATAGTAATATTTTATATGCCTTATTAAAATATGTTAAATATAAATAAGTTGAGATATATATATATATTTAAATATAGAGTTTTGTTACATAATCTTCACCACACTCCATATTAGGGGTGACAATATGTGACACAATCCGTTAATTCAACACGAATACGACACGATAAAAGCGGGTTAGAGTTTAGTCTTAATGGGTTCGGGTCAAAACGGGTTGACTCGTTAAGACACGATTGCTTAACGGGTTGATAACGGGTCAACCCGTTTTGACCCGTTAAGAAAGTTAAAATTACAATTATACTCTTATACTTAAAAATAAAATTGTTGAAATTTTAATTTTGATATTTTTCTTATTTAGAATTGTAATTTTAGACTTGTAATTAGTTATATATTTTTTATAGATATTGTGATTTTAATATTTGTATAAATTTATGCTAAACTTAATTAGGTTAAACGAATTAATTTCGGATCTATTCAAGCCATTTACATAAACGGGTCAAAATGGATTGACACGACACGACCCGTTATGTTAACGGGTTGGGTTAGGGTTTGAGATTTTGACACGATAAGGTTAACGGGTAGGGTTAGGATTGACCTATATAGTATAATATATATGTCTTGACATGACATGAACACGACCCGTTAACACGATTTGACACCCCTACTCCATACTCCACATTTTTTTTAATTTTTTAATCTTTTTTTAAAATTTTTTTTGAGTTTATTCTTTTTAAACTATTTCAAATTTTCTATTCATTATTTCTATAATAAAAATTTGATAAAAAAAATAATAAAAATTAAAAAAAGTGTGGTGTGTGGAGGTTGTGTGAATAGTAAGAAGTTGTGAAGATTTTTTATTAAATATATAGAATAAATTGAGATGAGTTTAACTTTTTATAAAAAATTAAAAAAATAATAAAACAAATTTTTAAAATGAATTAATTCCAACTTTGACATCTAAATACAACTTTAACCCGCCAGCATAAAATTCAATTATTTTGAACTTCAAGATAGTCAAAATGCTTAATCAGCCCCATAATTACCTCATGTCGGTAAGGAGTACTCAATCCGAAGATGAACTCTCTACATGGAAAAGAACACCGACTATTTACTTCAAAACTACAACAACCAATTGGTTCTACTACTTGTAATGGCAATCCATAAATATACGAGGCTTTTATAAATTATGAAATCTCATTTCATCTCATGTTATCATTATAATTTTTTTAATTTTTTACATAAAATATAATAAATAATTCAAATTTTTTAAATCTTAATTCAATTTTTTCAAATCTTAAAATAATAATAATATTAAAAAATAATATTTTAAATTTTTATCTAAAACTTAATGTTTATCTTGTTCACTGTTATAGAGAATGTAACTCGATTGTTAATGGTTTTGCTAAAATGGGTGCTAATGGTCAAATTGGCTCTTGGTTTTCTTTATCTGAACTGTCTGCTCCCATTAGAGGTAATATTTGACTGGACAAAAGGGTCTTTCCTATATACTGAAAACTCGAAGACGTTGTTAGTGAGCTATGGGCACTGGTTTTATCTCCAGGTATGTCTTTCTTTGCATTCAGTTAATTTTTTTCTTACTCTATATTTGTGCAGGTTTTTTCTTGCAGGTTGTGGCTTTGCGTCTTTTTTCTTTGCTTTCTTAGTGTTAATTGTATTGTGGCTGAGTTTGTACGCTTTTTTTTGGAGGCATATGTTTTGATTTATTTCGATATTTGTAACCTCTAGGCCTTGAGTTGTAATCAGGATATTTATTCAAGTGAAGATTTATTAATAAAATTAGAATGGAGTTATTATGTGGGTAGCTTTGACTCTTAATTAAAAAAAAAAAAAAGAGAAGACAAGACATCTGAACTGTTCATATGGCGGCTGCTTTGGATTTTCAATCACCATGCTTTGGATTGAGCAGTGCTAAGGCTATCGAAAAGGTCGTTCGAATTTGGCTTCCGAAGGTGCATTTCACTTTTTTGTATTTTGTATTTTTTTAATTATTATAAATATTTAAAAAAAAAATAAAAAATTCACAACATCATTAAAAAATATTTTTTTAATCATTAAGTAAAAAAAAAAATTAAAAAAAAATAAAAAATCCCATTCGGGACAAAACTTCGGGACCCAAATTCGGGTCTCAAAGTATTTCTGACTTTGGATTTGCCTTTAATTTGCGCCACGAAATTATGTCCCGATTGCCTTCCAGTTTCCATGCGCGCGCATCCGCAGCAACCCCGTTAGTATAACTTGCTGCAAACTCGTATCTGTTCCGGACGATCATAATAATTCCATGATTATTATCTTTTTAATCTCCTCCTCATTATCATTATCATTATCATTATTATTATTATTATTATTATTATTATTATTATTATTATTATTATTATTATTATTATACTGACGGCCATCTACCGCCATGTACCTGTTTTCTTGGCAGGTGAACCAAAGTTTATTGACTTTAGGCCATTTCATATGATGTCCAACACGCATTTCTTAGAAAAAAACGTAGAGGGACCATATTGCCAGGCAGCGCAAAGGCATACCAACATACGGCTCATGACTGTAGGTAGCAGTAAATATTTAATAGCTAGGGATTAGGATTGAATTAGACGTAAGAAGATCCCTAGAAACATGAAAACCTAAAAAGGATGAAGGGGAATCTTATATAGGGTTTTGGTACATTTTAGAGCAGCAAAGGGTTCCCGGGGCCGGCACCAGCTAGCGCGCAATGCCTGCAACACCACAATAGCAGTTTGGAAGTCGCATGCGTTGATCATCAACCTCACCAACCTAGCTGCATTCACGTTACTGATGAACTTCACCTTGCATAGGTGAAACTAGGTTATCATATATTTTTATAATTTTTTTATTTAAATATTTTCAATTTTTTTTAAAATAAGTAGACTATGGACTTGTTTGGGATTACGATTGCCAATTGGAGTCTTAAAAGATGTTTAAATATTATTAAAAGCTCTCTAATAGAAAAACTATAAGGTTGTTTGGGTATTATATATTAAAATACTTTTAATCTCAAATAAGCTAAAAGTATGTCTAAGAAAAATCATCATTTTTTCTCAAATGTGCTCTTCTGGATAATGCGGAACGTAATTCGAATTTTAAAAAAATTGTCAATAGATAAAAATATCTATACAACTTTCAGATAATTACAATTTTTAAATTTTTAAAGATGTGTTCATAATCTTTAAAAATTTAAATAATCATAATTTCTATCTTAGAAAATAATTTTTTAATTTATTTCTAAATAAACTTAACGTATTTAAAAGTGTTTTAAATATATGGTTACTAAATAATAAATAACTTTTTACACGTAAAACTTAATACTTAAATTATAAATATTTATATTTCACCGCAATCCCCAACCATACATTATATATCAGAGTCGTTACACGTTATTTATGGATAATAAATTTTTAATATTATAAGTAGAAAATATCCATCCTTTTTCAATAGGTGAGACAAACCGGGTAGAGTAGGATCGACGTAGGCCATGAAATGACGGCCTAAGGCCCTAAAGTCATTAATATTTGGAGTCTGGACAGGTTAGTTAATTGCAATTTGTCAAATGGGTTGATCAAAGTGCTTTTGCACTTCTTTCATCGAAGACGGCTCTCTTTTGAGTTTTAGAGCTTGAATTCTTTCTATGCTCTGTTTTCCAACTAATTTTTATTATATTGTCTCGATGTAATATTATGCATTAAAATTATTTATTTATTTTGAAAAAAAGAAATAAATTACAAAAATTAAAATGAGATTTAAATATAGTGCATGGACTTTAGCAAATATTATCATGAAAACCCACGTATTATATATGAAATGAAGGACTCCCAAATAAACATCCAACAGGGAAGAGTGAAACCGTTCCAGTACTCGTGCACGGCCTCTGCAAGACAGCAAGTCGTAGATGGCAAGCACTCCTTTCAATTTCTATAAAAAAAAAATCCAGATTCAGGGAGTTTTATCTCTCTTTCCAATCATCCATCACCAACAACTAGAAAAACATCATCTTCGTGTTTTTTAAAGAGTAGATAGCCAGCACTCTTTGTATTCTGTAAAAATATAACGACCCATAACCTTTCCTTCTTTTCTTTTTTAAGCACTCTTTGTATTCTGTTATGGGAACTGCTCAAAACAGAGCACTTCGGTGCTCTGTTTTGCTCTGCTTTTCTATCTTAGTTTTTCTTTTGTTGAGCTCCGGTCGGGTGTCCGGCCAATCGTTACCCGTTTTTGCTTGTGATGTTGGCAGCAATCCGGCGTTGGAGAAACTTTCGTTCTGTGACACGTCTTTGGGGATTGATACGAGAGTGGCGGACTTGGTGAAGAGGCTAACATTGCAGGAGAAGATTGGGTTCTTGGTGAGCAGTGCAGGGAATGTGAGTAGGCTCGGGATACCCATGTACGAGTGGTGGTCTGAGGCTCTTCATGGAGTCTCTTACGTCGGTCCAGGGACTCAGTTCTCGAAAGTGGTGCCTGGAGCTACCAGCTTTCCTCAGGTCATTCTCACTGCTGCTTCATTCAATGCCTCTCTGTTTGAAGCCATTGGAAGGGTAAGAGAGTTTTGAAGGACTTAAATGTTTAAAGTTTTGTTTTTTGAATGGTTAATCTATTTAGGTCTAAACCAATTGCAGAATAGCATCTTCTTGAGTTTGACAATGAGTTTTTTAACAGGGTTTGATGAAACAAATTTGTGATTTTCTGGGTTGTTTTAAATTGGATAATATAAATCACAAAACGTATCGGTTGTTTGATGAGTTTCTCTCGTCTTTGATACCGTGCCATTATCATCTTTGATATTGCTGAATGCTGATCATAATTTAGGTTGTTAGGTTTGATCCTCCTAACTTCACTTTGAATATTGTTTTAATAGGGTTAAAAGTAGATGGTGTCTAGTTAATAGGGTTTACTTTCTCTCTTTTTTTCCTGACTTTTCGTTTCAACATGAAAAATAAAGATATTGCTTTTTCTTTTTTCCTTTCTGTGGGCAAAGAGAAGAGATAATAATGGAATTAATTATATGTCGGCAAAATCAGGAATAAAGATCCTATTCGTAGATGGTAGGACCATTAAAGCTATTGTATAACCAAAAAATAAAGGGTCTCTGATAATAGCATTAATAACCATTCTTAAGAAATAAATATCTCCTAAATAATGCCATTAAATGGCTGCCTCCTAAATTATAAAGGCTCCTATTAGGTACCGTTTAGTTGTTAAACTCATCTGAATTTAATTTAGTTTTGTCTAATTTTAAGTTAAGTCTAACATCCAAACATCCAACTCTTAAATTACTAAACTCATCTCAACTCAAAACTTCTTTACACGTGGGATCCACAACCTTTTTTAATTTAACATTTCTTTACACTTGGGATTCACGACCTTTTTCAACTTTCTATAAATACATTTAAACTCATCTTAATATTAAAATACATTTAAACTCATTTTAAGTGGATTTCACAAAACTCACTCTACCATCTCAACTCACTACTATTCATAAAGAACTTAACTCAGCTCAACATCCAAACGTAGCCTTAAACTGCTGCTGATGAGAATTATCCTCAAATAATGAAATTGAAATTTTTTTCCCATTAACGGATAAACTATGGCTCAATTGTACATCTTTCCACTGTAGAGAAAAGTGGGGAGTGAAATCGAGGTTCTAATTTCAGTGAGTGTTGTTCCTGATTTGTAGCAAAAAGTTCTAACCTCACACCCTCCGTTAATAAAGGAAAACATGCTGAAGAATGAAATACTCCTTTCAAAACTAATCTATCAAATAATAATAATAAAAGGCGTCCAATAAAATGAGAGCAAAGTTTTCCTTTGAATTGGAATTTCCGTGCCATGTTCTACAAAAATATTGTGATGTCAATGTCCTTACCGGCACGGCACTATCTTTGCTGGTGGTGCTGGTGCACCTTCTTGTTTCAGTTGACACTGTTGCATGCTGCTGCTTACTCATCCAGAATCATGGGATTGCCTTGGCACATGAATTGCTTAACATTTTCTTAAGATGTGCAGGTGGTTTCAACCGAAGCAAGAGCAATGTACAATGTAGGACTAGCAGGCTTGACATTTTGGTCACCAAACATTAACATATTTAGAGACCCCAGATGGGGAAGAGGCCAGGAGACTCCTGGAGAAGATCCATTGCTCTCGAGTAAATATGGATCAGGTTATGTAAGAGGGCTTCAACAAAATGATGATGGGGACCCAAATGGACTTAAGGTTGCTGCATGTTGTAAACATTATACAGCCTATGATTTGGATAATTGGAAAGGGATCGACCGGTACCATTTCAATGCCATGGTAATTTATATCAGTTCAATTTTTCCTACTGAGAGTTGTTTTTTTATTCTAATTTTTGGATCATGATTCCCATTTTCTTTTGCTTGTTTTGCTCTTGACGACGAGTTAGGTATCAAAGCAAGATCTGGATGATACATTTCAACCACCATTCAAGAGTTGTGTTGTCGATGGCAATGTTGCCAGTGTCATGTGTTCCTACAATCAGGTTAATGGTAAGCCAACCTGTGCAGACCCTGACCTCCTTGCAGGGGTCATCCGAGGCGAATGGAAATTAAATGGGTATATTTGATTCTCTCCCAAGTCATTTACTCTTTTCTTTTTTTCTTTTAACTTGCAAATGACTATTGGTTTGCTGCAGATACATTGTTTCAGATTGTGATTCCATAGAAGTACTCTACAATTCCCAACACTACACCAAGACACCTGAGGAGGCTGCAGCCAAAGCTATATTGGCAGGTAACTTCATTTCCATCCCCAGATTTGTCACGACAAGATCATTTTACTGGTTCCCTGTCCAATTGGAGAGATTGAGATCCTTTATTTATTGCCTTTGATAGTAACTAAATGATCTTCGGTTTATTTTAATTGAGCAGGATTGGATCTTAACTGTGGATCTTTTCTGAGCAAGTACACAGCAGGTGCAGTGAAAGGAGGACTTCTCGATGAAGCGGCCATTGACAAGGCCATATCTAACAATTTTGCGACCCTAATGCGACTTGGGTTCTTTGATGGTGACCCAAGAAAGCAACTTTATGGCAAACTAGGTCCAAAAGACGTGTGCACCCCAGAGCACCAGGAACTGGCCCGTGAGGCTGCTAGGCAAGGTATAGTGCTGCTTAAGAACAGTCCGGGATCTCTTCCTCTGTCTCCCACTGCCTTCAAATCCTTGGCAGTAATTGGTCCCAATGCCAATGTCACAAAAACCATGATTGGAAACTATCAGGGTATGCGAATTCCATTACTTCTCTGTCTGGTTTGCCCCCTTAATCCAGCAGCCATAGTACAGCACTTGAGTTTTTTTTGTTTTTTTAAATTTCGAACATTGTTTGTCAAATCGTTTTATTCATAACATTGAATGATTCGCAAGGGTAACTTGCCTGAGTTCGCATGCTGCTTAAGCATAAACAGATTACCTTGCAAGATGGGCATGCAAGTTTGAGATACAGTGATCTGAAATGATTCTGGAATCGCTTTTTCTAATGTTTCTGGGAATTTCACAGGCACCCCGTGCAAATACACAACTCCTTTGCAAGGCCTGACAGCCTCAGTCGCGACAACTTATCAGCCTGGCTGCTCCAATGTGGTCTGCAGCACTGCACAGCTTGATGATGCTAAGAATATAGCAGCCACGGCAGATGCCACTGTACTTATAATGGGTGCAGACAAATCAATCGAGGCAGAGAGTCTGGACAGAATCGATCTCCGTCTTCCAGGACAGCAGCAACTTTTAGTAACGGAAGTTGCAAAGGTATCCAAGGGACCCGTTATTCTTGTTATAATGTCTGGGGGATGCATGGATATCTCATTTGCAAAAAGTGATGACAGAATTACGAGCATCCTATGGGTTGGTTACCCTGGAGAAGCTGGAGGAGCTGCCATAGCTGATGTGATTTTTGGATATTTTAATCCAAGTAAGTGTATTGCTGTCTCCAAAAAAAAAAGAGTTTATGCCATCTTGACATCATTCTCATAATTTTATTCAAGTTCCAAGTTCTAGCTCCCAAGTCAGTTATGCTCGAGTTTTAAATCAATTCAAAACATGTTCTCTAACATTTCAATTTGCAAGATCCTCATCACAAAACTATATATTCTGAAATCACTAGTTTTAGCAATCATCATCTTTGTACGACTTCTTTTGTTTCATGCTGATTAGATAGAAACATGGAGTCTGCATTGATCACTCTTGTTTCAGGTGGAAGATTACCCATGACATGGTATCCACAATCATTCGCCGACATGGTCCCCATGACAAACATGATGATGAGACCCGATCTTTCCAACGGTTACCCTGGGCGGACGTACAGGTTCTACACTGGGGAAACCGTTTATTCATTTGGAGATGGACTAAGCTATTCCAGTTTCAACTACCACCTAATTCAAGCACCTAAGGTAGTTTTCATACCCTTAGAAGAGGGTCACATTTGCCACTCATCAAGATCTAAGTCATTAGACGTTGGAGAACAGCATTGTCAAAACCTGGGTTTTGACATTCTGCTAAGAGTTAAAAACATGGGAAGGATGAGTGGAAGCCATACCGTTTTCTTGTTCTCAACTCCTCCATCAATTCACAACTCACCTCAGAAGCACTTGGTGGGTTTCGAGAAGGTGTTCTTGAAAGAACAAACAGAAACACAGGTCAGGTTCAAGGTGGATGTTTGCAAGGACTTGAGTGTGGTTGACGAGAGTGGAAACAGGAAAATTGCCCTGGGACAACACGTGCTTCATGTTGGGAGTTTGAAAAGCTCATTGAGCCTGAGGATTTGAATTAAATCGCCAACTACTCTGCAATTTTTTTTAATTTAGTTGGTGAGGGAGAGATGCTGGAGGCTTTCCCAGAAGGAAGTTGAATTTGAGCTGATAAAGGCATCTCAAACTGGGAAAAAAAAGAGCTATAATAAGTTGAGAGAGTTGCAACAACTCTCTCAATAATTCCATATAGTCAAAGTGTCAATAAGATTATGTACATTACATCTCTAAAGTAAACCCTTTCGTACAAACTGGATTCGATTCTTGAGATCCAAGTTTGCATATTTTCTTTGTACATTGTAATATATACTTCCTAGTCCAGACACTGATGCATGCACCAATTGTTTCACACCCATGCAAAAGTGTATGATTGTGTTCATAGCAACATTTCAAGCAAAAGGCTGAAAATTTTTGCTCATTTATGGCAAAATTAATATCGGAAAGTTGGTGAAGAAAGTTTATATTTATCCAGCCGTGTGGGAACTGGGAGCAATCTGAGCTTTCAAACGTGAGTGAAACAGCATCGCGTTCGTACTGTTCCTGACATTATTTTTTGTGTATGAATTTAAATAAATTAGAATAATTATATGAGATGAGATGATTTAATTTTGTGTAAACAAATCAGACCTAAATAATTGGAAAAGATGTTTGACTAGATTATTTTAGATCATTTTTTGTTTTTTATATATTTTTATACTTAGATAAATGACCAGTTCTTTTTTTTTTTCAGTAAATAAATTTTTAGACAATTCTGAAATTCTAAAAAATAAATTGAAATTTGAAGATTTCTGGGTAAAATGTTTGCCAGATGTCGTTTTGTAGAAGATTCGTGCGTCAAAAGCAGCCCGTCCCAATAATAACACGACAAAACGGAGGGCATTTGAAGGTAAGAAAAGCCGAAAGGTCAAGAACAGATGCAGAACTGATGCTCTGGTTTGTCTCCATCTTACGTTTGATCCTGTTTTTAGTTTTTATTTTTTATTATTATTATTATTATTATTATTAATTGTGAATGAGTCAAGGTCAATTACTTTTCTATTAACATATACAAAATAGGCAAAGGATTGATGTCATTCAAGACTGACTGAATATGGCACTTCTCCTATTCACATTTGAGGTCTTCAGAGTTTAGTCGTCGTCGTCTTTTACTTATTTCTGGTTCTCTGAATGTTTATTCAACTATAAGGATAAGGATAGAGGGTAGTCAAGATTTGCACGATTAAATTAATGCTTAATAATGAAGAATCAAACGATCCAATTGTTAAATCACTACTTGGATTACCTTAAGAAGTTCTTGTTCGAGGTTTTAAGTGGGAGATACATATTAAATGATTTCTATGACGTTTATTGATATTTTTGTGCCTCATTATTTCATAAATGTTGTAAGTTCTACTTTGTATAATTATCTCTTTACCGATTGAATTGTCTGAAACTCAAATACACTCAAACACAAGACCTAGTAGTGAAATGGTTTGTAAATAGTAGTAAAATGATTTTAAGTTAAGATGTTTATTGGGTTTTGAGAATGGAAAAAGAAAAAATTGAATAAAAATATTATAAAGTTAAAAAATTATTTGAATATAATTTTTATTTTAATATTTGAAAAAGTTGTATCATTTTTTGTGTTTTGTTTGTGAATTTAGAAAATTTGTAATAATTAGATATGATTAGATAAAAAAGTAGAAAATTTGAAAATTGAAAATGAAATATCTAGAAATGCTTGTGTTCCCAAACAAGGCTTAAACCTTGTAAGAATGAGTCAAAGACCATAGGAAATCCGAACGAGGTAACTAACAACAAATTCATGGAGTTATCTTGGTACAATTTTGTCTCGTTTCAAGCCTTATAATAAAGAGTCAGCAACCCATATTGTCTTGAAGCATCCGGTTTCCTTCAAGTAATAATAAAATATTTTAAATGGCCAAGGCTTGAGCTCAATATTAAGCTATAAACCTTGTGGAAGTTAGGTGGTCACCGCGGCTTTGCCTACTGAAAAGATTCCTTATGGTCGTTCTCTTTAATCCTTTCATACCAAGGAAAGTACTATTTTATGGCGGTCAACCTTTTTTCTTTGTTTAACCATCATAAAATATAGAAGGGTAGACTTGCACACTGAAGACATGATTGAGACGTGATTCTTTTGGGTCAATGCTTTTGGATGATACAGTCACGGCATGAACAATATGTAATTCAAAACTTCTTGGATTGTGCATGTGTTTATGCTGTTTATGCAAGTAATACCTGGGTTTGAATAACACGAATATGGCTACATGAAATACAATCGAAGGATGTAAGAAGTTTTCATGCAAATTCATCAAGATACTGGGCAGACATAGGGAGAAAAAATATTGGGAATTAGGTGAGCATGTGTGGGTTCCTATGAACTTTTGATGGAATATCTACATCTTGTGGTCTTTAATAATAGTGGAACTACTTGATCTTCCTACATGTTTTTCTTATTGTGACAACAGATTTTACCTAAAGAAAGCTTGGAAGTCAACCTTATCTTTTTGGTTTCACCGTTATAAACATGGAAGGGTAGACTTAAACTGTGACATTGACATTGCGATGTGCTTCTTTTGGGTAAATGCTTGAATGACGCAGGCACTGACATTTACATAATGTAATTTGAAGCTTCTTGGATTGTGCATCGATGCATATGTTTGTGTAAAGTAATACCTAGGTTTGAATAGCATGGGTATGACTACAGGAAATACTATCGAAGGATGTAAGAAGCTGTCATGCAACTTCATCAAGACACTGGACAGACTTGGGGAGAAAAATTATTGGTAATTTGGTGACGATTTGACAGGATATTAACATCTTGTGGTCTTTAATAATTGTGGAAATCAGTATACATATGGTCAGCCGATCATAGTGGATCTTCCTTCATGGTTTTTATTTTTGTAACAACAGATCTCACCTAAAGAAAGCTACTTAACTTTTCAATGTGGAAACAAACCATTTATTTCTTACAGTTCATTCACAATGGATATAGAACACTTGTTTCCTTTAGTTCCCATGCTGGAAAACCTTGAAAGATAGCATGTAGGTTGTTCTGCATATCATTGATTTATTGAGAACAATGCTCAAAATCACATAAAGGAATTCAAAGGCACTACCAAGGAAATAACCTCACCCAATTTCTGATGCACTTTAGAGATCAACAGGGTCAAGATGGAGAAACGAGGGTAAAAAAAAAAGAAAGAAATTAGGGGAGGTGTGGAAAACAGGATCAATTTTCGTATTTACTTAAATTGATAATACACTGAAATCAGTCGAACAACGACTACCACAATTGGAGCTTTGTGTATAGCCATTTGGTGTGAACCAATTGATTTCACATGTGCTAGCTTCTGAGGGCTGACTATTGCAGAAATCCTGCTCTGGGAGACTGGCACTGAATATCATTTATTATTGACCCCTTTTAGATGTTGATGGGAAGTGTAACGTGACTATATATATCACCATGTGGATCTCTAGCGTACTTGCAGTTACTCGTCTACATTTGAAACAAGAATCTCAAAAGGGTTTGTCTGAAGCAGAAATAATTAAACACAAAATGTATAACTTTTCAGCTTGCAGTTCTTTGTCCTTTGCAATTGTATTCCAGCCTAGGATGGTCCAGGCCAGGTACTTCCATGATATAAAAATAGGAACCAGAGTCGGTGTTATGTCATGGTCTATCGTCTACTTTCATGCACAACAAATTCAAGCTGATATGCTCTTAATATATTCTGTTATTGTTTCCTGATTGTTACAGCCTGAAGGTCAAAAGGGATGGAGCTGGTATGAACAAATGTTGTACTGGTTAAAGCCACCTTTTGTCCATTTTTTTCATTTTAGATTCTTACTTTCATTCTGATTTTTAACGTCAAGTTCTCATCAATACTCATAAGTTGTGTTATCACAGGTTACCGGACAAAGGTACCCCGAAACGTGAACATGGAAAATTTGCAGAATGGATATTTGTTCTCTGAGGTGCCTTGGATTCTTGTTTAACTGATATTTAGCTATTTTAAAATTTCCTTCTTTCTTTCAACTGAAGATTTAACTTGTTTCTGGGTTTTTATAATGGTATTGGGCCATATGGCTTCCTACTTAAATCATTGATTTGAGCCCTGTCAATTTCCTTTTGATCAAATTGACTTTCCAAGTACAAGATTCTCTTGCCACCCCTGGTATAGTAGTGTCATATGGATCCATCTGCATGCCACTTCGTTTTGGTGGCTTTTGACAATAACCATTTTTTTTTGTATTCCCAGTGTCTCAGCATTAGGTATCCATAGTTGCTCATGACTTTTAACTACATATGATTCAGATTTCCAGGTGCAAGCTTCAACACATTGAGAAGTTCCCAAATGCAAAATTGATCAGCCTCGGA
The DNA here is from genome assembly GCA_029856935.1 of Cyclocarya paliurus. Classification (NCBI taxonomy): domain Eukaryota; kingdom Viridiplantae; phylum Streptophyta; class Magnoliopsida; order Fagales; family Juglandaceae; genus Cyclocarya; species Cyclocarya paliurus. The sequence goes on along the minus strand of CM056957.1, from coordinate 2,329,827 downwards.
GTTGGTGATACCACAGAGCCTCTACCAGACATCATAGCATCAAGCATGGCAGAAGTAATTTAAATCAATCCTTATTTGTTTGCTTATGTCATGCTTCTACAGTCTATAAAAGCTGGAGAGAATTACTTGCCAACATGAACATATCTGTCCGAGTTGGACAGGTTTATGTTTGCACAGGGATCTAATCAAATTACAGAGAAACCGATAGGGAAAAAAATATTCCCCTTCAGATGGTGATTTATTTGATACATCTTGAATGTTTTTCTCCTAATCACGTTTTCTATAATTCGTAATGTGACCACCCGACATGAACATGGATATAAGATGTGGAAATTGGTTTTCCTAACATTACATATTGGCATAATTTTGCATGAAACTAGCATATACAGTGTGCAAATGCGGGCAAAATGTTGCAAATATATGCACAGCTGTACTTGGCTGCTGTTGTGAATTTATAAGATCTTTATATGAATTTATGATATCATCTGGCAAGTGGAAAATTTTGTGTGGGGAAACACAGCAACTATCCCCTAATTTAGGAGAACAATTTCTGTGATTTTTATTTTTGCAGAGACACCTTTTGTTGTCAGTAATTCAAAGAACAAAGACAGTCAGGAAATTATAGATTCTGATTATCAGACTGAATTGATGACTGTTTTAGCTTCTATATCACTAAGCACATATCTTCGAGCACCATATACTTATGTATACGTTCAAATCTTGTGACCTGTAAGCTCCTTCAATATGAGGGGAAAAAATCGGCTGGGAAGGTAATAACAAGACCACTCTCTAGAACCTTATTTTCTTTACATATGATGGGCTGGTGTCCACATATCACCCATCTCAAATAGCATGTTGATTCCCTAAAGTTATCGATACATGCCTTCCTCGGAAGTGCTGATACCATCTTTCTCAATTTGATAATTAATTTTTATTCTTATTGCCAAACGTACACCAATAAGCAAACTGGCAAAGACAAGGAATGTTTTATGTTTCAGATGAAGTCCTTTCATAAACAGATATACACATACATATCTATTCTGGGACAAGTGTTTGTATGTATGTGCATTACACATTAGAATGTAAAATACTAAATCCTTTGGGAATATTAATTAAGTACTCTCTTTCTTGTATCGAGATCATTTAGAAGCAGAAAGTTATTGATGCAGTGAAGATTTCATTTGCTCTCTCTCTCTCTGCTTTTCTTGACCCATAAGCCATTAATGCCACAGGGAGTCTTTTAAGAAATTTCTTTAAAACTAAACATCTGCTATCATGATGTTTTACAGTATGCACTAGCCCTTTCAACGCCTGAAGGTTATAGAGGGTATGGACCTGAGCAAGGCTACGAGGTATTTTGATGCTTGTTTCAGTTTAGCTGAATATGTTATTGCTTTATTATTTTTTCATGTGCTAAATTTTTAATAATTAGCTATACATATTAATAACCATTTTACTTTAGTCCTATATGCTATAATTGAAGCCTGTTTAACAAACATTTGTGTCCACTACTGGACAAATAAACTATTAGCTAGGCCTCCACTGACAAGGGAAGATTTACTGTTCTGACAAGAAAAGATTACAAATGAATGTACAATTACAATACTGTTAAAATTCCTTGTAAATGGATGCTACAGTTAGACTGCAAGTTCTATGTCTATGTGGCAGGCATTGAGGAAGGCTATTGCTGAATCATTCTACAAAGATATATCCGTAAAAGATACAGAAGTTTTTGTGACAGATGGCTCACAGTGCGATATTACTCGTCTGCAGGTATTTAAACATTGAGCATTGATGGGTATCTCCTTCCTTCCTTCCTTCTTTGTTAGTATGATTTTTTTTTTTTTTTTCGCAAGAAATGTTTCAGAATGCTACAATCAGGACATCATCTGTTTATCTTATTAAGCTTGTTTTACCGTACAAGTACTCAATCATGTTCTCTTTCTATATTGGCAGCTGGTTCTCGGTGCAAATGCGACGATAGCTGTACAGGACCCCTCTTATCCGGTAACAATATCAAGCTTCTCTATATCCTTTTATAAATTGCCTAGACTCTATGCACTGCACATGCTACTAATAATTGACCCCAATCTTCTAGGATATTAAATAACAGATGTTCTAACAACCTTCGGAACTCCATGTCTTGTGTTTCTAGTCACGAAATCATAGCATGGCCGACATTACCAGCACGATGAAGTGGTTTTCTGCTAAAATCAAACCCCATAATGGTCTTGAGAATTTAGGTTGACAACACAGGCGATATAGAGTATTACTTTGTCCCAAGGCATACTGCAATTCATCACCTGGTGTTTTTTTGTAATAATTGAATGATTTGTTTTCTTCCTGCACTCTCCTTGCGACTCATATCTTTTTTGAACTTAGAAAAAAAAAAGATATTTTTTGAACTAGGCGCTTTCTCAGATTATACTAATAACTTATATCTTCTTGAAAATTATTTATGCTTTGACTCGTACAGAATCTATAGCTGATAGAACTACTATGCTTGAAGTCATTACCCCTGCTTCCTTAGTACAGAGCTGAAATCATGGCTTTTCACCATAGAACTCGTGATAAAAAATGTTTTTCAACAGGTTTATCAAGATTCAAGTATCATAATTGGTCGGGCTGGAAATTACAAAGACGAAGCTTTGAAGTGTAGGAACATTGAATACATGAGATGTTCTCCTCAAAATAACTTCTTTCCTGACTTGGATACAACGTCAAGAGCAGACATTATCTTCTTTTGCTCTCCGAACAATCCTACTGGTCATGCAGCAACACGAAAGCAGTTAGAAAAACTTGTGGAATTTGCAAGGAATAATGGTTCGATTATCATTTTTGATTCCGCCTATGCATCTTATATTATGGATGATAGTCCTCGGTCAATCTTTGAAATTCCTGGTGCCAGAGAGGTGAATAATTATTTTCCTGCTAATTGAGAATCAACATACGAGGCCCCTGACTTATGATAGCCAATTATTTAGCTCATTCATCTTTGCGTGTGATAAAAGAAATTGTTAAACACTGGGGAGAGGTCAATATGAATTCAAATGCCATATGCACATATCAAGAAAACACGAAATATTACAGTTTGGGCATAATAACATCTAGTTTTTGGGTAAAGGGAACATATTAATTTGTTAATTTGCTTCTTAAACAATAAGCAGCTTCTCAATGTTTCTCTACTACAGCATATTGATTTATATTTGTTGTATTCTCTTTCCTCTTATAGGTTGCAATTGAAGTTTCGTCCTTCTCCAAGTTGGCTGGGTTCACGGGTGTCCGTCTTGGTTGGACAGTGGTCCCTGAAGAACTCTTATTCTCAAATGGATTTCCTGTCAGAAATGACTATGATCGCATTGTGTGCACTTGCTTTAATGGAGCCTCCAATATAGCTCAGGCTGGTGGACTGGCCTGTCTATCCTCAGAGGGTCTGAAGGTAAGGAACAATGCAGGATGCAAATCCAAGGAATGGCATTTTCAAAATTGCATGCAGCTTCAACGTTGAACTTTGTGTTTGTGTATGCATGCATATCTAAATATATGCATAGGAGAAGTGCATGAATCAACAAGTTTCTGTGTTCATTGTCCTTTATCAGGACAAAATCTGCGACAATATCATACCAAGCAATGAGAGAGTCTTGGTGACTTTTAAATGACCAGGCCTAATCCTAGTCTTGATTTATTTCTCTGTGATTAAACTAATTCTTTATTTGGAATATTTTTTCATAAAAAGCAAACAGAGCCTGAGTTTCTAAACAAGCAGCACAAAATCCTATCCTCCCCTCAATCTGTTTCCATACATCCTAGAGGTCCGTCTGCACCAAAGGAAGAGTGAATATTTTGGGACTGCTAAGCCCTTTAAAGAAGTACATACATCAATGGAATTATAGAAATTGGCCACTGATTCATTTAGGTTCCAAAATTGTTGAACTTGTTTCAGAAAAATGACAAATACTGATGTGTCTGGTAGAACTGTCTCAAGTCCAACTCTTTAATTATTAGGAATCCTTTTTATTTTGTTATCACCCAATATTTTCATGCCGAATTGATGTTTGGAAATCTCCATTTCAGGCTACAGAGTCCATGGTTCAGTACTACATGGAGAATGCAAGGATTCTGGTTGATACTTTCACTTCTCTGGGTTTAGAGGTATATGGAGGTGCAAATGCCCCTTATGTTTGGGTGCGTTTTCCTGGCTCAAAATCTTGGGATGTATTTTCTGAGATTCTTAAGAAGACTCACATAATCACAGCCCCAGGTTCCGGATTCGGAACAGGAGGTGAAGAGTTCCTAAGAATCAGTGCTTATGGCAACAGAAAGTGTATCCTTGAGGCCTCACGGAGGCTGGGGAGCTTTTTCTCCCAAAGAGAGCATTTTATTTTTGAGAAATGATCTGTATAAGTTTCAAATAGATAAGCCTTATACAAGCCCTCTGTAAAAAGGTGGACTCTGTCCATTTTTTACAAAGGGCTTGTATGATCGAGACTTGTCTATTTGGGACTTGTATCTTCTTTATTTTCCTTTTTGGCACATCAACCCATGTACTCTTACATAAAGCAAAGTGGTTTAGTAAACGTTATTTGGTGTGTAATAACTCATATACTTTCATGCAAGCAGTAATATCTAAGCTATGATATTTAATTTATATTCCTATATATTTCTACTTTTTGATGAGAAATTACGCTATATATCAGCAAATTTCATTCTTTATACAAGGCTACCGCTTCTATCTATCTTCTTTCAAACCATTTGAACGAGTTTGAAAAACCGCACTGCCTTCTCAAGTGTTGAGCAGTGAAACACCTTGAAATATTTTGAGAGGTACTTTTTAATAATTACGGTGAATTCAAGCAGCTTGCATTGCATTTTATTCATATTTAGGAGAATTGCACTCTGACGTGATATAATGTAACGCATAAAATAATTTTGCAGTCTAATGGACCATACTAAACCATATATATATATATATCAGTATGTAAATTTCTTTGTATAAGATTTTTGTATAAACGAACCATTTCTCAATATGAAATCAATTTAATACAATCAAATCATTCCTAAATGGAAAGGATGGAAATACAAATACAAATCGAAGTTGGAAACTTGAATCTGAAAAAAGGTCATAAATAAGCCTATCTACACCGACAAAGAGTCGGATATGGGCCGTCAGATAACAAGAGACCAAAAATGGTCGGGCCCATCATTTTATCGTGCAAGAATCCCACGCCGTGGTAAAAAAAATAGGAAGAAAATTTGAGGTCCTTCATTGATCGGTCTTCTTTCAGTCACCTGCGTCCTCAGTTAAAGAGGACAACTCACGGCGTACCTGCAGGCAAAGACACAAATTAAGCATGCAAACCATGCATCTTCATTAGATTAAAACAGGTTCAGATGCTCATAATTACATATAAAATGATCAGCTATATGTTCTTTTTGCTCTTCTTGTTAAGGTTATTAGATGCGTGAATTACACAAATTTTCATCAAAATCCAAAATCACATGCACCCTCCTGCATGCATATATGTCCATCCAGTACTACTCTAATGTAAAGGGAATGAAGCTTTAGCCTTAGCATTGTTCTTGTACATACACTGGAAATGGTAGATTTATTCAGTTAATGCTGGAGCAAATAAGGTAGATTTTGGCAGGGTGGTCCTAGCTCATGACTAGTCCCGACCACCTTTTCGTACGTTGGTGGTCCTTTTGCTTGGCCGGCAGTATGAAACTGTCAAGGGAATTTTAAAAGGGCAAGACTGAGGACCATGCCTTCTGGCCAAATTATTGTAGTTATGTACTGCTCATTGCAATATGGTCTCACCAGGGGGAATCCAGATCATCAAGTGTCGTTTTCGGTACATATCCAACCTGCAATTTTTCTTTATTTAATCCCTTTTTTTTTGTCCTCTTCTTTCTTTTGATTGTAAACTATTATTAATTGGATTATCTATGCGTGACCTTATATGGCAGTAGAGTTTCAGAGAACATTTGATAACTTTGTTTAGGTAAAAAAAGATTAAAAAAAAAAAGAGGCTATATGCCATGCATGATGGCTAATTAAGAACTTGAAATCATTGACGCGATAACTAAAATGTGCAGTTTTCGGAGAGATTCTGCTTCTGTTCTCGCAAATAATGCTCGTGAATTCAATATCATGATTCAATGAGAGGGGATCAGAATTCAGAGAGAAAAAGGAGGAGTGATTCAGGGTCGGGCTGAAAATACGAGCATGCATGCACGAGTGCTAGCGCTTACGAATTGTAGAGTACTCTGTTTGATGACAGTCTTCTTGCTTTTGTTAAAGCTCATTTACTGCGCTACTGCAGTACAGTAATAGTACTGCATCTGCTATGCGTACTTCAATACTTTCTTGCCTTAATTGAGGTGTGTTACGTCTTATAAAAATAAGTTTATAAATGAGGAGCTATTTCCGTCTCCTTAGAGAGAGAATCTCTACTTTCTCTCCAGAAAATTCTATTTTCGTGGGAGCTGCTGCCGGATGCCTCTCACCTTCCTCTCATTCTCTTTTTTATTTTTTACACTGTGTATACACTTTTAAAATAATATTTTTTCTCTCCTCCCTCCACCAGTTCAGTTTTGATCAAATCCGTTACTCTTCAGCCGCCATCCACCTACACGCACCCCACCATCCCATCCTACAACTACCGATCTATTAGGATGGAGTGGAGTCGTGCCAAAAAGCTCGGCATGTAGCCTTCACGCGCGGCTTATTCCAGCGCGTGTTCCTCACAAGCTGCCATGCAACGACACTTTTGACGGCTACACGCGCCGTACCAATAGTTTCGTCTAGTTGAGATATTTCAGATCTGGACCACCTTGTCTCCATCCCATTTGCGCTATCACAGGAGTGCGAGAATGCATATCATCACTGGCAGCAAATCAGTACACTCGACGCCGGATTTTTCATTATATTATCACTTTTCCTAAACCGTGATCTCGAAGAAGAGACTGCGGATCTCTCAAAAAATTATTTCAAGACAACAAACAACAATACACCCGCCATTTTTACCGCTTTCAACGGAGGTTCTACCACTATCAGCGGTGGTTTCACTGTTCTTAAATTTTCATAAATTACTTATTTCTGTCTTTTAAGACGAAGTCCTCTTTGTAGGACATAGGTGAAGATCAAGAAATTGATTGTAAAAATTTATTTATTTATTTATTTTATCCATCATTTTATCCTGTTGTTATTGTTCTGGAGTGTTTGTCGAGGAATCCCACCCCCTCACCTTGTATCATATTTTCTAATGAAGTTTATTTACTTACTTAAAAAAAAAAAGTTTATAAACGAGAGAGATGAGTAATTTGGCCTTAGAAGATAGGGTAAACGAGAATTAGTATAATTTTTAAATAGATAAATTTTACATAAATTTTTACATAATCTGTAAAATATTATTATTTATTAATAAAATCTATTTTTTTTATAAAAAAAATTTAATTTACCTATTTAAAACTTTTACAAAAATATAAAGAAGGGCTCACGTACGACTCATTTCCCGAGATAAAAGACAGGATACTGGTGAACACATTCAAAACATACGGATAAACAGTACAGATGAAACTCCGAATGCCAGCCATGCCCTGTACTGTTAGCTAAGTCATAAAGACAGCGCGCATGTTTTTATTCCATTTCATAGTCATCCATTCTCTCATCCTCTTTCTTCCTATTAACTGTAGTACCATCTTCTTTCAGACAAGATTCTATTTCCCGGCCTAGCTCTTTGCCTGCTCACGCGGCTTGCTAGGTCCTCGGAAAGTTGGTCAATATTCACGAACCCGTCTCAATTATTTTCTGATATCATCCCGGCCTTGAGCAATGAACATGATGACAACCAAGAAGATGAGAGGCTTCATGTGCCAGTCTCCGGCAGCAACTGCGGTACTGTGCATGACCGACGATTCTCGCTCGGTGATTGTGCCCAGAAAGTCTGATCAGAGAACTCTTAGTACTTTTGATAACAATGGCGACTACTCTAGGTTCGTTGAGTCCCCTAATTATAATAAGAGATCATCGGATATTTCTGTGCCTCGTCTCAAAAGAGAATATCAAGATACGGTCGACCTTGATCAGCAAAAGCCTGCTCATGATCTCCAGATCAAACCATCTTCAGGACTTGCTTCCTCAGATAATGTCTTCCAAGTTAGATCAATTAATTATAATTAATTATTACTTATTTTATTTTATTTATAAATATGTTGATACCACTGGAAAATTAATCCAATATATAAATGTTTTCATTTCGTTCTATATATCTGGGTTCTGTTTTTTCTTTCTTTTTCTTTTACTTTGTTTATTTTTATTTTTATTTTTAAGTTGTTACCTGCAGCTTAATTTATAAAGTTAAAAGTTTATCTATTGAAATTTCTATATATGCCAATAATTCCATCAGGTTCACGTGATCATTAATTTATGTGTGGTTTTAATTTTCATGACGATCAGGTTGTTGTGATGCGGGTATCAATTCATTGTCAAGGCTGTGCTGGCAAACTCAAGAGGCATCTGTCCAAAATTAATGGAAGGTATTTAATTTGCATTAAGTAATTAGTTTATCATATGGTTTTCTTTTCTATTTTCTTTCTTTTATAATTAATTTGTATGCTTTAACGAAATTCCATTACCTTATCGATCGTTTGGAAGAATTAATATTGCCCCAACTTTACGTACATTGATGCAAATTAATCACCGATCGAACGTATAATAAGATTGACATTATTTTGGTCAAGGCTTCGTCACATTGATTAATTGTTATGATCTGCAGATTTTCAGTAGTAAGCAATCTTATAAATAGTACTTCTTAATCGGATCAAAATAGGAAATAGAAAGTTAAAGATCAAAATAGCCTATATATATTCTCTAACCAAAACTTCAAGCTCATGGCCGTCCTCAAACACATACAGAGAAAAGAAGTACTAGCTAGCTATTAGATCGATATATATATATATATATATATATATATATATAAAATTAGGTCATCAAAATTATGTCTTTGTAGTTTGTATGGATGGATTTAAATTTTTAGGACAAATGGCACTACTGATTTAACATGACTAATTACTATCCAGCCAAACGGTAGCTAGGCATGAGCTGATGAAATGATCAACCAGCTATAATTTTCATGATCTTCCTCACATGATCATGATTTTGAATTGTTAATTTATAAATTATATATATATAAATATATATCAGGAGTTACATCATTCAGTATAGAGCTAGAGACAAAGAGGGTGACGGTGATGGGACACATTTCACCGGCCGGAGTTCTGGAGAGCATTTCAAAGGTGAAGAAGGCGGAGTTTTGGCCCGCCCTAGCTAGCTAACTACTGTTGGATCCATCCATCGATTACCTCATGAATTAATGGCTACTGGAAAAGGCCAGGTGGCCGGCATGCATGCAGAAATTCGACATATCATGTTCAGTTTTAGTTCTTGTATTGATCACCGTGACATGATTTATGCAATATCATGTGCCAGTTATATATGACAAATATTTAGGAACCTTCATGTTTATTTCCTTCGTATGCAACGAACTTTCAGAACGACCTGATAATTTGTTTCGAATCTCATGTACTCACGTTTCATGGGGAACTCTGCCTGCATGGCAACTTGGCAGAAAGATATAAGCTGTCATGACCAATAAAGCTGGGGCATGCATGCATGTGCTGTTTGATTTGATAACAAATATATAGGATGCCCGGACATATGCATATAATATACTGTGTATATATATATTGTCCCATAAATATTTCCTCTTTTTATTTTTTATTATTGCAGAATTGTTTTATGAATATTTCATTTATATTTTAAACCGTATGTGTCCTTATAATTATATCTTTGGGTATATATATATATATAGTCGAAACATAACATACAAAGATCGAGAACCCGAAATTTTGATTTATCATTAAATTTAAAATTTAGCCCAAATATAAAGAAATGGAAACCGAGTCGTACCCTTCTTTTTTCAACATACACGTCATGTCATGCTTCAAACCCTAAAACAGAAAGATAATGTAGATTTATATGCACTTAATTCGTTTTCTGATAAAACTTATTATTATATGGAAAATGATATCTAAATGATCAACTCTTCGGCTGGTTCTGCGGCGAGAGAGATTCAACGCTTTTAGGTTCAATGAATCCAGACATATATGAGTAGAGTTTGACATCCTCCTGCTTTTTCTCTAATCCGATCTTAATATCTTATCTTTTCCGGCCCCGCATTGTTTATTGCTCTGAGCACGTACGTGAGAACGAAGGTTGGATATATATCATGGTGGCGCACGAAATGCTTACGTGTCGCTTAATATTTCACTGTAATTTAAAGGTTGATCATGACTTATATTACATCTACTCTATTGATCTATATGAATATAACTATTAGCCGCGGCGCGAGCGACTTTAATTTTTGTTTTCCAAGTTGTTAATATTTAGTGTTAATTGGAAAGGGATCGATCGATCGAGTTGCATGTTTAATTGATGTAAGACTAGTAGTATATATAGAACACATGACTTAAAAGATTTTATATGTAAAAATTTAAAAATTTAAAAGTTTCTTTTAAATCAAATTATCATGACATTAATCATAAGTCGAGTACTATTAATATTTTCATTCAACATATATAAGAGTTTAGAGAATATGATCATGTCAAATGATGATCTATTCCTACGTACGAGTGACGTCTCTCTAATTCTTGTTACCTGATCTGATCCAGCTTTCTTATGATCATCACATTCGGAAAAGGTGACTTTGATCTGTTTAAGAGTTCTTAATTATTATGTATGGATATCATGGCCTTTCTTGGTGAAAGGTGACAAACAAATTCAAATGCCACTTTTCATGAAGAGCTTGCAATTCATCATCATCATCACCATCATCATCATGTTGCTTGTGATTTGTTAAAGAATGTAAACTTTTATATATACTTTTTCACGCGGAGAATCTTTATAACTTCTTTGCATGGCCCATGTATATAGGAAGCTGAGTTTATAGGGGGAGTCGAGTACTGTTTAATTTATACAAAATGAACAATGACGTCCCAGTATTGTTGGTTTGAGTAGAGAGGGAGAATTCAGATTTTTATTTGGGGATTGACTCCAAGAGTTGTATATTCAATTGGTGCAAGTGGATAAAGAAAAAAGAATTACATAATTCATTTATCATAATTAATTCAGATCCTTCAGTTGCTTTTATTAGGTTTTTAACAAGAACAAAGAAACCCTAGAAATGAATGAAGACGATTTCGTATATTCGTAAGAGCCTGGAAACCAACGGCTTAAATATGTCCACTGTACAAGTATTTTTACAAGTGAAATAAGCTAAAAGTAAAAAGACTAAAATACCCTAAACAAATGAGAAAGACTAAAATACCCTAAATAACAACTATACAACACAAAATATTAAGTTACATAAACATATATGTACAAAAGAATTAATTTACAATAAATATAATTACTTTACAATTTAATACCCCCCTTCAAGATGGAGAGTATATGGAATGAAGTCCCATCTTGAAAACCAGAAGCTGAAATTGGTGAGAACCCAAGGCTTTGGTTAATGCATCGGCCAGTTGATGTTCTGATTGAATATGAAATGTTTTAATGATGCCAGCTTGGAGTTTGTCTCGAATAAAATGGCAGTCAAACTCAATATGTTTTGTACGCTCTTGAAAGACGGGATTAGCGGCAATGTGGAGGGTAGCTTGACTGTCACAAAAAAGATGAGCACTATTAGTATGACATATATTAAGATCAGATAAAAGGGATAAGAGCCAAACTATTTCACAAGTGGTGGATGCCATAGCCCTATATTCTGCTTCAGCAGAAGAGCGTGAAACAGTCTGTTGTTTCTTAGTTTTCCAAGAAACCAAAGAGTCACCAAGAAAAACACAAAAACCAATAATTGATCTCCTGCTATCCGGACAAGAGGCCCAATCAGTATCTGCAAAAGCCTTGAGAGTTAGAGTATTGTGAGCTGGAAAGAAAAGACCAAGAGAATGATGATTTTTAATATATTGTAAAATCCTGTGGGTTGCAGCCAAATGAGGAAGTCTAGGACAATCCATAAACTGACTAAGCCTCTGAACAGAGTAAGATAAATCTAGTCTTGTAAGAGTAAAGTAGAGAAGTCTACCAATCAATCGTCGAAAAACTGTAGGATCAGGCAACAAGGGACCATCATTTTTACTTAGTTTTAAATTTTGCTCCATGGGAAAAGAAACTGGTTTACAAGCTAAAAAACCAGCATCTTGTAAGATTTCTAGAGCATATTTTCGCTGACATAATGAGATGCCACTAGGTGATCTGGCCACCTCTAAGCCCAAAAAAAACTTAAGGGGCCCAAGATCCTTCAACTTAAATTTTTCATCAAGTAAATTTTTTAAGGAATTCACAGTTTCCATATCATTACTGGCTATCAAAATGTCATCAACATAAACCAATAGAGCAATAAAAGAGGGACCATAAGATTTAGTAAACAGGAAATAATCAGATCTGGATTGCACAAATCCCAACTCAAGAAGAGTATTAGAGAACTTAGAGAACCACTGCCGAGAAGCCTGTTTTAGGCCCTAAAGGGACTTATTCAGTTTGCATACTTGGGACCCCCCTTTAGTATGAAAACCAAGGGGTAATTTCATGTATACCTCTTCGGAAAGATCACCGTGTAAAAAAGTATTATTGACATCAAGTTGAACAAGATGTCAATTTTTTACAGCAGCAATACCCAACAAAATTCTTACCGTGGTTATTTTGGCAACAGGAGAGAAGGTTTCAGAATAATCGAAACCTTCTTTTTGTGTATAACCTTTTGCAACCAATCTCGCTTTATACATTTCCACAGAACCATCAAAATGATATTTTATTTTATAAACCCACTTACAACCAATTGGTTGTTTATCAGGAGGTAAAGGGACAATAGTCCAAGTGTTATTCAGTTCTAAAGCAGCAATTTTAGCAGTCATGGCATCTCTCCAATGGGAGTGCCTGACTGCTTGATGATAAAATTCAGGTTCAATGTCAGCAGAGATAGCAAGAGCAAAAGATTTATGATTAGAGGATAAGTGCTTGTATGAAACAAAATTAGAAATGTCATATTTTATGGGAGAGGAGGTAGGACCTGGTATATAAACTGATTTAGAGTGTGCAGTGGAGGAATTACAATAAAAATTCTGTAAGTAACCAGGAGCACCTTGTATTCTGGTAGACCTTCTTGGAGGTGAGGGTGAAGTGTGAGGGGGAGAAACATCATTAGTAGATAAAACTTGAGGAGAAGAGGTAGTATTATTGGGAAAAAAAACTTCATTTGGTGTTGTTGAATTAAACATATCAAAAGTGGATGATTGTACTAGAGCTATTTGGGTTTATCTTTTTAAAAATAAATCTGAAGTTTCTTCTCTAATTCAAAGTTTTTTCAAAATGATTAAAACTCAGTATAGTACCAAGATCAAAAAGATTCGCATTGATCATGGTACTGAATTTTTTTTATCTTCGTATCTTATTTCTAAAGGTGTCATCCATCAACATAGTTGTGTTGAAACTCCACAACAAGAACAAAGAAATCCTAGAAATGAATGAAGACGATTTCGTATATTTGTAAGAGCCTGGAAGCCAGCAGCTTAAATATGTCCACTGTACAAGTATTTATACAAGTGAAATAAGCTAACCTAATTACAAATAAAAAGACTAAAATACCCTAAACAAATGAGAAAGACTAAAATACCCTAAATAACAACTATACAATACAGAATATTAAGTTACATAAACATATATGTACAAAAGAATTAATTTACAATAAATATAATTACTTTACAATTTAATAGTTTTTTACTGGAAATATTAACAGCTACTAATTTAGACTGCTCCAGGCAAATTATAAAAAAGAACCCAGATCGAATAGAATATGTCAATCTCTTCCAAAGGAGTGATTTTTCTGTTTGGTTCATATTATTTATGGATATGAACTTTCTTTATTTGGCTTCTTCCTCTTCTTCTCCTTATGTTTCATCAGCAATGCCAATCTGTTCATGAAGATATACTCTATGGCCTCGTTCACTTTTACAAAATTTTTCATTTTATCTCTTCTAATTATTACTTCTTCAAATTTTCACACAAAATAAAATAAAAAATTTAATTTTTTTAAATTTTAAAATAAAAATACTATTAAAAAAATATATTCTAATAATAATTTATTTAACTTTCAATTTTTATCTCAACTAATCTCGTATCATCTTATAAGTGAAAATAAGCGAGGCCACGTGTTTCTCATACATATGAAAGGTCAAATGCAGTTGTATCGGTGGGAACAGGTTCCCAAAGGCCAAATCAATAATTGACCTTGCTTAGTGATAGGTGATAAACTTATAATTCAAAGGTCATTTTTGTTTTATTTTTCATTTCTTTTTTTTTTTAAGTCAACTTTTATATTTTGTATTCGTGCATGAAAGCTAGATGCCAAGTACATATCAGAAGAAATCTATATTTGCAGAACAAAGGCTGTGCAGTGCAGTGCAGTGCCTATATAAGGAAGAGCTTTTTATGCAACCTGTTCATGATTCTTGTCCTTTAAACCTGGAGCTACCTTCCTGATCAGTGTAATCTTAATATCTCTTTGCACCCCATGATTCTTTTGAAAGTAACTGATCAAGAAGTTTTCTGATTCTTTTTCGTGTCCTCGAATGATGCGTAATCTTCTGCATTAATTTTTTTTTTTTTTTTTGTAACAGTTTGTTGGTATAATGAGTAGGCGTGTCAGTGACGAGATGGAGATTACGAGCGGCCCTTCGTCCCGGCGCCATTCAGGGCGTTTGCCCCATATCCACAAGGTGGAACGACCTCCAAAGCAAAATCTTCTGAGAGATATTCAAGATTCCTTGAAGGAAACTTTCTTCTCGGATGAGCCTTTACGCCCTTACAAGGACCAACCGGGTCCAAGAAAGTTTCTTCTTTTCCTCCAACATTTCTTTCCCATTCTTGAATGGGGAAGAACTTACAATCTTTCCAAATTCAAAGGTGACCTTATCGCCGGGCTTACTATTGCCAGTTTGTGTGTTCCTCAGGTAAAACATTTCCTTAAAATAATCTAAATAGTGGGTTCCATTTCTTTCAGTTCAAATTTCTAATGATTCTTAAATATTCATGATATCAGGATATTGCATATGCAAAGCTTGCAAATCTGGACCCCCAATATGGGTTGTGTGAGTATCCTTGCTTCTCGAAAACACCTAGGGGTTTTTTTTCACACCTATACCTCGTTAACTAATGTTGTTTGTCGCCCACTTTTTTTCCAGACTCTAGCTTTGTTCCACCTCTTATTTATGCTTTCATGGGTAGCTCGAGAGATATTGCCATTGGACCAGTGGCTGTCGTGTCTCTGTTGCTTGGGACACTGCTGCAGAATGAGATCCCAGATCCACAAGCTAATAAAGTTGCTTATAGGCGTCTAGCATTCACCGCTACCTTCTTCGCTGGCATCACTCAATTCGCACTTGGTTTTTTCAGGTCTGTTAAATCTTTGTTGCCTTGCAGGTTTTTTCACTGATAATGGTGATTCTAACACCAATAATAATCCACGAAAATTCGATGGCTTCTCTTTGCTTGCTTTCAGATTGGGTTTCTTAATCGACTTTCTTTCCCATGCCGCCATTGTCGGGTTCATGGCTGGAGCTGCTGTTACCATAGCCCTTCAACAGCTCAAAGGTCTTCTCGGTATAAAAAACTTCACGAAGAAGACTGACATCGTTTCTGTTATGCGCTCAGTTTGGAGCGCAGCACATCACGGGGTATATAAAATTAGAAAAATTCTATTTATCGTGTTTTAATATTATTTTTTGAACATCTCTCTTTACTTACGTCTCAACAAATAATTGATTCCCAAATAAAACATAATAAATAATTTTTAACTATTATATTAACGAATAAAATAAATAATAAAATCTATACATTTCAATGGGTTTAAATTTTTAAAATAAGTGAATGATTTAACATGCTATCCGTCACTAGTAAAGATAATAATATGTGACACGATTCGTGAACTCAACATAAATATAAAACAAAATTAGTGGTTTGAGTTTGATGTTAATGGATTCGTGTCAAAATAGGTTGACTTCTTAAGACACGATTTAAAAACGGATCATTTATAGGTTAATCCGCTTAATCCAAAATCAACCTATTTTAACTCGTTTATATTTTATTTTAAAATTCTAATTTTATTATTGTTAAAATGTAATATTGATATTTTTCAATATACTTATATTCCTATAATTGAAATTGTAATTTTCAACCTATGCACATAATTTTTATTGTAAGGTTTATAATATTAGTTTTATTATACGTTAAACTTTCTGTTCGAATGAAGCCCGTGTGTTCTCACTCTACTTTCTAATTTCTATGCTAACAGTGGAACTGGCAGACTATAGTCATTGGATTGTCATTCTTGGCATTCCTTCTGTTTGCCAAGTACATCGTAAGTATCATCTATATTGCAATACTATTACTACTTAACCTTAATTTTGCAGCCTTTTCCAGTCTATTTGTTCCTGACTAGCTATTGTTTGATATTGGCTCAGGGAAAAAAGAACAAGAAATTCTTTTGGGTTGCTGCTATTGCTCCTTTGACCTCTGTTGTAATAGCCACCTTTTTCGTGGGTATCACACATGCGGAAAAGCAAGGTGTTGCAATTGTAAGTGCTCGATTATGAGTTTAAGATTTTGTTTTCAACGTGCCATGCACAAAGGAGATGCATGGCAAGCTCATATGATATAGCTTTCGTCTTGTATCAGGTGAGACATATAGATAAGGGCATCAATCCATCCTCTGTTCATGAAATCCATTGGACTGGAGAATTTCTTCTCAAAGGTCTTAGGATTGGTGTCGTGGCGGGTATGGTAGCTCTAACGGTAAGCAAATCTCAGGCCCCAATAACTTTACTCGGTTTGGGATCAACTAAACTGGCATCACAGCAGATATTTCAGTATCGGAATATAAATTAGATGATTTAAAGATCACGTTTTTAGTATAATTGGTGATTTAAAATACGCTAATTCCCTTCTATATTAAAGCATAAGTTCTTGGGATTCTAGGAAGCTGTAGCAATCGGAAGAACATTTGCTGCTATGAAGGACTACCAGCTGGATGGAAACAAAGAAATGGTGGCTCTGGGAAGTATGAACATTGTCGGTTCCATGACATCTTGCTATGTAGCTACAGGTGTGTAAGGGGGGTTGCAAAGATTCAGATAGATACAAATCTGTCTCATCCTCTCCGATCATCAAACATTAATCTTGCCTGCCCCGATCTTCCTTCATGCAGGATCCTTCTCTCGCTCAGCAGTAAATTTCATGGCCGGCTGCAAAACAGCCGTTTCCAACATCGTGATGTCTTGTGTTGTTCTTCTAACTTTGTTACTCATCACCCCATTGTTCAAGTACACCCCGAATGCTGTACTTGCTTCCATCATCATAGCTGCTGTGGTAGGCCTAGTTGACATCGGAGCTGTAATACTGCTGTGGAAGATTGACAAATTCGATTTCGTTGCTTGCATGGGTGCCTTCTTTGGAGTAATTTTTAAAAGCGTTGAGATAGGTCTCCTAATTGCAGTAAGAATTCAAGGAATTTTTGGTGTTTTATGTTAATTTCTGTTTGCCTGCCCGGTACTGAAAAATTCTAACTTTTTGTGAATAAAAGGTCGCAATATCCTTTGCCAAAATCCTCCTTCAAGTCACCAGGCCACGAACTGCATTACTTGGGAAGCTCCCAGGAACAAATGTCTACAGGAATGTGGAGCAATATTCCAATGCAACAACTGTTTCTGGCATTCTGATCATCAGAGTTGATTCTGCAATTTACTTTTCAAACTCCAACTACATTAAGGAGAGGTATTTACTGTCAGCAAATCTCCAAAGAACTGTGATTATAAAATATGCACCGTTTTGTCTAAATAAATTAGAATAAGATCATTGCTTGAATCGAATTTTCTTGCAGGATTTTAAGATGGCTAACCAATGAAGAGGAAGAAGCAAAGAAACTAAACCAATCCGGAATCCAATACATTGTCATTGAAATGTCACGTAAGCAAGTCGTAGTAATTTCTTTAGACTTCTGGTTTTGGCTCTGGATCATGTCATGCAGTACTAAAGAACATGTATAAATTTTGTATGATTGCAGCTGTTACTGATATTGACACTAGTGGGATCCATTCCTTCGAAGAATTACATAAGACTCTTCGGCACAGAGAAGTGCAGGTAATTGAGTGAACTTTGAACTTGATAAATATTATTGTTTGTAAGATTAATATTTATAAGAGCATGGAGGCCGATGATCATCAGTATTATCGTATTTTGAATCCTCTTTATGAAGTACGTAAATAAGCATTAACGATCATCGTGTTTTGTTGTTTTTAAAACAGCTTGTTTTAGCAAACCCAGCTCCAATAGTGATTGAAAAGCTGTACGAGTCCAAGTTCGTAAACTTAGTCGGCGAGGACAAGATCTTCCTATCCGTTGCAGACGCTGTCACAACACTCACTCCAAAAACTCAAGAACCATGATGCTAATTTAGGAGGGATCGAGGCAGCTGGTTTGAAATAATCATGTATAATATTCCTCTCTTTTTTTTTTCAAAAAAAAAAAAAAAAAGCCCAGATGTTTTGTGATCAAACGTTTCGTTGGGCATGCGCGCATCTTGTTTTGCTTCTGTAATTGTCTTGTTTTTATATTCTCCAAAATTTTCTTTCCGAAGAATACCGTAGGTTTTTTTGCTCTCAAACAAGTTTTAATCTTAATATTAGAAATTGGGATTGAATACATTAATCTTGACCAATGGATCGAAGGCAATTATACGTGGAATTAATGTTACAAAACTGGGCTGCAGGATCGTACAGCTCAATTCTTCTTTGACCCCCCCGATATCCTCGACAATACTCGATCTAATCTTGTTGGCCATCAGATGCCTCAATTTTAATAAGATACGAATATTATTTTTTCGTTACGATCAGGGTTTTAATTTTTTCGAAACAATTAAATTCTTTATTAAATTGAATTACATATTTTTTTCGTGCATGGAAGGAGATTCCAACAGTATCTCATTGACTGGCATTTGCTCGAGGTTATTGAACTAAAACACGTACCAACACATACCAAAAAACTAAAAAAACTTATTCTTCTTCCGAATAGTAAATATCGATCAGTGCTGACCAAATACACACCAATATGAAACTAATTTACTCTCAATCGATGATTACTATGGAGGAAACGCGTTAAAGCTGCATGGCTCCCCTCGAATAGACACAGATTTTTATGCACCGGTCTTGTCCTCCCTATATAAATACTTATGTATACCTCCCACTTTCTCCTAATCCATTCATCATCCACAGCCTCGATCGCCAACGTTTGATCAATCAAAAAAAGCCATGCATTTTTTGCCGAGTTCAATCCACAGCATTCATGCTAAACCTAAACCTTTCCTTTCTTCTCCACTTCCCGGCAAACGGCACCGGACCGGCCACGTGCAGGCAGTATCTGTCTCATGCAGAGCCACCACCACTTTCTACGAGGTACTTTCACTGAGTCCGGACAACGCGAGCATCGACGAGGTAAAGAAAGCATACAGAACCATGGCTCTTCGATATCACCCAGACGTTTGTCCTCCGCCCATGAAGGAAGAGTCGACGAGGATGTTTGTCCAGCTGAATGCCGCATACCGGACGCTGTCGGATCCCGTGCTTCGCAAAGAGTATGACTGCGAAATATTAATGGAGGGTTTTGGGAGTACTTTCGGAAGAACATCCAGGATGGGTGGGGTCGATCACGATCGTGGAACGAGAAGCAGGTGGCAACAACAAATTGTTGAGTTGAAGAGGAGGTCCAGTTGTCGTATGGCTGAAAAGGAGGGGTCATGGGGCAGTAGAATCAGGGCTCACAACATGAAGAACAAGGAGTATTAAAAGTATACGTATTTTTTCTGTATAAAGTAAATTAAATACTCCAAACTCCACTGACCATTATTTGTATTATTTTCTTATTAATTATTATATCCGTGTAAAATGGTCTATATATATAGGCTATATTTAGGCATCCAGTACCCTTCATGTCTGGGTGACTCCTAATTATTTGTATCATTCTTTATTAAGATCCGTTTCATTCTGAATAATACAAATTATTATTGCATTCATTTACACTTTTAACATCCAAATTATTATTATTATTATTTTAATAATGTGGAAGTCTTATTGGAAATGAGACCAATTAATCAATTTCGGGGCTCTTTGGAAGTCCAAAAAATACATGACATGATCTCGAATAAGCTTTCACAGGATAGATAGAGCATTTAATTACAAGATGCACCATGTCAAGAATATATTATATGATCATAATCCTCAAAGATAATTTTGTGGGATTCCTTCAAACGACAGGCCTTCGATACCGTTTTGTCCCTTTTTTTATGACTCATGGTGCAAAAGCGCGTCAAAATTTCACTTCACTAAATAAATAAATGAACAAAAGATATCATCACTTTCGGAAGACGTTGATGAAACCAAATGAATTTTAGGTGGACCAATGACGGGTAAAATCTATATTTTAGTTTGTATATATATATATATGTATACATATATGTACAATATGTATGTATGTATCTGTGTATGTAAAGCCGGCAATAAAGTTCCATTACAAAAGGAACTGAACAGAGGCGACAAGATCACATGCAATCCTCTTTGAATGATATAACCAATGTCAATATATATTTCACTGCCGACCACTCTGGTCATATTAATTTTTTTTCCTTTTTTTCGACGTAGTAGGAAATTAAAGGTTGGTGAAAGGGTCGATGAGATCACTGGTCTCAGAGAAGGACATCCTTCAAGGAACTTGCTATGAAACTAGCCGACCTCACTGTTTTTCTTTTAAATATATACTCTTTTTTTTCCCTCAAACAAGATATATATAGATAGAATAAAAGGAGTACCCAATACTGAGTTAATACAGAGTACAAAAGAAATCTATGGGGGATCAAATCTAGTGTGAGTCAAATACAAAGAGTCATGTGTGACAGGATCCTGAGTAATGCTGTTACACCGGAGTGAGTTAGCAACCCTTTGAGCAAGCTCATGTGCTATATGATTGGCACTTTGGGGACATGTAAAGATCTCCAGTCCGTGAATTGACTGAGATGCTGTCGACAATCCTTGATGATGTTTTGGATAGACCAATCTATGTCTTCAAGGCAGTCACTGATAGCTTTGTGGACTAGTTGTAAGTCGCCTTCTAGGTAGATGAATTGAGCTTTGAGTGCCATAGTTTCTTTGATAGCCAGCAAAGCTGCTTGTGCTTCACCATAGAGAGGAGTATATGCCAAGATGCTTTTTGCCCATGACTTCAGTATTTCTCCTCTAGAGTTGATGCACATGCCTGCAATTATGGTGAAGTTTTCCTGGATAGCTGCATCGTAATTGACCTTCTGAAAACAAATGGAGGGGCTGACCAGTTAGCAAGATGGGGGTCTTTGGTTTTTGTTGCCAGGCTATGGTGTGTTCTTTGGAAAGGTGATTGACTAGATTTGAGATTTCTCAAGCGGAAGAGATGGTTTGTCCTATATTGGCTTTGTTGCGGAACATCCAAGTTTGATCCATAGCTATGGAGGCAAAGATTTGGAATGGATGGACTTGGTCTCGAGAGAGGTTTAGAGTGGGATTGGGGGAGAATATTAGGTTAATCCAGTTTTGTATGGGTTGAGATAAGGAAGTTTCTATATTGAGTAGCCATGGAGATTGGCGCCAAATAACACAGGATAAATGGCAACTGAGGAAGATATGCTCTAGGGTGTCAGGGATGGTATGGCAAAGTGAGCAAGAGGTGTCGGTTATGGTTGGAAGGAGAAGGAGAAAGGCTATAATGCTTTTTACGGGAAGGGAGTTCCGGTTGATTTTTCAAAGTAAAAGTTTGAGGCGAGCTTGTAGTTTGAGTTTCTAGAGGTTGCAGGTTGAGCAGGGTTTTAGAGGGGAGTTGAAATGTTGAAGATGAGGTTGTAAGCTGATTTGATAGAGAACTTTCTTGAGGGGGATGGAGCCCAGATGAATTCACCATTGTTGTCATTTGCGGGGAGATGAATGTTGAGATTAGAGTTTGTAATGTTTGGTTCAAAGGATGAGAAGATTTTGTGTTTATCCCATTGCTTTGGATGGGTTTGGATGAAGTTGGTGTAACGACCTGGTCTAATAATTCTAAAGTCAAGATATTAATAATTTTATTGGGCCTAAATTATATTTAATGGTCTATATTGGATAAGCTCACAAGCGATAAATTATTGAGGTTGATTAGGACTTTTAATTAGACTCAATAACTAGGTTAAATCTCATTTATTATTTATTGAATGAATTAGACTCCTTTTAGAATTTAAAAATCAGATATTAGAAATTTATTTTAATTTAAAATCATCACTGATTGAAGTCTCCTACGTAGTCTCAGTCACTGCCAATCCTATATTAAATGAACTACTAGATCATATTTTTAAATTCAAAATCTCTTCTTGAATGATCGTGACCGAGTCCAACTCAAACTCGTTGGCATCCTATTCCAACAGGGATAAAATTTTACAAGTCATCTTCACATTAAAATTCTTTAACCGAGTCTAACTCAAACTGGTCGTCACCTTCTCCCAAATCTCTCCATAAATATCTCTCTTTCGTGTGTTATTTGAAAAAAAAAACATAAACCTTCTAATTCAACACCATGATCGATTTTGTGTTGAAAATTTTCAGAAACAACACTACAATGTAAGTAATTTGATCATAATTTAAGATTAACATACATTAGCTAGCTATATATATATTATTATTAAAGCCAGTTCTTTCGAAGCCAGTATTTATGTACCACGCATGTTAGTATATTTGCAATCACGTTATTAATCATATTTCATTCCACATATTATAGTTATCTATGTATTATATATCTCATGCATCTTACGTTGCATAAGACACGTAAGTTTTAATAAGATCAAATGTAAGATAAGCTCATAACAATTAATCAGATGTCCATTCAGATACATGGTACCAATGTAGTTTCAAGGTAGGCGTGCAAGCCATAGACTCAAGCATGGTCCACCATAGTACGCCAGAGTACTACATAGTTGGCTTCCGTTATTGCAGCAGAGGAAGTTAGTGTATAACCTTGCACACAAAATTAAGTGTGTTGGCCATCCAGATAAGTCAGATCAATCAGTTAATTCAAATAAATCAGTTATGCATAACATAAGCATTAGTATGATCAGTTATGATTTCAAGTTCTTAGCATTAAATATTTTATGAAAAATATTATGTTAAGTATGTTTTACATTATGATAAGTTTCTTACTGAGTTATCGACTCATTTTGGTTTGTTTTTCTATTTTTAAACCATCCCAGGTCAAGATAATTATGACGATAAAGCTGCAGGAAGTGACTTAGTCTAGAGAGGCGTGACAGTAGTTTAGATCATGTACAAAGATTTTAAGTTAGGATTTTTATTGCACGGATTTTGAGAAATTTTAATAAATGCTTCCGAGCACTCTCTTTTATGATCTTAGTATTTTAATAGAAAATTATTTTATTTATATAATTTTTGTACTTGGCACTTCTTTCAAAATAAAAGAAAATATTTTTTAGTCAAGATTCAGTAGTAGCACTCTAGCTCCCAAGAATTTTTAAAAGTGACTTTATTATTAACCTTGAGGAGATAGGTGTTACAGCTGGAGTCGGCCTCGTTTGTTTTCAGAGATGAGATGAGATGAGATGAGATTAAAGTTGAAAAGTTGAATAAAATATTGTTAGAATATATTTTTTAATATTATAGTTGTTTTGGGATTTGAAAAAGTAGAATTGTTTATTTTATTTTGTATGAAAATTTGGGAAAGTTGTAATGATGGGATGTGAGGTTTTCAAAGTTTTCAAAGTTTTGAGTTTTAGATTATGTTTGGATCTTTCATCTTCTTCAAAATTTTCATCTCATCTCATCTCATCATTACAACCTTTTCAAATTCCTATATAAAATATAATAAACAATTCAACTTTTTCAAATCCCAATACAACTTTTTCAAATTCCAATTTAACTTTTTCAAATCTTAAAACTAAAAAATAATATTTTAAACTTTAAAACAAAACACAAAATTCTCATCTCACTTTCCAAACATAATCTAAATCTCAAAAACAAACGAGGCAAATTCAAGTATCTTGGTTGAAGTTAGGGGTAGGTGAGGAAGACCAAGGGATCCAATTATCAGAGAAGGCTTTAATGGATCTACCGTTTTTGACAATGAAGAAAACTCCTTTAGTGACGACAGGTTTTGTTTTACTTAAGCCTTTCAAAACCAGGAATCCAAAGGTTTTACTTCAGAAACCAAAAAGGGGTCATTTTTCATGTCTTTAGCAGTGATGTTTGTGGCCTATAGTTTGTTGCAACCAACATAGAGTTGCCAACTGAGTTTAGAGAGGAGTGAATGGTTTAGGCATGCATCTTTCGAATCCCTAGACCTCCCAAAGGCTCAAGTTGACAAATTGAATCCCAGCTTTTCAAATAGAGATGCTTTTTATTTTCCAGTTTGTGTTCCCACCAAAATTTCATGAGCATGGTGTCCAAAATATTGCAAAGATTTTTTGAGAGGAGGAAAGAGGACATATTGTATAAGATGATGGTTAAAGCCACGGAGGTGATGAGCGTGGTTCTGGCGGCTTGAGAAAGGAGTTTAGTTTGCCAACTTTCAAGTTTGGAGGTGATGCAGTCTTTTATGACTTTGAAGGCTTCATTTTTATTTTTTGGAAACATGAGGGGTAGTCCAAGGTGTTAAGTTTTGGTGGGTAATTTTTTCAGATGTAAGGTGTTGAGAAGAGACAAGGTGGTTTGAAGGGGGTATTCTTGCTAATGAAGGTCGTGGATTTGCTATTGTTGATGCTTTGTCCTGACCAGGCCATGTAAGTAAGAAGTGTAGATTGGATGGTATGTGGTTCTTACAGGTCTACTTTCGCAAAGAGGATGAGATCATCAACAAAAGGAGGTGTGTGATTGTTGGGGGGGGGGGGGGGGTTGGAATGGCAAGAGTGAGCTGTTTTGATGCAGTGAAGGTGACTTGCTGCTTCAATTTTGTTGAGTAAACGCGATAAGATTTCTGTGCCCATGATGAAAAGGAAAAAGATAGCGGATCTCCTTGCCTAAGCCCACGAGTGGGAGAGAAAAAAAAAACCGTAAGTAGAGCCATTGAGTAGAGGATTGAGTATTTGGGAGTGGTGATGCATTCTTTAATCAGTTGAATCCATTTTTGGCTAAATCCATGGCAATATCGAACGTAAAGAACAAAATCACATTCCATTCTGTCAAAAACTCTCCATATCCACTTTAATGGCCATGCTACCACTTTTCCCTTATTTTTGACAGATTTCATGAGCAATGATGGAGTTTTCTTGGATAATTCTACCTAGGACAAAAACAGCTAGCAGAGGAGAAATGATTTTGTGGAGAACTTTTTTAAGTCTACCGACCATAATTTTTTAAATAATTTTGTAAAGTAACGTCGCACAAGCTAATGGGTCTGTAGTTACTCACATTGGTTGTAGCTTCATTCTTGGAGATAGTGCAATGTGAGTGTGATTCATCTCTCTCATAAGGCGGCCATGTTGAATGAAATACTTCACAGCAGCTATGATTTCTTTGCTTGTAATCTATCAACTTGTTTTGAAGAGATTTGAAGTCATTCCATCCGGACCTGGAGCTTTGTGAGCCCTAAGACAAAATAGTCTCTTTTATTTCATACCCTTTTGGGATGCTACAGAGGGAAATATTGTCGGTGGGGTCTATAATCAAAGGAAGGAGATTTGAGAGATCTGAAGAAAATTGTGGGTTGCTTGATGTAAAAATCTTTTTGAAGTGCTTTAAAACGAGTTCTCCAATGGGTCTGTAGTTACTCACATTGGTTGTAGCTTCATTCTTGGAGATAGTGCAATGTGAGTGTGATTCATCTCTCTCATAAGGCGGCCATGTTGAATGAAATACTTCACAGCAGCTATGATTTCTTTGCTTGTAATCTATCAACTTGTTTTGAAGAGATTTGAAGTCATTCCATCCAGACCTGGAGCTTTGTGAGCCCTAAGACAAAATAGTCTCTTTTATTTCATACCCTTTTGGGATGCTACAGAGGGAAATATTGTCGGTGGGGTCTATAATCAAAGGAAGGAGATTTGAGAGATCTGAAGAAAATTGTGGGTTGCTTGATGTAAAAATCTTTTTGAAGTGCTTTAAAACGAGTTCTCCAATGTTTATACGTCCCGATCTCCAATTGCCTTCTTGACCCTTTAACAAATCAATAGAGTTCCTGCAGCGTCTGATTACTGTACTAGCATGGAAATACTTTGTGTTGAGATCATTCGAGGAGAGCCATTGCTGACGTGACTTTTGTTTCTACAATAATTATTCTCTTTTTAGCTACTCATGGAGAGCTGTGCACAGAGCTTTCTCTCTTGCTTTGTTATCATCTGTGGGGTCCAAACACTGAACACTATCTATTTCTGTATTGAGCGCTTTGATTAGCTGCCTTATATGACCAAAATGGTTGTAGTTCCAGTCCTTAATGAAATTTTTGACCACCTTAATCTTTTGGGTAAGGATCAAGAAAGGGGATCCATAACAGCAAAGGTAGTTCCAGACATCAATTGTTGTTAAGCAACTTAGGTCTCTGAACCAGAAGTCTTCAAATTTAAAAGGTTTGGGAAGATTTGCAAGAGTACCATTGGTGTTGAGGAGGGGGGTGGTGATCAAAGGAGGTTGCTGGGAGGTGGGTGATATTGGTATTAGGAAAAAGGATTCTCCATTGAGCATTCGCTAGCCCTCTAACTAGTTTCTCTCGGATGTTTGCTTTCCCTCTTGTTTGTTAGACCAAGTGTAGGGAGAGCCCTGAAAACCCAAGTCTATGAGACCTTTATTTTGGATGAATTCAGTGAGATGGTTTTGAATTGTAGATGGGAGGGGCACCCCCCTCTTTTCTCGTTATTGGAACACATGCCATTCATATCTCCAATACAGATCCAAGGCCCTAAATTGCAATTAGAGATGCTACACACATCTTTCCAAAAAAATTCTCAGTTGTTGGTAACTAGGCCCATACACAAGAGACATCAAGTAACTAGAAGAATACTATAGTACATCAAAATATTTATAATATTGCTGGAAATGTTAATCACATCAAAGTAATGTATCCAAACGTACAAGATTCGCTTGCAGCCTGTTGGTGAGACTGGCTATTTTGATCAAAGTTTTACTTTGAGTTTACGAGGGCCTAATTCTGACCCAATAATCAAGCCCAAATATGAGGGAGGAGGCTACCCATCATCGAGGATGTCACCCTTGTGTTTTTCACGTGTATTTGTATGGCAATGACACTAAGAGAATAAAATAAATAAATACTAGTAGTATTATAATGAAGAAAACAACCAGAACTAGGTTTCAACTCCAGGGACCCACAGTATAAATTCCACCTACTTTAGTCACCAATGGACATGACAAATTATTATTCCTACACAACCTCGATGGTGAAAAAACACAGTTTTTCCCTCGTATCATCGTCTCTGTTCTCAAAATTGACACTGGCATTCGCTCAAAAACTCGAAAATGATGCAACCACTAAGCCAACAAGTAGCGATCCAACTGAAATAGTGAGCACTGAAGAACCTGAGCTCCCTGCAGATGGTGCTGGTGCTGATGCTGGTGGAAACTCATTCCCTCCGGTACCCGTCCCTGGAAGAGAAGCAACTGAAACAGGAGAAGCTTTTGGTGAGAGAGATGAAACCACAAACGATATATATATATATATATATATATATATATATATATATATATATATTGACAGAGACAAAGGTTGTAAACCAATTGGACCATCACTTCTATATTCCTCAAGTTTAGAAACGAAATCTCCAGCAATGTCAGATGGTGGTTCCCAAACAACAGAAAAACTATTTTACCCGTTTCATAATTCATTTTTCCATATCTTTGTGGCCATATAGCTGCGAAGGCGGGTCATTTATTGAAGAGAAAGGGTGTCATAGCAATGTCAAGGCTACCAACAGAATCAATAAAACACATCTAGATATGGACTGAGATTCTCTCCAGTTCTAGAAATGGATGGCCCTATTAGGAGAGAGAGTCGTAACAAATGTGGGATTTACATTGCTCGGAATCCTCGCACAGACAACATCGAATGTTATAGGGTCTCTATCAAAATTGGAGAGATCTCTATGGATGGTATACCGAATCAAAATACCACTGATTAACAACGAAAATTTTCCCGTGTATCTATTTTTAACAGATAGGATTCACACTTTAGATCAGAATGAAACAATACACATAACATCAAGGCTACATAGGTATCTTTATGCCAAAAAAAAAAAAAACAGTATATATTAGTGTTGCCAGTCAAAATAGGATCGAAGCATACCAGGAGCAGCAGCAGGAGACACTGCAAAACAACAAAACCCACAAAATTAATCACTAATCCAAACACATAAAGTCGTCCTAATATAATCAAGCACTTATTTTCCAAGATAAATAAATCGCCCAAGAAATGTTTCACAGAATTCATTTCAGAAAGAAAAAAATAAAATAAAGGAAATCTAGAAGTGGGGTATCATAAAAGTCACTAACGTGCACAGTTAGAGACAGCGGAATCGGAGACATTGCAAGCAGCGGGGAGGGACATAGCCTTTGTGACATTCAGGACCACACCTAGAGAAGCACTGCTCTTGAAGGCCTCACAGAGACAGTCAGCATCAGCCTTGATCACCGTCTTGAGGCCGGCACAGCAATTTCCCTCCGGCTTGGTTACGGTGCTACCCGCGGAAACAAAGGACAAGCATTCAGCCATGTTCAAGATCAAGCTGGAACAGTCCACAGACGGCGCTGGGGCGTTGTCTGAGGACCCACCATGGGCAAAATCAACTGCCAAGATGGCCAGCACACATAGAATAAGAGAAAGGCCCAGCTTTGCTGCCATTTTCGCTTTTCACGAGAAAAGAGACTAGAGAGAGAAAAATAGCGTGTGAGAGAAATTGGAGGAGGAACTGGGAGAAGTTGGAGAATGTGGGATTGTGGTGCGTTGGGTTTAATAAGGCAAGTCCGCAAGTGGGAATATGATGTGGGGAGTCTTTGGCAGTACGAAGGAAGCCGTAGTCAAGTAGGAATGAAAAGCTTTCTGATTTTTATGCGCGTGCCGGTGCGGTGCGTGTGTGAAAGAGATTCTGCAACTCTTTTGTGTGTGTTTGAGAGAGAGAGAGAGAGAGAGGCGGCCTTAGCGAAAGGTGAACGGCCATGAAGGGCACGACAGTCCGTGCAATGAAGCGTATTGGACACCTGTCCACTATTCATGACTGAAAGTTATGCCGGATATGAATTCAGGACTTGATATTTTAGAATAAAGTATTTTTCATAGTAACTTTTTAACAACATTCGTACTCCCATTAAACTTTTACACATGGAAACTTCCTAAGTCTGAAAAGCCCCCCACCAATTTGAAAAAGAGTGCAAAAAATAGTCCAAAATAAATCAATGGGCTGTCAAAGTGGTAATGGTCGTACACAATTCACTACAATTGTGACGTGAAATGACAAACATTTTGGAAGTCTAAACTAAAGTGACGTAAGGCTTTCCTAATTAATGGCTAATGATGGATGGAATGACTACAATTTTTCACTAACAAGGATTCCTTTTAGATGGGAATACAATTTTTTGGTGCAGATCGAAAAGATAAATTGATTTAGGCATAGTCCACTTTCACCAAATTTTTCAACTCATTTTCTTTTTTATCATTTAATTATTATAAATTTTTAAAATTTTTATATAAAATAAAATAAATAATTCAATTTTTTTAAATTTTAAAATAAAAATAATATTAAAAAATATTTTATAATAAAATTTTATTTAATTTTTAACTTTTATCTTAATTCATCTTATTTTATCTGTAAAAACAAACGAGACCTTAAATAATCTTGAGGACAAATTTTTATAAAGAGAAATATTTATAGTTATATAGTTTGTAAGTATTATATATTTTTTTTAAAAATGAGTAAGTATTAGATCTATATAAACAAAATTAATTTTTTTAATAATATATCTTTTTATTTTTTAAAAAACAATACATAATATTTATATCTAATCTTACTTTTTTATAAAATAGAGAATTTTCAATTTATTTATCTTTTTAAACCAGTTCAAATATCCAAACCGACCTTAAAATTCACGCCGCTTTTCTAAGAGTCTAATTTTGTCGTGGGACACATGCACCGAGCAGAGCCAGTGAATCCCATTTGTGATGTCCAGAGTGGATCACCCAGGCTTCGATAGTTCGATGTCTTCTTTTCATGTCATGATTGGTCCAAGTGTCCAATAAAATGGTAAGCAATCCTTATAGTTTTGATGGTTTTTTCGTTTTTTAATAGCCTTTTTTGTATATTGTTGAAAGAAAATATACCGTCCCCACCCGTGGTCTCGTAATTATGCCATCCACTCCTTAATGTCAATTATCATGAGTGTACAAAAAACTGCATCCAATAGTAGTTTGGGAGTCATTATTAATTTAAAATTTTAATTTTTATAATATTTATGTATATATCTAGTCATACTCTTAGGATTTGTTGGGTTACAAATGAAATAAAATGAGATAGAAAATTAAAAATTAAATAAAATATTATTAAAATATAATTTTTTTAATAATATTTTTATTTTAAAATTTAAAAAAGTTAAATTATTTTTTATATTTTATTTAAAATTTTAAAAAAATTATAATAATTAGATGAAGTAAAATAAGATAAGATGAGATAGTATGCGAAAACAAAACAGACCTTAAAGTTATATATTGGTGACCAAAGTTTGATTCCCCCCTCGAGCCTTGATCCTCGGATGCACTCCCTCTCTTTGAACGAAGATTTCCAAGTACTGCTAGATGCCAAAGTTATAAAATTATAAACAAAACTAAAAAAAAAAAAAAAAATTGAAAAAAAAAATTACCAATTGTGATGATATATAAAGAAATTTTATAAAGAAACACGAAATCTTAATAGTATATGTATACAAACTCATGTTGAAAATTAAATTCCTTGGTGGGTTTCTAATTACAAAATGAATTTAGTTAGAGCATTGATAAATATACAACATTTTTTATAACTCTATGTGAAATCGAAGACACATTCGAAATTTGAAATTCAAGACAGATTTTAATTTTTTATTTTTACTCTATCAAATTGACCGGTGTTAAAATGGTTGTCTATATTACTATTCTTTATCTACATAGAAAAGTTGAGAATAAAAAAAAAAAGGAGATATATATGTATGTATGTATATCACTTTTGTATATTTTTTACGCACTATAATGATGTGATTAGTTAAAATAATTATTTTATATTAAAAAAAAGTAACATATCCAATCATATTAATAGAATAGACAAAAAATACGTAAAAATAACTACACATAAAATTTTATATCTACTTTATTATAATAAGTGCCTATCTAACTATGAATAGTAACTTTTTTTGTTTTTCCATTAACTTTTCTTATTTATACGTTAAGCTCATTAAGTCTTATTTTACTAAAAGATTCTTAAAACCCTTGACCATTTGATGTGTAGCTCACTTGTACAATTTAATGAAAAATCCTATTTTACCAAAAAGTCTTTAAGATCCTTGACTATTTGACGTGTAGCTCTCTTGTAGAATTTAATGAATGATCATGTTTTACTAAAAGACCCTTAAGAGTCTCGCGATTAGATACTTTGCTAAAGTTTAGATTTTTTTTTAATCTTGATTTTTTGTCTTTCTTTAACCTTGTATTTTCTTTTTCCAGACAAATAAGTTACTGATTTTTTTACTTTTTTATTTATTTAAATCATTATGTCAGGTGCACCCCTAACTGACCCAAAGCCGTTCCCTAGTATGTATATATATATATATTTATAAAATAGAATATGATAGCTTCTATGGGATCTAAAACTTCTCATAATTTTGCACAACCATGAAGTGATTCAATTGTTCCTGGCGAATCTCAAGAAGCCATACACAAAAGAATACATTCCAAGTAAGCAATAAGAACGCGTCTCTTAGATTGGAAAATTCAATCACATCTACTAGTGTAGACTTAGGTCTCGTTTAGTTATACATATGAGATGTTAGATTAAATTAAAGTTAAAGAAAATATTATTAGAATATTATTTTTTAATATTATTTTATTTAAAAATATTTTAAAAATATTGAATTATTTATTATATTTTGTATATGAGTTTAAAAAAATTGTAATGATTAGATGAGATTGGATGATTTGTGTAACCAAACGAGCCTTTAGTAGATGGTATCATCAAGGGAATGTAGATCGAATGGTGAAGTGGGGAGGGTGAGGATTAACTTCTTCTTCTTTTTTTTTTTTTTAATTTTAAAAGACAGTTGGCTAAGAATGTAGATGCTGCTCCTCAAAAATAAAAAATAAAAAGAATATTTATGTTGATTTTGGAATTGGAGTTGGAAAAGTCTAAAATCATGCACTTTCGTGCACCCCTTGCGCACGAAACCCAGCTGGCAGCTACGAAAAAAATGAAACAGTGCATAGAGGAATTAAAGGCTACTGGGCACGAGGAATGAAAAGAAGCGAAAAATGATGCAAGAAACAAGTTTGGTGATGAAACGGTTTGTTACATTCATTAATATCCATGGTAAGTGAAATAGTGTGTAGCGAAATTCGTTTCTCTTCTCAACCAGATGCTCCCCTACAACCCAGTCTCCTCTTCTCTTCTCAAAGCCTACTGAACCGTAACCCATAGCCAGAACCACCCAAATCCAAGTCTTCTCCATTCTCCCGTAGCAACAAACCATCCCCTTCTCTCATATTCTCCTCTCCAATTTATGAACCCTAACCATAGGCAAAGCCCCAAGTGGAACTTCCCGTAAAAAAGGTCTCTCTCTCTCTCTCTCTCTCTCTCTCTCACTCTCTCTTTGTGATTGGTAAAATTTAGGTGGATCTTCCACATTAGCTCTCTCATCTACTCGCATGCATGGGGTGAGTTTTCTCTTCTTTTTCTTTGCTTTCCTTCTATTTTTTCTAATTTCTTCATCAACATAACTATAGGCCTTTTTTATTTATGATGAAAGGGGGGGGAGAGGAAAGATAGGACTTCAAAATATATTATGACTTCAACAATTATTGTAAATGTAAAAGTAGTTAGTTAAGATTAGATAACTAAAAAGATAGAGATTTGCTTAAGTTGGTATATTGTTGAGTTTGGATGAATGTAAATATTTTATCTTTATTTAAAAACATTTGAATTAAGTGGTTGTTAGATAAGAGTTTAGACAAGTCAAGAGAGTGTGTATTCGAAGATCAAGGAGTCTGGAATTATCCAGTTGAATGCAAACTATATATGATGAGAAGACTCAGCGTCAGGTGTCAACAAATGCATCAACGGACTCTTTCCCAGTCGAGTCCACCCGTCATCAGATTCCTACTGCACCTAAAATTTCAAACAGACTCAGTTCGTCAACAGAGTTCTACTACAGATCAAATACTGGGCAAATTATTTATTTTGGGATTTTTAGCTGAGGGATGGATCTCTATGATCAGTTATTTTGAGAATACTTGGAAATTGAAGAGAGATCCAAGAGCTTGAGTGAAGAATTTTCTAGTGTGTTTCTCTTTCTCTCTTTGATTACATGTTTACTATGTATCGGAGTTGAAGTAATCGAGTTCAACCACTGGAGTTCTAGGAAAGGAGTCAATACTTTGAAAATCGCAAAAGGTTCTGGCTGCTACTGCGGTAGAAGACAAACTGGTCATTTGTCTAGTCAAGTAAGAGAGTCAAATTACAAAGGTTTTGTAATTGAGAATTACTTGTAATTGATTTTCAAATAATAAAATTGAATTTCCTGGATTTGGCTGCCCCGTAGGGTTTTACTTTTGATGAGGAGGTTTTCCTTTGTAACCAAAATCAATCTTAAGCACTTATATTACTTTATGTATTTGATTATTTATTAGATTATCATATAGCAAACGACTAATCAATTTGGTTGATTGTGTGGTGAAGCGTGAGATCTAAATACATTGTTACTTGGATAATTTCAGTTATTTAGCGAGCTAACGGAAGCTTAATAAATTTTGAATATTTGCTTGCATAGAAAAATGTCTGAGAAAGGGGAAACATATTAAAACAAGTTAACCAAAATTTTTTAGAAGTTGAGATGCTTTGTAATTGTGATTATATTGACGCACAAGAGTATAAAATTTCTTGTCATGGCTGAGACGGTTTCTAATTGGTCCAGTTGAATTCATTGGGAAATGTTTGCAATGAGATATCAGTAAATATATGATTTGAGATTCTATTTCTTTTCTTTTCCTTAGCTTTTCGTGTGTCCAAACACAGGGCACTAGGTTCTCGATCTCGATCACCACTTGTGTCTTTCCAATTTCGAAGTGTTGTATGATTTCTTGGTACTCTATGGAATATTTTAGGTTTGTGTTTGTTTGTTTAGTAAGCGATCTTTGAGATACAGCAAACAGAGAGATTTCTTCTCTTCGATAGTCTATTACATTTAAAAAAAAAAACAAGTCCCGCCACGTCAGCGAGGGTGAGCAAGTTTGTGCTCGAAATAGACTGTATATAGCATAATTGTTTTGAGTTTTGAGTAATGTGCTTGGATTCAAGTTATGGGTAAAAGGATCTTTTAACGATGCACTTTGTGTTATATTTAATTTAATAATAACGCTCGATATATAAACAAATAGTCTCAAAAAAGTCATTGGTTAAAAAGTGAATATTTTTTACACCATTTTACAGTGTTGTGAAGGGAGTAAATCCTTCGGAACGGGCTAGAAGTAAGGCCCAAGTCAAAGTCCAGATATGAGATCTGAGCAAGGCCGAACGTATTGGGAAGACTTGGGTCGGAACCTAGGTATGAGATATGGGTTGGGCCATGTTCACATCAGAAACCGAGTCAGAAGATACATGAAAGGCTTAAGGAAGAAAGAATGTTGTATTCAATGCAACCTATGAATATTCAAGGCAGTTCACATTGAGTATTAATGAGCTAGTAGAAACTTATGGAAGAAGGTTCGCCGCATTCAAATGTAGAGGATAAAACTTGAATAGGAAGACACGTCACATTAATGAGATAGAAGGAACTTAGAGCAGAAAGTATGCCGCATTCAATGCAACCTAGAGCTCGGGTTACACGTAGCAAACCTAAATGCTTTGTTGCTCGGCGAGCAGACGGGATAGGTATAGCTCGGCGAGTAGGCGGCATAAGTATACGAATTCTTACAATGCAACACCCCACTACCATGGAAACCAGGTCGATAAGTATAAATAGACACCACCCATAACTCACAAAAGGGTTAACTTTTACACTCATCTTCATTATTATTTTCTATTCATCTCCTGCATAAAAATTAATTTAAGTATCGGAAGCGCAACAGACCCTGAGATCTCCCTTTTTCACTATGGAGATAATGACCCGAGCTCTTATAATGCCGAGTCGTCTACGTCTGCAAAATACAACATTAATAAGTGTGATCTATTATTTTACAAAAGTACCGTCTGAAATTTGTTTATATGATACTTGTAATCATTACTCTTAATTTAATTGACAAGATTGTGACCCTAACATGGACGAAAATGAATAGGCGATCTTACTCTTTTTTTTTTTTTCCCAACCTCAGCCAAGAACCAACAGTAAGATCGTTGTTTGTCGAATATTCAGAGTTAAAAAGTGGTAATGTCTCAGAATCAGACAAGACCAAAATAGATGGTCCACGTGGTTGGAGGCAATACGGGGGATGAGGATGGAGAGCTAACGCCCATTGGTCCGAAATCTATCCACCAAAGTAAGCCTAGATTTCGTCTCCAGATTTCATTATCCTACGTGGCTTCTCTACAGTCCTCTTTTAGATTCTCCTCCCTGTCCTCTCACAGTTGATAAAACCATCCAACTAAATACCCATTTTTGCTATAGAACCTTAAGCTTCATTGATCTACCTACTTTAATTTCCCACCACCACCTACCTGTTCACTGTTCAGTTTCTAGAGAAAGGGATCAGAACTAATTGAGATGGCTGCTACCTCTGGTGCAGTGCTAAATGGGTTGGGATCTTCTTTCTTGTGTGGAGGAAAGAGAAGCCAGCAGAGGTTGTTGTCTGCTGTTGATGTTGGAGCCAGGGTGGGTGTCGCTGTTGGGCCTAAGAAGTTGATTGTGGTGGCTGCTGCTCAACCAAAGAAGTCTTGGCTTCCTGGTGTGAGAGCTGGTGGCAACTTGGTCGATCCCGAGTGGCTCGATGGCTCGTAAGCCTCTCTCCCTCTTAGGAATCCCTTATTCAAAGTAGATTAGGATGTTAACTATCACATTATTTCTGACATCCTTTAGCAAAGATATCTTACAGTCATGTAAATTTGTAAGACTTTTATTTTTTAAAAAGTATAGATAAAGTATCTCTCTTTGACATTATGTGATTCATCATGAAAATCTTAATTGCAGACTCCCAGGTGACTATGGTTTTGATCCACTGGGACTAGGAAAGGACCCAGCATTTCTGAAATGGTACAGAGAGGCCGAGCTCATTCATGGGAGGTGGGCAATGGCTGCTGTTGTCGGGATCTTTGTCGGCCAGGCATGGAGCGGTATCCCATGGTTTGAGGCTGGAGCTGCCCCTGGTGCAGTTGCTCCCTTCTCCTTTGGGACCCTCCTCGGCACGCAGCTTCTCCTCATGGGCTGGGTTGAGAGCAAAAGATGGGTGGATTTCTTCAACCCCGATTCGCAGTCTGTCGAATGGGCAACACCGTGGTCGAAGACTGCTGAGAACTTCGCCAATTCCACCGGGGAACAAGGCTACCCGGGTGGCAAATTCTTCGACCCATTGGGGTTAGCCGGCACGATCAAGGACGGCGTCTACATTCCGGACGTGGAGAAGCTGGAGAGACTGAAGTTGGCTGAAATCAAGCATGCGAGGATTGCCATGCTAGCCATGTTGATTTTCTACTTCGAGGCTGGACAAGGAAAGACACCTCTTGGTGCTCTTGGCTTGTAAAAGATCCACACTTCGAATATATATAGTTAATTTGAATTAGAGGCAAGAGATTCATAATCCTGGGTTTATTGAGATCTGGGACGTTCCTCCATGAAACTTCGAGTTCTATACTTTCTGCTTGGGTTACGTTAATGTGTGCTAGCTTTTGTAAGATAATGACTTTACTACAATAATCTAACTCCAATATCCTATCTTCTGTTTTTTGTAATAAGAATTGGATTATCGTAACCTGATCTTGAAATGAAATTTATCAATGAAGAGAATCTCTGAATTTAGAGTGTATCTGTCAACATTTTGTTCTAAAAAAACTGAAGTTGAGCGTGCAACATCCTCAGGATTGCAAGCAATCATATCTGTCACCGTTTAGAAGAGAGAATTAAACGCCGACATGACAAATAGGTGGTGGGTTGATTATCCAAAACATATGAACATGACTATCAAGATCAGAATCGACACGAAACAGTTCCCAATGTTTTGATTGGAAAAATCTCACCTTTTATACAGAGAAAACTTCAATGTAGATATACATGATCGTCTTATTTCTTGAATTGACGGAGTAAATAAGAACACTGTTTTCTCCTCAACTTTTCAGTAAAAGAACAGAGCTACTATGAAGAACTAAACGGGTGGAAATCGGTCAAAATACAAAGAACCATCAAGGTACAGTAGCCAGATTGTGAAAGAGTTGAACCCAATTAGTGTATTCCTCTTTGTAAGCAAGATTTCCCTCACAAAAGGCTTCACAACTCATCTATATACAAGAAGAGTCAACATCATTCTTCTCACTAAAGTAATCAAGCAGCTGAGGTAATATCCTAAACCACCAACATAATAATGACATCGATGAAAGGTTTTTGTCTATGATATACAATGACTTTTCAATGCATATGTGCTCATACCTGAAACCAGAGTACAGTATGTGCAGTTCGGAATGTCAGCTTTTGATGGCCGGCCACTTGACATGGGCCAGGGTTTTGTACTACCATTCCTGCAATACCTCATATTTTGGGGGAAAAAATAGAAAAGATGAAGATAAAGATTCATCCATCACTGCATAAAGGAAGAAGAATTTAAGAGGATTTGACTAAAAAAACAGCAGGGACAAATCAGCAATGATGAGTTGACAATGCCCAGAGGCCTGCTCTCAACTTACAACCAAATTACAATAAAATCCCA
The DNA here is from genome assembly GCA_029856935.1 of Cyclocarya paliurus. NCBI lineage: Eukaryota > Viridiplantae > Streptophyta > Magnoliopsida > Fagales > Juglandaceae > Cyclocarya > Cyclocarya paliurus. The sequence continues at coordinate 2,291,579 of CM056957.1, read as the reverse complement.
TTCAAAATGATACCAAATCAGTAACACGCTGCAAATAGATATAAGGACTAGAACCGAAACAATGTTTTGTTATCGGTTCTAGAACCAACAGAAGGAACATCAACTACAACAGCACAAATAATAAATACCTCAAAATTGTCCAACAGCAACTTCATCCCGACATCTATTTTGCCCTTAGAGACCAATGAATTAGTACTGGCATTATCCTCAGTCGTTTCTGTGGTGAATTCACTTTCATTCTCAATTATCATCTCAAATTCTGGCCATATATAGAGTGTTGCCTCCAACTGCTTGCAAAAGCATAACTTTTCAGATGTGGAATTCTAAAAAGCTTATTTAGAGTGCATGCTTATACTTAAATACATATATTAATTCTCAGATTACACAGGAAAATATCATGCTAACATTGAGAGGCCAGAATGTGACTAATTTTCCATAACCCATAATTAACCTGTTTTATTTCATTACTATTCAAGGTCAAGTTCTTAGATAAGAAATGTCACATTTATCACAAGAAATTGCCATGTTCATGTCATCTATAAGACGTAACTGGTTTTTTTTTTTTTAATATTCATATATATTCCATTATTCTGAATCTCTGATCCTTAAGATATACACCAGTTTCAAATTTGATCCTTGAAGTTCGAATCTAGTCCTCAAAATGTTAAAATGTGGCACTCACATTCTCCCTTCCCTCTTCTGATCTCCCTCCCATGTACTCCACCTCGAGTCTCCCCTCTCCCCCTCTCTATTGTTCTTGCTCCCCCAAAAACTTCTGCCACAGAGTCCATCATGGAACCCAGCTAGCACCCCCCTTTTTCTAGGAGAGACGATTAGTGAGAGAGCTAGAGATAATTTGAGTTAGAACTATCATAAACTATTGTTCAACCACTAAACCGAACCGATTGGAGAAATTTGATCTTTTTAACGTACATACACGCATATCCAAATACCATATTGAAAGTCATATACCCTCACGTGAATTATCCAACATATGATCCTATGAAACCCTTGTTATTCGGCTACATTAATTAAAGCTTGTTCAGAGTTTACCAAATATTTTATGTGCAATCACAATGTAGTTGAGACTGTTAATATCACGAGGTAGTATGATATAGAGATTACCAAATATTTTCCCGTTTGGATTAAGAAGTTATCTCAACTCATATTATCTCATTATTATAACTTTATTAAATTCTCACATAAAATATAATAAATAATTCAATTTTTTCCAATCTCAAAATAATAATAATGTTAAAAAATCATATTCTAATTTTTTTTTTCAACTTTCAACTTTTATTTTAATTCATCTTATTTCAACTTTCAATTCAAACACTACAATGAATTTAATCTTAAAATTTTGGCACTTACAATTTGGAGTCCAACAAAAATCATAATCCATGGGAGCATGCAAAGAGCTTCTCTATTTTATTTAGTGGACATAATCATTGTGCCCTCAGTCATTGACAAAAAGTACTGCTCATTCCCTACGATCATCGACGGTGGAGTGCGGTTGCGGAAGGGTGACAGATTTCCACGGAGGAGAAGCAGTAGCCTTTTCTCTACTTTTCTCTAGAGAGAAAAGAGAGACCCTATAGAGAGAAAGAGTGGAAAAAAGGCTAAGTTGACGTGTAGTCTCGTAATTGGAGGGCACAAAAGGCTTGGTTTGTGCCAAGACCGTATAGAAGTTGAGTTTTGTTAGGAATTTGCAACTGTTTAATACACACAACACAACACACTTTTTACTTTTTATTTCTTTTAAAGTCAGATCTCATTAGCTCTCTCATCTTCTCTCTCATCTACGTCTCTCTCTCCTCATGCTCTCTCTCTCATCACCTCACTCTCATCAAGTTTTCTCTCTCTTCAACCTCTCTCTCTCATCACTTATCTCTCTTCGATCTCTCTCACTCCTCAAGCTCTCTCTCTCTCTCAAGTCAAGTGTTCTCTCTCATCAAATCAAGTTTTGTTTCTCTGCCTTAACGTCTCACTTTTCTCTTTTCAAATGTACTCTCTCATATCAGAAAGAAAAAAATCAAACGGTAAAATGGGTTAACATGTAAGGTGTGAGTTGGCTGACACGTACAGGAGGCTGATGCACAAATTTTTTCATAGAAGTTATTCTCTCATGAAAAAGATGCTAAAGAATTGCAGCACGTTGCATTTTATTTAGAGCATGACAAGAATTAAAAAGAAAATGATATTATAACTTTCAAATATTTCCATGTACTCTTATTTATTTTTATTTTTTAATTATTTTAATAGATAAAAAAGTGACTATAAATTAAATCGGTGTGTTTTATTTAGAGCATGACATGAATTAAAAAGAAAATGATATTATGACTCTTAAATATGTTCATTCATATATTTTTATATTTTTATTTTTATGAATAGTTAAGAAAATGACTATTAGTAAATTTATTTTTTTTAATATTAAAAATGTTTAAAAAATACTTAAAGAAAAGAAAAACAAAAAACTCATTTACAATAGTGTGCATATTTGAAGTGCACTCTAACATTGTTTTAAAAAAAATTTATTTAAAAGTCTTATTTTTAATACATTTAGATATGTTTGGAAGGTGAGATGAGAATTTTATATTTTGGTTAAAGTTTAAAATAATATTTTTATTAAAGATTTTCATCTTCATTCATTCATCTTTAAACTTTTTCAAATCCCCATACAAAATATAATAAATAATTCATATTTTTATAAATTGAAAACTTTGTAATTCCAATTAACTTTTTCAAATCTCAAAACTAAAAAATAATATTAAACATTAAAACAAAATACAAAATTCTCATCTCACCTCCAAAGCATAACCTAAAAAGTATTGGCATTTTAACTTTTTTAAAATTATAATAGATTTTATATTATGTCTTGAAATTATTAAGAAAATAGTAATATTAGGTACAAATTTTAAAGTTAAATTTTATACAAATTATTTGTAAAAAGATAAATTTTATTAATAAAAAATAAATTTTTTACACTTTTTTATATGAGTTTTTACTTTATATGCGAATTACTATTTAGAACTTGTTGAAATTATTTGACGGAAATTTCATGTTCTTTCTTTAGAAAGAAATCCCGTCATTTGTGATCATTGGTTAATTCGTCGCGTGTCTAAGAGCACTTTTAATGGTTTATTTATTTTTTAAAATACATCATCAAAATTTATTTTTTTTATTTTACATATTAACTTTTATAATAGATCATACATCTGTTTATTTATTTTTTCTCTCTCATTTAATAGTTGTTTGATATTATGAGATTCATTTGAAAATAATTAAAAATATTTTAAAAGATGAATAATATTCTCTATATATAAAAAATTGCTATTATAAAATGTAAAATAAAAGAAAGAATATAAAATTTATTAAAAGTTACTTTTGATCAATTTTCCTTATATTATACAAGAAAATATATTTTAGAAGAGTTATTGGGAGTGTTATAACAATCTTCGTTTGCTTAGACACAGAGAGTAGACTTTGGAGCGAGACAATACAGAGGCTGCACATATATATATTACTGTATCGTGGCGATCCGTACGGAGTAGAACCCTTGCCTTTCCTCCTCTCCCAATTTGCGACAGAGCAGAGGCAGAGGGCGGGAGGAGCTCCGATTATACCAGCCCTCTTCGACTCTCTCACCCGCGCACAGCATGGATTTCCGCCTCAACCATGCTATTAACTCCCCCTCATCCTCCTCTTCCTCCTCCTCCTCCACCCCCAATCCTCCAATTACTACCACCACCATCGCCGCCTTAACCACCACTGCCAGCGCCGCCGATTCTGACCCCATGCAGTCCTGGTGGGAGTCCGTCTCCAGAGCCCGCTCCCGCATCCACGCCCTCGCCTCCATCCTCTCCGATTCCTCCCCCAATTCCTCCGATTCCTCCTCCTCTTCCTTTTCCTTCTCTTCCCTCGCCGACTCCGACCGCCCCGCCCTCTCCCTCCTCTCCTCCGCCACCGCTTACTCCCTCGTCTCTTCCGCTCTCTCCTCCCCGCTCTCCGGCTCCGGCTCCGACCCCCTCTGCCAATGGCTCTACGACACCTACCTCTCCACTGATCCTCATCTCCGACTCGTCGTTCTCTCCTTCCTCCCTCTCCTCTCCGCTCTCTACCTCTCCCGTGTCCACTCCTCCGAATCCCCGTCACTCGCCGGCTTCGAGGCCGTACTCCTTGCCCTCTACGCCTCAGAGACCAAATCCCGCAACGGCAAGCCCCTCCTCATCTCCATACCCGACCTCTCCCAACCCTCCCTCTACCACGCCCCCCGCCGCACCACCACCAACAACAGTAATTCTGCATCCCCTGTTCAATCTAGACCCTCCGTTGGGGTTTTGTCGCAACCTCTCGAGCCGCAGATTGCCGTTAAATCGACCAAACGCGCCTGCATCGTCGGGGTCGCGCTCGATTGCTATTACAAGCAGATCTCGCAGATGCCAAGCTGGTCCAAGCTCGAATTTTGCGGATCCGTAGCCGTGTGGGCCGGGCAGGACTGTTCTTGTAGAAGAGAGTTCGACAAGGAGGATGAATTTGAGAATTGTTCCTCTTTTTCGGAGAATGGGAATGGAAATGAGATTGAGGGCATAGTGGAAGAGATGGGAAAAGTGGAGATTGTGAGAAATGAGGAGAATCTGGAATCCAAGGGGACCAGGATTCCGCTACCTTGGGAGCTATTGCAGCCGGCGTTGAAGATTCTGGGGCATTGCTTGTTGGCTCCGTTGAATTCGCAAGATGTTAAAGATGCGGCAGCCATGGCAGTGAGGAGCTTGTATGCCAGAGCGACTCATGATTTGGTTCCACAGGCAATCTTGGCGACGCGGAGTCTCATTCAGCTTGATAGAAGGACGCGCGCGGCTGCCAAGTTGGAGGCCAAATCAGAAGCGAAGGCGAATGCATCTTCAAATTCTAACACGCCTAGCAAGGCTAAGAAACCTGAAATCCTGTTGGTTTCCAAGTGATATTAAGAAATTTGCAATTTACTTTCCAGGTAATGGTTGGTGTTTACTTTAGTTGAACGAGCAACTTAACACCCATGCTTTTTTTTTGTATTGTCATGTTCTTGAGGGAATTTGCGCAAATGGTTTGTAACTCCCCTGCTTGATGGTGTCTGTGATCTCCGTTCAGTTGTTGTTTTTCGTGTTAGAATGCTGGTTATCTTTGTATGATTTTTATTGTGCTTGTAATTTAGTCCGGGGAGTGTAGTTCTTTGTTTGGTTTATATTATTTTTTTATTTCGACACCTTATCACTATGTGGTGGATCTTTTCTATTTGGTTCATGTATGAAATGAAAAAAGACAACCTTATTTAGAATGAGAATTGATTATTTGCCCCCACCGTGATATGCAGCTAGCTAGATGCATTGAAAATCGTCTCCATGAAGTACAGAAAAATTGAAGAGAATAACCAAAAAGAAAAACCCAAATTACTGAAGAACCCCAATAGACATTTTTTTAGAATTAGGATGCATAAAGATCCTTATACCAAATTGTATGTTTTATATCTTTAGCTTCTTGTGGGATTTATGCCTTTTATTTGCATCTGCTTATTGAGTGGCTGAAAGCACAAATTAGCCGATAAATCCTAACAAATTAGCGAAAATTCATTTGGCAGCCGTTTGAAAGATGAAGCAATAGATCGTGTTAACAGTTTTGTTCTAGGGAGAATTTGATTGTTGGAGATTCAAATTGTATATTAAATTTGTAACAAGGCTTCATCAAAGCATTATTGTACGTGTGGAAGTTTGTGGATGCTACTTGGGAGATAAAAAGGGAAATTGTGCTGTCGTGAATTGTAACCTTTTCGTTTTGCTGCTGAAAAACAGTCGGTATCAGCCCTTGTTTATTTACGACCAAAGTGATTGATTTATACATGATAGGATGCCATTCTGTGTTTGTAAAAAAACCTAGGGAAAGTAGTAGCTGCTGCATCTACACCATAATTCCAGAAAGACTGATTAATTTGAAGCTTCCTTATCATTCCTATTTCATATGTGTTACTCCTGTTTATGTGAGTTACTCCTTTTCCCAACGTGGGATTGAGGTGATTCTAGTTCCGGGTATGGGATATTCGGACACAAGGTTTAGAAATGTTTTGTATCCATCTTTTCTTTTGTGGAGATCTCATCCTACCTTCTTGCATCATCTTCTCAAGAGTTGAGCTTGGATTCTCCTTTGGAAAAAGAAACTGCAACGTCAGGTTGAGTGGTCTGAGCTAGAACGAGTTGTAATCAAGTTTGTTTTCGGTCAGTCTTGAATTCCATCATCTTCAATCCTATTATAGTTAATTAATGAAATCATCTTAACATGTATGGTATCAATTATCGTGAATCGTGATTGAATAAGATAAAATTGGAGATTAATAAAATAGTTACAGATACCATTATTAATTTTGGAGTTATATTCTCTATAGGCCGAGTGTTTAACATGTCACTTTTTGTGAATTTATTGTACTTAAATAAATAAACAAATTCCAAGTATCATTATCATTGATAACAACTTATGTAAAAAGGTTTCTACATCATCAACACATACAATGCATAAGTAAAAAGAAACCTTTTACAAATCTTATTTCATTTCAATACAATGACGTGATATCAATTTTGTTATTATTATTATTATTATTATTATTTAAATAATTCAAATTGTGAAAATAAAGTAAGAAAACAGCTTGTACGATTAAACAAGGGCGTGGTTGGGGGATTAGGTTTGACAAGTGTACATCTAGAGTAGTACACCCTCGACCCTACTCCCTACTAATTAGGACTTTGAATTTTCATTAATAATTATTAATATTATTTATTGGGAAAATACTATTATATTTATTCTATTTGATACCTTCATTTGACCGTTTGTTTAAAAAATTTTTTTTATTTATTTAATAATTAAAGAAGTAATTTTAAGTGTATTGAGATTTTTTTTTTTTTTTAAAATTTTTAAATATATTAAAAAAATTAAAAAAAAATTTATACTAAACAATAAATCCAATAGTCAAATTAGGACCGCATATAGCTGCACCCTTATTTATTGTGGTGGGTGGGTGGGATGGATGATGTGAAAACTGAAAAGCAGATTTGGGTGTGGGATAGGAAGTACAAAATCTTCTTCAAGCAACGAACTCTCGAAAGCGTTTACTTAGGAGGACAGTACACAGCTAGCCTGGTGTTTGTGCCTTGAGGGGTTCTCAAGCTAAGCTCTAGTCTTATGGTATGAATATGAATATGAATTTACGGGACACTGTGCTTCCACTATTTCTACAGTCTCGTTCTCTGATCCTTCGGTATGTTTGCATGCATTCACTTCATGTGCGGAAATGCTAGATGTCTCGAGGATGGATCCGACTCCCGAGATGAGTTTCGATATATATTTTTATTTATTTAGTGATTATAAAAATATTTTTTTAATGATATTGTAACTATTTCTTAAAATGTTTAAAAATATAAAAAAAGGACATTTCACCTTTTCAAAAGAATTCTCGAAAGAAATATACGTTCATTTCTCTATAGTTTGAAGTAGTTAAATGATCTATTAATATTAACCACTTTATTTTTAAAAAAAAATATTAATATGCTAACAATATAAGTGATATGGGCTTATAAATAAAATATTCTCTAAACCACAAATATCAATTCGGGATTTGAGAATTGGAAAAGTAAATACTTTAATCGTAAAGAGATTACATAAAAATCATCTTATAAATTGATGTAGTTTAATATAGTTCGTCAGATTATAAAATTATTTATATTGTAAAATAAATCTAAAAAATCAGATAATAATATATTAATTCACGAGATTATTATGTGTAATTTTTTTTTTATAGATGTAACAATAATCTTAGGGTGAGTTTGGATGTTGAGTTGAGTTGAGTTGAGTTGAGTTGAGTTGAAATGATAAAATATTATTATAATATTATTTTTTAATATTAAAGTTGTTTTAATATTTGAAAAAGTTGAATTGTTTATTATATTTTGTATTGGGATTTGAAAAAATTGTAATGATAAGTTGAGTTGAGTTGAGTTGGGTTGAGGATCCAAACGCAGCCTTAGAATTCTACCAATCATTGCTAATCTGCTGTTCAATGCCGAGTGAAGCGTACTATCTCTTTGCTTCAACAGTAAATGTATAATAATATTTTGTGTCAAATATTGAACAAAAAATAAAATTTAGCATTATTTATTATTTTAATTTCTTTCTATTTAGTTGTCTGTTTATTTATACATTTTGTGCTTGTTTTCACTATCACACATCAGGCTATTAGGTTTTGTTTATTTTCACAATTATTTTTATTTAATCATTATAACTTTTTAAAATTTATACATAAAATATAATAAATAATTTATATTTTTTAAATTTTAAAATAAAATTATATTTTAACAATATTTTTATTCAATTTTTAACTTTTATTTTAATTCATCTCATCTTAACTCACTATACAAACCTTACCTTAAGTGATAAATTGGATTTTTTATTTTTATTTTTTATGAACCTCTTGTAAATAGATACAAAATGTTAATTATAAATAGTATTTAATATTATAAAGTTTAAAAACTATTTAGATATATATATATATAGTAATATTAGGTACAAGATATAAGTCTTGTGAGATTTTTTGTTATAAAAAAATAAGTCTTACTGGTAAAAAATAATGTATTATTATTATTATTATTTATAATTTTTTGATGTAAAATATAATTTAATATTGTGTTTAAATAATGAATTGAGTTGAGTTGAGATAATAAAATATTATTTTTTAATATTATTATTATTTAAAAATTTTAAAATTTTAAAATAATTAAATTATTTATTATATTTTATATTAAAATTTAAAAAAATTATAATAATAAATTGAGAGGGTTTAGATCCAAACTTACCCAAAAAACTTGCACAAAATTTCTCTACTTGAGACTCGTAATAATCATTTGTCCTGTATATATAAATAGATATTAAACAGCCGTATACCTGCTCTGCCTCCAGGTTCCCTTGAACTGTTGTCTATTCTATATCTTCTAACTATTTATACCTATCGCCTAGAGGCGCATGTACTCCAGAAACCGCACCCTGATGGCCTGAATACCAGAACCCCATAATCACGGTTCTACTTCTACTTCTCCCTTTGGGCCAAGACATCTCGAAAGCAATGGCTGGAGACGCCCCCGTGCCTCAGACTATCGGCAATTCCAATTGCAGTAGCCATAGCTCGAAGAAACCAAAAGACAAAAAGAAGAAGAAGAAGAAGCGTGGTGGGAGCAAGAAGAAGATGACCGCAGAGCAGACTGTGGCTTTCAAGTCCGTCAGTGAATGGGTGTTCTTGGAGCAGCCTTCTTCGTTGCCTTACTCTGCAGCGTCCTTTGTTGTCGATGACTTTGGGGTGCAGAAAACTCTTGGAAAAGGAGGGGAGAAATTGGTGTTCGAGTTCCATTCCCACTCGAAATTCAGTGACGGGTTTATGTCGCCTCTGAAGCTGGTCGAGAGAGCTCATGGGAATGGGGTCAGTTTCTTTGAAATTGTTCGTGCGATTTTAAATTTGGAATGAATATCTGATGTGGGTTATGCTCTTTCTGAGTACATATGCTCTGTGTTCTAATAGTTTCTAAATGATATGCCGAAATGGTCAATGGGTTTTGCTTTTGCACGGTAGATTTACTCTCTCATGAGTTTTATAGTCCTGTGGATAATGAATTTGTTCACTGTTTTTTCTTTGGTGAACTGTTCTCATTTAAGGTTGCTTTTTGTCTCTGGTAAGTACGTATAAAACATGGTTTTTTGTAAACTACCATGCGGTATATGGCTGCTGTCTGGGTGATGGGTAGGTTTAATAGCTATAGCACGTAAAGTTGCAAATCCATTTTGATCAGAATTGTTCATTCCTCGTCCATCATCAAAGGAGTAAGATTATATGCCCTTTGCATCTCTGATCGTGGTTTAAGTAGCGAGTGAAATCCTTATTCTCACTTATTATATATTCGGTATTTTATATATTTTTTATATGGAAATGGAAAATCATAGAATCCACAAATATGTTTCTAGTTGAGACTTTACCTAAAAATCTATTTAATTACTCGATGCTGATTTTAGAATTTTGCACAAGATCAAGAAGATAGTAACGAATGTATAAATGCCAAGATATGAACTATGTTATAGAGCTGTGGAGTTTTAATTCATTATGTTTATTGCAATTCTGAAAAAGATAATGAGCTGTTTGTTTAGAATTAGGCAAATTCATGGATCTAAGTTCTACGAATTTAGATATGGGAATTGTCCCTAATGAGGAATGATGAAGGAGAGTCACGTAAGATTGTTGTGACATGTGCAATGGAGAGAGATTAGCGTGTCAATGAGAAAGAATTATTTCATAGATAGACAGATGTCTAAAACAAGAGCGGTAGACAGTATGATTTTAAACAAGACATAAGGTAAAAAGAAGAGAGGTCTTGATTGGTTGGTAAACGGTCCATAAATTCAACCCCAGTTAAATTGGGATGAAACCTTGTTCAGGTCATATAACTTCAGGTTTACATGGTTTTGAGTTATACCATGTCAGCGTCTTGGATTCAAGATGAGATCTATGAACCAGAAAAAATATGTTGCCTAATCATGTTGTTAGGGCTAATCAAAGATTGTGTTTCTTATACATGCCATTGGAGATCCAACGCACGTAAACTCTACTCAGATGTGAAGATAAAATCCCGAAGTCAATATAGTAAATTTAAGAATATTCCCAGATCTGGGTTCTGATGCAGCTTCATGTGATGAGTTAACCAAGTCTTTTTTTGCTGTAGGCTGTGGAAAATAAACTGGACTCACTCTAACAATGTTTAGGAAGAGAATGAAAGCAAGCCAAGCTTGTGGAACATTGGTGTATCTGACCGCGTCTTGTTTTTGAAAAAAACCTCTGTTTGAACTTCGCTTTGTGAGTGTATGAGAGACTTGGCTTAACTGGAACCTATTTGGCATGTTGCGTAAGGCCTGTCACCTGCTTATAGTTGTTAAAATGATTTTCGAATAGGGTCTTAGCTATCAATGGTCTTGGAACAACAACAACCACAACAAAAACAACAATAAAGGAAGATGCGGTTCCATATATTCAATGAAATTCAGAAACTTGAATTAACTTGGGGATGACTGAGATTGACATTTGAGTTTATGTTATTGGACTCATGTCTTTGAAGTTCAAACTGCTTTCAAAACTTTATCTTATATTCTTGATGATGAAAGGCTATTTTCTAGAGTGCATTGTTTTTTTTATTTTTAAGTGGATTTTTTCCCTTTCTTTGATTCTGCATTTTCTTATTATTTTCCACTATGTTTGTCAAGTCTTGAATAACCTATGATGTTTGCAATTTAATTAATAAATGTGATCATAACAGGTCAACGTTCTTGCTCTGACAGATCATGACACAATGTCAGGCATCCCTGAGGCTCTAGAAGCTGCTCGAAGATTTGGCATTAAGATAATTCCAGGTGTTGAAATCAGTACAATATTCTCTTCAAGGTAATTTGCTAATGGTTTGGCTTTAGTAGGCTTATACATTCAGATGTGTGTGTGTGTGCGCGCGTGCGCGCGCATGTGTATGGGCATGCGTGACTCATGTATAAAGGATATATATCTTCTTGTGGTTCTTAGAATTTGTTGCTTTACTTATAACCAAAGGAAGTTTGTTGCTTGGAGAAAGCCGTGAAATTTTATTTTTCTTTTACATGAGAGTGCTGTTGTGCAAAACCATGTTTGTGATTGGAAGTCAGAAGAATTGTAAGAAGAATATTAGCTGTGAGGATTGATTCTCTTCCATTCCTTTTGATCATCAGTGTTGAGTCTGAATTAGTCGAACCAGTGCATATCCTTGCATATTATAGCAGCTGTGGACCAACAAGGTCTGAGGAGCTGGAGACGTTCTTGGCTAACATAAGAGACGGCCGTTTCCTCCGTGCAAAGAACATGGTTTTAAAACTGAACAAGCTTAAGCTACCTATTAAGTGGGAGCATGTTTCCAGGATAGCAGGCAACGGAGTTGCTCCCGGGAGAATGCATGTGGCCCGCGCTATGGTTGAAGCAGGTTATGTGGAAAATCTGAAACAAGCTTTTGCTCGATATCTTTTTGATGGAGGACCTGCTTACTCTACGTAATATTCTGAACTAATCGTTAAATTTTTCCCTGATTTTCTTGATGCAAATTCTTATGTAAAATATATGTGGCTGCTGGCATATGGTTTTAGGGGAAGTGAGCCTCTTGCTGAGGAAGCAATACAATTGATATGTAAAACAGGAGGTATCGCTGTGCTAGCACATCCATGGGCATTGAAAAATCCTGCTGCCATTGTCAGGAGGCTGAAAGATGCTGGCCTTCATGGGATGGAGGTTTACAGAAGTGATGGAAAACTAGCAGGTATATTGCATACTTTAAAAGTCTTTTTTTATTAAATGTTTTTGTTGAGTTTAAAAATTTGTTTTTTTGGTGACTGTCCAACCGATTGCCACAGAAAGGAAAAAATTATATCTCTATCTTCAGACTTGTAATGAATATCAAAGATCTTGCATATCTTGGGAAATGCATTAACTTCCGCAGTTCCCGCAAAACAATTTCAGGAATAAATCAACAGATGAAGTTCGGTTGTACTTGAAGTTCATTCTTTATGAAGTTTCAACTCATAGCTATTTTAATTGTTTAGTAAATATATTCGATGGTTGAGGTATTAGTTTTATTTCTGCATAATGGTGGATGTAAAAGATTAAAAGATAATGAGACCCAGCGTGAATCCAGAGTGAAATATGATGTCAACAACCACTATCATTATTTCTTTGGTTGATAAGTCAGTCCTAATATTACTGTGAAATGGTGAGCATGGAACTATATTGTGCAACCGAATAAGATTCCAATTGCAAATTCTTTTCTGTAAGACCTCAATTTTTCATCATTATGATGCAATACGTTTGTCAAAAGTTCTGGGATGAAAGTTCTTCCACCATTGTCCTTAATGATGTAGAGAACTGTGGGGATTATTTACTTACTGATATACATTGAAATCTCCTCCTGATGTTTTCTACAATGTAAGGCCTTGTTGACCAGATTATTATTTTTTATGATGTACTGAAAAGACTTGCGATGCTGATATTCTGATGGAAAATTATCTGATTACATCATATAGTGTATCATAATTTTCTTGTATTCTCTTTTCGCTACTTACATCTCGGTTCACTTGTTTGGTCAACAGCATATAGTGACCTAGCAGATGCTTATGGCCTTTTGAAGCTTGGAGGATCGGATTATCACGGAAGAGGTGGGCAAGGCGAGTCTGAACTGGGAAGTGTAAACCTTCCGGTATTGGCTGTTTATGACTTCCTTGAGGTAGCTCGACCAATTTGGTGTGCTGCTATCAGGGACATTTTAGGGAGTTACGCCAAAGAGCCTTCTGATTCAAACCTCGCAGGGATAATGAGATTTGGGAGGACCCGAATTTTTAAAGGAGGTTCCCCCTTGAGTGGCGGCAAGGACTTGATTGATCGTTGCTTGTCTTTGTGGTTGACTAATGAAGAGAGGCAAAACGTAGAGTTTGATGCCATCAGGTTGAAGCTTTCTCATATATCTATCAATCAGGCGGGACTTCAGGTTCCTATTGAGAGCATATAATTCTGAGTTGTTTATCTGTACTAATTTTTCTCCTAGGACATAATATTCGTCCATCAAATTCATTTTCACCTCTCTATGGTGGGTAGTTCTGCAGTCATCTGCAAAGATTTTGTTAGACATTATAGGATCTAACGAGATGCAGAAACACACGATTGTTTGTTGGTTGTTCTCAGTTAGTATTCTAGACTAATAAAATCTTTATCCAATATTTATATAGGTTGGCTATGCTTATTTTTTCCATTGCCTTGGACCATTTTGTGGTTTTCATTTCATGACAACGGTCCGGAGCTGGAACTGAATTCATCTTATCGATTCTCCCATCCGCCACTGCCACCTCCCGCCCCCTAAATGATAAGCCAGTGCCCTAGCAATAATAATAATAATAATGATAAGACCTTGTGGACAACCCAGGTTTTGATTTTCCCATTCACAATACAACCCAGTTTTTAGATTGAGCTATTCATGTCATAACTGCCGCCATTTTTACAGCATATGATCAATTCTAATTGGAAATTGGAAGGATCCCCTTTCAGTAATATTAGTGCCTGCCAACAAGCAAATGCTATTACATTTCAGGCACAATCCCACCATCTTCACCTGCTCTGGCTGCTGTCCAATTGCTTCAAAGCACTCGGATGGTTTTCATAACCGTTATGATTCATGACATCGCATCTAACAAGCAAGAAAATTTAGAGATAAGTTGTGTTTTTCGGTTTTGTAGCATATTTTATCGTCGTTTGAGTGTACGCGCATCAGATTCACATGAAGTTTTTTTTTTTTTTTTTCAAGAAAAACCAACAAATTGGCAAGTTAATCTATAAAACGAATTAACCCAAGAAAATAAAATCAAAGAAAGCATTATTTGAAAGAAAAAGAAATTGAACCCCTTCCATTAGTTGAACATATTAGTCATGTGTAAAACACATTTCTCTGCCTCACAAATTTCTTGTGTAAAACACCAACCACAAGATTGGATCAAACACAAGCAGAACGGTCAATCTATTAGTACATTTGCCGAGTTACATTTTTTTCTTGACCACTCTTTGACCATGATAGACAAACGAATCTATGATTCCCGCTACTGTGAAAATACCTAAACAAAGAGATAAGAGATCCTAAGTAATTGTACCAAAGTAATAAATGTCAGAACAAGAAGTGATACAAAAAATGTGTTACAACCAATATCCAAGCAAAGCATCCTGGCGAATACAAATCACAATCGGAGAGAACCCTTCTTATGATCTTAATATGCAGGTGGCATGTATTGACTGTGTATGCATGTGTATTATGTGCCAGCATGGTAAACTTCGCGTGTGCCTCAAAAGGTGGCTTTCTTTTTGTGGGCGGTGACTCTAGGGAAGATTCTCAACGTAGCTGATCTACACAAGCATTGAAAGATAAAGGTCTCTAGGTATTCTATATTCAAAGTTTGCAGGGAATCCGTGGTTTCAATGCTGCATCATTGTTCCATGGCCATAGAACTTTGGTCTCTTTGGTTTTTCATCATTTAAGATTTGGAGGGTGATTCCTCAGTATTGAATTTGTTGGCTTGTTCGTCCCTTTTGTTATTGGTAAGTAAATTTGTAGGCTTGTTGAAAAGGGAATTCAAGGACTTCCTCTGCATCATGCATACAGTGGGAGCTGTAAAATAGGGCCCCATTGGCTCCTTCCTTCGGATTTTTGGAGCATTGCAATTTAAAGATTTAATTTCAAGTGTCCCCCATCTACACTAGCCACTTACATTGGCATTACCCTTTCTTTCTGTCATAAGAATAATCACTCCATGCGTATTCACACATCATTGAAAGAAGTGGGTACGATTTCAGCTACACTGGGGATATACTAAATCTAGCAAAACTGACAACCAAAAATCTAGAATATCTCAGAAAAAGGGAAAAAAATAGAGGAAATAAAAACCACTGCTGCAGGAAAAGCGATCTTTTTCTCGAAGACTGATATCAGAAACCTAAGTTTTAGCTTAATGTGAACTCAGAACTGTCAAATGTATAAATAACTCAACAGTATAACCCACACTATGCATGCATGGTGCGTGTGAGTGTGTGTGTGTGTGTGTGTGTGTGTGTGAGAGAGAGAGAGAGAGCTCTACCACCAATTATTGCACAAATATGGGTCATAAAGTGTAAGAACGGAATATGCTCCTCTTTGAAGGTCACCTGAAACATGCAAACATATAAAAGATAAGAGATCTGCACCATAATGCAGCTGATTTTTTAGTTTATCTAAATGGCATAATAGTATGCCTCATCTTTTATGCACCACAGAAGCGCAAAGAGCTACTGATTGCTTGTCAAGTTTTCTCACAGTAAATGAGCCCCATGAGAGATGCCATGGGATGCACTACATACACAACTTAAACGTGTGTGTCTGTGTATACATGCACATAAAGAGGTATATATGTTTCTAATATAACTCACTTTCACTGAATCTACAGATTTCCCCCTTTTTGGTTTGTTTAAAGTAAAAGTTTTATTAATATCAATCGGCATAGCCAAAATACACTGGATGTAAACAAGAGCCCTTTTTGGTTGTTACCCATGCTTGGTTATCTCATAAGTGTGGCAGCTATGATGCTATATTTAGAAATCTTCTTTTGAAAGAAACAAAAATAAATTCGAAGTAGAAAAAGGAAAAATCAAAACAAAGTAGAGAATCATTCATCAATGAGACTTCAAGCACCTCATAACTATGAAAGACTCCAAATCACATATTTAAATACCTGTCAGCTAAGGACAAAGATACCTACCTTAACTGGGGAAATGTCATAAAAGAAGAAAACTCCAGCAAGGGAGCGAGAGCGACCTGGATCTGCACTTCTAAAATGCTCTGTCACAGAATACTGCACAACACAATAGATAGTGCATCTTAGGGCATGGTTTAATCAATAAAATAAAAGGATAAGACTAGCCCCGTTTGGATTCAAAGATAAGTTGAGATGAATTGAGATGGTTTTAGATGAGTTGAATAAAATATTGTTAGAATATTATTTTTTTAATATTATTATTATTTTGGGATTTGAAAAAGTTGAATTGTTTATTATATATTGTGTAGGAATTTGGAAAAATTGTAATAATGAGATGAGATGAGTTGAGGTGAGTTTCCAATCCAAACCGGAGCTTTGTCATCTTGAATCTGTTCAACCATACCTGATTTGACTGGACGGTACGCCCTCTAATGTCAGTGAATATAGCAGGGACCACCTGCCAAATTTATAGCAATGCCTAAAGATCCTTGATTATGAATGTAAGCTAATTGTGAGAACACCATACCGCAAACACAGGCATGTGCATACATGCATACAAAAAACATTAAGAGGGAGGGAGGGAGGGATTTTTTTTTGGGGGGGGGGGGGGGGGGGAGAGAGAGAGAGAGGTCATTTTGTATTGTTTTCATGTGTAAGATGAGTTTATTAATAATCATTAGACATTATACAAATACAAAAAGAAGTAAACCTCAGGTAGACCTAATTAGAGAAAGTAAATAGATCAAGAAAATCCTGGAAACTAAAGCTAGAGAAACATAGACGGCCAGCCATCCAATGATAGAGTAAATTGAGAAAGAAAGGCTTCAGGTCCTCAGTCTTTGTGCTATCTTCAAAACTTTGGTTATTTATTTCTCTCCACATGCACTACATCAAACAAATCGGGCTCAATTTTCACATCATCACATCTATCAAACTGCCATTTCCAGCACGCTAACGATATTTACCACTCATCTCAGCATTATCACCCCAATAGCCTGCAACGGTTAAAAAAAACTTCCCACACAAAGTGCTAGTTAGGACACAAAGGAATGTTTCCCGATTTCTCTTGCACATATAGCACTATTACATTACAATAACATGTCCCTTCCTAAAGTTATCTAAGGTAAGGATCATCTGTAGTGCAGCTGTCCAAACAAAGGCAGCTCTCAAGGGAGCCTCACTCCTCCAAATGGTATTCCATGGAAAAGTAATTCTGTTATAGAGAATTAATGCTTTATATAATGACTTAACTTCGAACGCCTCCTCTCAGATATGAACCAATGCATCTAGGCTTTGCCACCCTATCTCACTCGAAGATAATACAACAGAGCATAAAATGAGGCAAAGTGATCCAACTTCCCGTGCCACTATAATAAAATCCCTCAATGAGACATTCAAAACTCCACAATGGTTTCCTCTGGGTTTTTTATTCCCACTATCACCAATCAAAGTGGGAAATCACTTTTTTTGGAAGATAAGACTGAAGATCCATAAATGTTTGTAGTATATTATATATCCAATGGTTGGTAATAGAACAGCATTCTTCGAATGGGTTAAAGAAATAGAAATCTCGTAAGAGTTCTAATTGGCATCTAGAGATATATTGAGTTATGATGGCCCGTGATCTACAACCATCATAAACTTTTAAGATACTATTTTATATTCTTGCATTTAACCCAAAGATTCAATTGACCACTGCTTAGTGTTCACAAAATGACATCAAAATATAAATCACAAAAAGAAAAAGATCATTCAGATTCTGTTTATAAAACCTCGAAAACAGAAATGAAACAAGAGCATAATACCAACCTTGATGAAATACTGGTACGCACCATTTGGATTTTCATGCACCCATTGTACCCTGAAAAGGCATTGAGAAGTAAAAAAAAAATGTAAATAACGTATTAAATTAAATGGGTTTTTATAAAATGAAATTTTATTGAATTGAGAAATGTATATAACATATTAACAAAATTGGCATTACTGAAGTTCAATACTTTTTGCTTTAATAAGGGTTGCTTACTCACTAAAAAAAAGGTTATTTAAAAGATAGACAATATTATTTACCACATAATAATTTCTTTTTTACAAGGAACGCACATTGCATCAGGGAGGGGAAGAAAAGAGTACATATAACATAACTAAGAGAAAAGGCATGAAAAAAATGCAATTCTCAGTGTGGAACATCATGCATCGACCAGAATTTTCAAAAGCCAAAACTGAATTGACACATGGTTTTATATGATATGCTGATCACACCAAACTAATTCAAATTTCTAACAGAAAAAACTCATATAAATTTTTTTTTTTTTTTATAACCGTAGGTGTCCGCTTGCGAGCACCTCAACTAATCCCATGGGGCCCTGAAGTTAAACTCATATAAAAACAATATTCCAGCTTTATTCAATTTGAATTAGTACGACATCAATGCAATATAGAAAACTTTAAGCATTTCTAAACATGTAATAGCTAGGCAGGAGAAGAATGAAGCAATTACCCATCAAGGGGATTTATCAAGCCAGGAAAGTCGGGACCAAAAGACAATTTGTTGATCCTGTGAGTTATCTGTATCATGCACCAGAGAGAGTTAAAATAGTGCTGATCTCATATTAGAACAGCATCACGATAAGGACAATTATTGACTTTACTACTTTCCCTAAAAAAACACTTTCCAAACAAAATAATCTTGGTACCAAGATAATATTACATTAAATTTATCCTCTTGGAAAGCCAACAAATTGTGCAACTGAACATTTGAGTCGTGAAAGCTTTTCCCAGTTCCGAAATGAAAACTTCCAGCGACTTTATTCACTTCAAGCACCCCATTGATATTACATCCTTCGCCTTCTTCATTTTTTATCTTTTGGATAAAACCTTCTCGTTTGCACTAAAAGCCAAAAGGACAAATAGAAAGTCAAAAACAATATCTATATAAGATGACTTCCCAAGCTCAGGAACTGAAATATGCATAGAGAAAAATATAAATTATGTTTGTACATGCCCATGTGTGCACGTATTGCTTCCATTGAGAAGCAAAATTTTAAACTCAAAAACTGCACGAGACAATGTTGGACAAATTTGCACCTCTGCAAATGGTCAAAGGAGAGTCATCAGGGTCCAATGATCGAAAGAGACACCACATGATCTTCAGGACTTCCTTGCATTATCTTCCTCAGCAGTTATGGGTCAAAGTAACAGTATTGTCTTTTATGTAAGGACATAGTCGTCAGAACTGGTGGACCTAACTAGTTCCACAACTAGCTGAACGGTGAGGTGAAGACAAATAGTGTAGTCTGCCCAACTAGTTACACAGCAGGTTATAATCGAGTTTTCATTCTTAATAATCTAACAACCAGCGACAAAATGTCTCGGCAAGAGTGTAGATCCAATTAAAAGCCAATATTATTAAAAAAAAAAAAAAGGTGCACCTACAGATACATAATATAACCTGGCTTAAACACAGAAATTGAAATCATGCTAGCTGGTCAGCCAAACCAAGCCAACTAGCATATTCAAGCTTGAAAAAAAAGACTTCTTGGGCGCTTGTGTATCACAAGAAGAATACCTTCAAAAGAAAAGAAAAGGACAATTGGCAAAAAGAGAAGATAAAAATGCATATTGCAGTTGGAGAAAAGAATTCACACTGGAAAGGTAGCATAATAATTTCATGATTGAAAAAGCTCTCCAACCCACAGACATTAAGATTCAGCATCAATAGAAAAACTAATTCAAGTCAGCAATACTATTTTTTTCTAATCAGTAGAAGCTCTAGTTAAATTCTTAACTAATACGAGATGATAAATGTTGATGATGTTAGTTTTTACTTTGTATTTTATATGTGTGCATGCACAAAGAGAATACCCTGGAAAAGCAGATCTGCAAACTGACTAACCTGGTCAATCATATCCATATTTGTTAGTGCCCAACCTTTCTTCCTATATGCTTCACGAACGTCTTCGCATGAGTTACAGCAATCATCATCTGACTGCAAGTGAGGGGGAGAGCGAGAAATTAGGCAACACAGAACAACTACTGGAAGAGCAGAACTTATACAAATTATGGTGTATGTAGAGTCCTACTACTTGCAAGTTGGTGTCGAGGGCATGTCCTCCACATCACTAATGTGGCAGGATCTGATTTGCAAGAGAAGTACAAAGATAAATTCTCTAATAAATTAGATCTTGACATATCAGCAGTGTAGAGAGTGCACCCTCCACACCGGCTTGCAAATATAATTTTTCTTGGTTCTCTAGTATAAATAGCAACTGCACAGTTGTACCAAGGAAAAAAGAAAGACAGACTAGCCTCTTTGCACAAGGTTCAACATGAGTATACTAGTTTGTGTATTGAAAACAAGAACAGCTAAAATAAACAAAAAGCCACTCCTAGGAAAATTTAAAAGCCCATTGTGAAATACATTCCCCAGGACCTGCAAGATCAATAAAAATAAGTGGAAATCTGAATTATCATGACAGCAGACTGGCAGACCATATCATTGCTTAGGTGGTGCAATTTTTCCTTTGAAAGAAGCCTTCTTCTTCAAGCAGTTACCATGGAAGGCTCATTAGGACCCACAAGATCCAAGACCCAATGGTCAACCACTTTAACAGATGTCTAACTTTTTTATTCTGAAACATTGCTTCCAGTACTGATGCAGGATATTTAAACAATTCAGCAATATAAGTGGTTGAAGGGTGGGAACCCAAGTATGCAGGGTGCTAGGTAAATGTTTGTGGATTGAAAAATCAAAGGATAACAACAACCATAACAGCAAAATGATGTGGATAAATTTGAGGAAACCATGGACTATGGATTTTTTTTCCATACAAATCCAGAATAGATGGAATCGGCCTGATGAAGGTGACTGTAGTTCCCCGGTTCATAGCCACAAGAATGTAACTAGTGCACAAGGATTTTCTAGTTAACTAATCTGGTGGTGTACATTAATACCTAAGATAGAAGTGCTGCTGCATGCTTCAAAATTATTATAATATACCGATGCAGCATAAGGGATACCGGATTATCAAATGTACCGTTTCTGAACCATAACATGAACCGCAATATTCTTCATTGTGTTCAAGCCTGCCACCATGTCTCTGTAAGGGCTTCTCAATCTGCCTTGGGCAAAAACGAAGGTAAGACCAAGTAGATGGAAAACAAACATAAGCAAAGAGAAATACTTCCTTTGCAGAACAAAGTCGTGAAATAAAATACAAAGAGCACCATCTAAGATTCCTTTTTTCTTTTGATAAATAGCACCATCTAAGAATCCCAAAATATGAAGCCCAATACTCCACAATAAAAAACTACAGGCAACTATCTGTCAAGCCCCCAAGCCTGTCCAACAATTGCACTAAAACAATTTCACACTTTATTTTGAAATCCAAATCAATAGACAAAGAGACAATGCTTCACTGATCTTCTTCTTCTTCTTTTTTTTTTTTTTTTGATAATTAATAAGAGAATTTTATTCCAAGTAAACAGGTACAGCCCAAGTACACAGAAAGTATACAAGAGAGTACACCTAAATACAAACTAGAGCAAGAAATGACTAAAGCCAATCATGAAAATTTCCATCCCTACAAGAGCCTTAGCCCAAAAACATAGAGTGCTAAAGAAAAACTCCCAAAGTTCTCCCATCGAGCATTCTCTATCTTCAAAGCACCTCCCATTCCTCTCCAACCATAAGCACCATATCAAGCACAAAGGGTTCATCTTCCACACAGCTACACTACTTTGACTACCCACAAAACCTTGCCAACATGCAAAAAGGTCCACCACTTGCTTAGGCATCACCCAAGCAATATCCATCCTATCAAAGATTTCATTCCACAAAGTCTTAGCCACCTCACAATGAAGAAAAAGATGGTTAACAGATTCACCATCTTCTTCATTTGCATTGAGAACCATATCCCCATGAATGTTTCTTGATGATGCTCGCTGCTTAAATTGACCTCATACAATTTTTATATATATGTATATATACATACATACATATATATATATATATATATATATATATATCAAAAACATTTCAGCACATCTATGAAGACCCCCTTTTGTATCTCTACTAATAACAGATAATGCAGACATATGGATAGTGATAATCAACATTATATCATCACCACTGAAATTGTTTAGACAAGATATGTCAGAAATGAGATGAAGAAGAGTTGCATAGAATTGTTCTCTCACAAACCTTTGGCGCACCAATCCCATCCTGCCTAACCTCTATTACATTGCCATGAGCATCAATTCTTTTCTTGACTATATCATGTCTCTGCAAGCAAAACAATACGTCAGCATTGTAAGTCAACAAGAGTACGCAAATATCAAATTCAGGAAAACTCATAAGATGAAACAAGAATGCAATGATGTAAGTATTTAGACGCAGGGCATGGCTCCACTATGAAACAATCAGTATTATTAACCCTGAAAATTAAGCGAAAATAAGTCACTGCTTGCAGTACATACTATATCAAGGTGTTGCTCTCCACTGATATCCATGGCATCAAGACTTAGCAATGAACATGGAACAGCTGGAAAGGTGACATCAAACTGCAATTTCATATATAAACAGGGCACAAATAAATAAAACATTAATAGTAATGGCTAAATTATTATAAAAAACAAAACAAAATAGCCACACTTGAAAAACCATCATAAGAGGAACAAAATTTGTGAAAATCATGAAGGTTGATATGAGAAACTACCGCAGCTGAAAATTTCCAAAATTCTTCTGAAAATAAATCTTTGATAGAAAACACAAAAAGAAGTGATTCACAGAAATAACAACATCCTGCAAAGACTCAAATACTACACAGGAATACCATGTCTCATGCTAGAATTTAAAATTATTATTAGATGATAAAAAACTGATAACATTTTTAGTCCCAAAGGAAGTTATTTTACATTGATATGTAGGGTTCCCCCTCTTGAAGTATCAACCACAAGCTTTGTCTCAGAAACGGTATGGAGGAATAATCCTGCAAGCATAATCAACTGACTGATTATGGACACCAACCTTAACAATAAAAGCAGACACAATGACTAATATTTGAGGAGCAAAGGTAAGGGCAAAAGAGACGGAGTATCTGTCAGTAGAAAATAAGCATTTGAAGAATCACCAAAATATTGGAGTAGGACTGGGTCAATTTCAATACAAATTGCAAATAGAAGAAGAAGAATAATGAAAATCTACTGCATGGCCTTTCACCATCTGCATCACCACATTACTGATCAAATCATATGACGCACTTTTTGTCTAAAATGAAACGACATTAGAATCCAGTGGATAGTTT
This sequence comes from Cyclocarya paliurus, assembly GCA_029856935.1. Classification (NCBI taxonomy): domain Eukaryota; kingdom Viridiplantae; phylum Streptophyta; class Magnoliopsida; order Fagales; family Juglandaceae; genus Cyclocarya; species Cyclocarya paliurus. The sequence goes on along the minus strand of CM056957.1, from coordinate 2,267,892 downwards.
TTACTTTTTGACATACCAATCTTTGCAATTGCTATCATTCTGAAACTATCAACATATACATCCAGCCATCATGGACGTTGAAATAAGGTTTAGAATGTGTAACATCATGGCACAATTCACGTGATTTTAAGTCCAATTAGTTATCATAATCCATAATCCTGATTCCATCCCATGACAACCCCTGATCTGTATCTCCATTCTTACAAGGCCGCCTGTACAGGCAAGTAGAACCAAGTATTGAATTCACATCTGAGTATGGAGCTCGTATTTAATAATTAGCGAAAAAACATGAGAAAGTCATTTGTTGAACTTCAAATGTGAGAATCGAGTTCCAAGAACAGAATTAGAGGAAGAAATTGAAAGATTGATATACATGGTTGGCCCCCAAGCAAAACTGAGTTTCCAGCACCCAAAGCAAAACTGAGTTTCTTCTAAAATTCTAACAGACTTTCTAAGACCCAAGACTTGAAAACTACGGATTCTAGCACTGTTGATAAATTAAAAATTTAAACTTTAAAATTTTATCAGCAACCAAACAAGACTTACAGGAAGCGAAATATAAAAATACGGAGCATGAAAACCGAAGAAAAAAGGAACAGAGAGAGAGAGAGGCGCATACTGAGCTCAGAGAAGAAGAGAAAGAACATGAGAACGAAGGAGATGAGGGTGATAAGGCCACCGGAAAAAGTACGGCTATAGAAATCCTCATTAACTTTAGGGTACGCGTCCAGTTTCCGGAGCTTGTGAAGGACCTTATCCATGAGCACCGGATCCACAACACACGCCCTCAAGCACCAACCTTCGAAGCCACCCCTTCTTTTGACACAAGTAATAATCACCCACGAAAAAAAAAAGTCGCCCAATTTCTCTCCCTGCAATCTAAATCTAAGCGAGAAGATTAGCGTCTCAGAGGATGAGCGGCGCTTCCAAGAAGAGAAAATGACAACGGCGAGATGCGACGCTTTGCCGAATTTGTGATTTGGTGTGAGCTGTTGTTCCGAATGCAAAGGAAGTTGTCGTGTGTCCGTATTTTGGTTAGTTGACACCACCAAAACAACCCAAGAGAGCAACGTTGATTCCACAGACGCTGCATTTACGGGGGACTGTCAATTGGGTCAACCTTGGCGTCTCGTCTCTTCTTACTACACGGGATTAAAGTCTCGTTCAGTTAAAATGTGTTGGGAAGAGATGTTTTGCTAAGAATTAAATAAAATATTATTATAATATAAATTATTAGTATTATTTTTATTTAAAAATTTAAAAAAATAAATTATTTATTATATTTTATATAAAAATTAAAAAAATTATAATAATTATATAAAAAAAAATGAGATAATTTAATTTTATATAATTAAAATAGTCATAAAATTTTTAGAATTAAGATTTTTATCTATATAAATTAAAATACACAAATTAAATCTCATTATATTTATTTAATATTTAATATAGTATAAATAGTTACTCTATATTAACAAAAAATCTTCATAACTTCTTACTATTCACCCACACTCCATATTTTATATATTTTTTAATTTTTTCTTTTATCACATATTTTTATATAAATAGTGAATAAAAATTTTTAAATAGTTTAAAAAAACTCAAAAAAAATATTAAAAAATTATAAAAATTTCAAAAAATATAAAATGTGAAGTGTGGTAGAGGTTGTGTAGCAAAATTCCAATATTAATAAGACTTGAACAAAACTCTCCGGTTGACTCTTCAAATTAGAGAGTTTTTTATTCTGAATTCAATCATTGGAAACAATTTCAAACGAGAAAAATAAATATGGTTTTTTTAAAAGGAAAATAATATCTCCTCTTGTTTTTCTTCCAAGTTTTTAGATATTATTATATTTCTAACCTGTATATCATAGCTACCATATTTAATTAAATTATTAAAATAGTAATATTGAATGAACAAACAAAAGGAGTTAAATGTGATCTCAAAATTCTAGAAAACTCATTTATATTCTCAAGATTTACGTATAAAAATGGAAGGCATTTAATTTAGTTTACATTTTTAAAATATATTTTTTTATTTTAATGTTTTGGAAACTTGGTTCAGTTGATGGCACCTTTACATTAGATAAATTCATCTTCGTCATCTCTGAAAAAATAAATTTTCTCCGTTTTTTCCCACTTTCTATTCACTTAAAACACTGTTGTCAATATCCTGTCTTGCAACAAATGAGAAAATTAAGAGTGCATTTGGATAGTAAAATGAGATAAGATAGTTTTAGATGAATTGAATAAAATATTATTTTTTTAATATTATTATTTTTTAAGATTTGAAAAAGTTAAATTATTTATTATATTTTGTATGAGAATTTAAAAAAATTGTAATGATGAGATGAGATGGATTGAAAATATTTCTGTATCCGAACGAGACATTAAAAAGTGTATAGGGTAAGTTTTCTATTCCTTTGTTGTGTTAGTTTTCGGCCCCCGACAGCCGGGGGGGGTGTTTTAGCTTTTTCGATGCAATTTAACGCAATAATATTTCATGAAAGTATTTTGTTTTCAGAAAATGCTAGTATGTCGCCTAAGTTTGTTACTTCATTTTGACTGTTCATATATTTTATTTTATTTTTTTACTTAATGATTAAGGTAGTGACTTTTAGTGTATTGATGTATTTTTTAATTTTTTTAAATATTTAAATATGTTAAAAAAATATGAAAAGAAAAAGAAAGAAAAAATAAAAAGAGAAATTCGCCCAGTGGTCAAAGTTAAGCGGGAGCCTAGCACGACTCTTTGTTTCCTCATCACTTACGCAATGACATCTTCGAAATTTACAAAGAACTTTTTCTCATCATAGTCATTGGCATGTCTCTACTAATCAATAAATGACATCAAAATCAAATACATTCATGCTTTATTTCTCTTTGCAAGCATAGGGTGGCTGTGCTGAAGCCATTCAAGCTTTCTCTTCATCTTTTGCTGCCATTGATCCTTCAATTCTACAGAGGATCAAAATGCCATGGGACATAGAATTCAGGGGCATTATTAAATAAAGGAGGTTTGCATCAAGATGCCAAGGGACATAGAATTCGAGGGCATTAAGGAGCCATTTTTGCTCTTAACAAAGCCTATACTATTGAATGAACAAGGAGAAGAAAGACAGGTTGATGCAAGGATAAATAGCTTATCAAGATGAATGATGCAAAAAAGATATACACCAACATACAACAAAGCCTATCTAACAAATGATATCCAAAAACATGAAATCAAACCTGACATCTATGTTGGGCCACAAAAGTTCGACTATATATTATGAATTGCAGTCAATTCATCAAAAATATGGTGCTTCTGCAAACCATTTTTCATTATTTGTTATCCGTTGGCAGCATCTTTCTATCTGCACAGGCAATGGTATCTTTTTGAAAAACTTGTCTCTTGACCATCGCAAGCGGACTAGTAACAGATCTATGCATCTGCCATTTAAGATCCACAGCATATGCCTAAGATTTTGACACAAGAACCCATAGTAACATTCAGTATATGGCAATGCAAGTAGAAATGCTTACTGAGCTATGAGATCTAAGAGAGAAGGCATTGATAGCTGCCATTAGATATGCATCTGGGGGCCTGTTTAAAAGTAGGTGTGCTATAGAGTGATCTATGGGATTCATACCACTTTCCATATTCACACATCCATTGCACCTGAATAGGACAAGTATTAAAAGCACAATAAACTTGATAAAGACTGAAGTACAATCTTAGCTCAAATTCAGCAACTACAAGAAATAGCAAGGCAAATAAGCATCGGTTTTGGTAATTATAATGCAAGACAAACTTAATCATATGAGAAAGACGAACTTAGATATACGAGAGGAACACTTTATTAGACAATATCCTCAGCTCTCTCAGAGTTCAAATGCCTCACTTCCGTATCCTTCAACTCCGCAACTTCCTTGGGTTCTATAAGGTATGGTGCAGCATAACTACTAACATCTAATACTACACCATCTGGAAGTAAAGATCAGTGAAAAAAAGTACTACAAGAGAATGTTTTAAGCTCTTCCAACGTCTGATCATGATCTACCCGTTCTCTGCAAAAATGAACTTACTAAAACATTTCCAATCCAGAGAAATGTGGCCCACTTCATTATTTATTTATTTAATCTAAAGTAAAAGGAAATTCGTTGGGGTGGAGAGAAAGAGGGAGAGAGAGAGAGCATGCCCAATTGACCCAACTACCAGTCCCATTGATCAAGGGATTGTCATCCAAATCTACATAATAAACTCCTATCAGCTAAAGATCATAGAAACTATAACTCCCAATCATTTTTTTATTGGCATCGGGTGTCGAAGAACAGTGTCCTGACTAATCCAGGAGGTGTATATGCCCTCAGTAAAGAGTTTTCCGCCAATGCACCTCCGGTAACAAGGGAAAAATCCCCCAGTCGGCCCGATCCCTAGAGATTATTTGCACCCAAGAAGATTTAAACCTTAGACCTAGGGGGAGTATACCCCTAAGTCCAAGGACTTTACCACTTGAGCCAACCTTTAGGGGTTGGCAAAAAACCAATTAGGTAGGAGGGTTTAGCTTATTTAGATTTTCTTTTTAATGCATGTGAAGGAATAATAAACGAGTTTCAAATGCAAAATTGGTTTTCATGCCTTGTCCTCTTAATATGCTTGGCAATTGTCCTTCACATCCCTTCAAGATGAGACGTATAATTAAAGAGAACCTCTTTGAGGTTCCAAATCTTATGCTTCAGAGAGAGTTCATCATGTTTTTGGGTTTAAATTAACGGTTTAATCACCTCTACACTGATACCTAGGGTACTAGTGAGTAGTGGTAAAGTTGAACCAAACAAATCACCATGCCAAGTACCATTTTACATACATAGCATTCCTAGCACCTGTGAATTTTTTTCTTTTGGGACAAGTTAATGAAATTCTATTGAAAATAATAAAACACCGTATAAACTTTGCAGCTTCTAGTCATATGACCAGAACAGAATAATGGCAAAAACCAGTCAGTGGCAGTATGTCTTCGCATCTTCAAAGAGAAAGTCAGAGCAAACCGTGATCACTTACTTGTTTACTTCTTGAACCGTTAGAGCTCTATTTGCATCTCTATCATCTCCATTACAGCTAATCAGATTTGTAAAATTATACCTATGTTCAACACTCCTAGCCAAGTGATATAGACTATCCCTTATACATAATTTAGTTCTGATATCCAACTGAATTTAAGCAACTTCATATCAGTTAATTTGAAAAATATTGGATGCTTTAAAGTTCAGGTGAAATCCATTTGCATGTGAGGAAAAAAGACAAAAAAACAAATGAATCAGTTCCTATTCAAAATTGCTTTATATGTCAACTTTTTAAACATCACAATTACAATCATCAACATATTAAAACATTCTAACTGGCCTGCTTGTGTGCAACAGCTTTGATAGTTTTTCCCAATAAAAAATACTCATGAACACTAGCAGAAAATTAATCTTCCATATTATTCAAACCCTTCATATATATTAATTACAAAACATTAATCTTTCATATCATTCAACCTTCTTATATATTAATTATATAATCTCCATCCAAACCATACTTGTTCTTAGTCCTGGAACCAAACACCCACAAAACATTTACAGACTAATTAAAGGAGTTTATCAGCTAATGTTAACTTAATACGCTACCTGTTTGCTTATTTTCCACCTATCACATGCTTCTCTCCCTCCCTCTTATTCTCATTTAGCCCAATTCACTTAGTACATAACCAATATGGGACCAAGTACATGCCCATATAATGCTATTCACAATCTAATCCAGAACAATTATGTTATCAAAATTCCCCAACTCAACCTACGTCACGCTGCAATGCCTTTATGCCATAAGTCATTGCCAGATTGGCTTTAATACCATTTGTCATCATCTAGGAAGAGCTGAAATTTTTACTCTACCCCAAAAAAACTAATCACCATTCACCATTAGGGCTTCCTATAATCGCTTGTACAGGCCAATTTTACCTTGCACATAACTAATGTACAGATGCCCACACAAAACCTTCACAATCTATCCAAACTAGTCTAGGTTATTATCCCATTGTAAGTTTCTTTTTTATTCTTTTTCCAAATTTTGTTTCTCTATCAATCTTTTGTATCATTTTTGCACAATAAAAAGAGAGAAAAAAAAGTATGAAAATAATGGTCTATGTTCTATAAATCTACCAAGTGTCAAGAATTTGTTTTATAACTTTGTATAACGATATAGTTGTAACATCAGAAATTGGGAGAAAGATGAATTGACATTTCGACAGGGCAAGATAGGCTGTAGACCAGGTTAGGAATTCCTTTTCCCCCTTTTGTCAAGGAGTATAAAGGTTAATAAAGGCCGTTGTGAGTTTCTGGACAGGACCACTCCTACGTCATAATTAGATTACTTGTCACATTTCTTTGACATAGTTATAACATCCAAAATTGGAAAAAAGATGAATTGACATTTCAGCATGTAGTCAGCATGGCAAGATAGGAAGTAAACCAGGTTAGGAATTCCTTTTCCCGCTTTTGTCAAGGAGTAGAAGGGTGAATAAAGGCCATTTTGAGTTTCGGGATAGGACCACTTATATGTCATAATTACATTACTTGTCACGTTTCTTTGATCTCATCTCGGATAATATTGACATGTTCAAGCAGAGCAAGAGTTATGCATCTAAACATTTTTTACCTCAGTAAAGTATTTGAAACTAATGACATAATTCAACTTTTACATAAGTTTCACAAGCCATCAATAAGTGTTTCATAGAATTTTTTGGTACCATGATAAATTTAAAAATGGGTAGTAAAAACTTTTGTAATCATCCGTACCTGTTACATCACTTGTTGAACTGGCGAAAATTAGTTGCTTTTTATGAGATTTCATCCACCACATAGCTCATGCAAGAGCTCTCGTGTAGGTTTAAAGAATCTAAGTCAGTTGGAATACTTGCACTAACTCCTTTGATTTAATTATGAGCTTCAACCTCATTTTCATAGTGCTGTACTTGCTTCAGAGCTAAAACTGAATGACAAGATTTCACCAAAGGAGACATATCAACATCTGTAAACTTCCAAGTAATAGGAGATAGCTTTTCTCTCCTCTCATTGATTGTTTCTTCCGGAACCTCGAACGGAGGACCATGAGAGCTCTCCATGTGCTGATCTGGATTTGATGCATAGGAAGACTCCTTAGAAGAAGGTGTTAGATGTGTAGCCATTGATCTCAGATTTGGTAACCGACAGAGCTGGACAAACTGAAATTTTATCCAAAGGATAAGACTACATTCCAAGTGCATACAGGTTATTTGTGTCTGCATATAACACAAGTTATATAGTCCTATGTTTTGGTTATGTTGATGAATTTCTGGAGGAGAAAAAAGCAGTAAATCTCCATAGTAGTGCTCCAGATCATCATGTTTACTGCAATAGTGAAAAGAACCAACATTTTCCAAATATCATTTTTTTTTTCTTTCTCTTTGTTTCTGGTTCTTGGACTGCTTTAAATGCACATTGATTTGTCAAGTAATTATAAAATATGTCAAGATTTCAAGTACTGAAAGTTTATATGGTAGAAATATGCCAAATCACTTTCCTAACGCAAACCGCATATAAGTAATATCCTTTGCAAGGGAAATGTGAGCAAGAAAAGGAAAACCTAAAAAGTAAAAACTAAGATGATTTTGAATTGCAGGTTTTATGTCAAATACACAAGATGCCTTTATTTTAACGAGACTTTTATAGACAAGTGCATTACAATGAATTGTTTTGTAAGCCACCATAGCATAAATTCCTCTCCCCCCCCCCCTTTCTTCCCTACACGCTCACACATTCAGAAGTTGGAATGTAACAAATTTTTTCCAACACAGAGATAACAGAATTTCAAAAATATTTGTCATTTGAAATCATAGAAAACTACCTGCTCTTTGGGCATTAAGTTATCCCTACTCTTAGTGTACATATCTGATGCTTTCACAGACGACAGGAGACCAAAGGTGTCAGGTTTTTCATTATGTGAAGTCTGAGATTTCGTTTGATCACTTATGGAAACACTTTTCCTATTTGAATCATTGATTGGAAGACCTGTACTTTTAGGCTAAGAAACTTCATCACATTCTGAAATTTTCAATGCACTTTCCATGAGACCTATAAACTTGTTGCCAGACCTCCATGCATCTTTGGATACTTCAGTAGCATGTGAAGATGAGAACCAGCACAACTCGTTTTCATTACTAAGAGAACTGAGTCCAAAACTTGAATCACAACTTCTGGAAGATCAAAAGGAACACATATGCTTACTAAATCATCAATTACAAAGAGAACTGGAAGTAGTATTTACAAAGGGATAACATTAAGAAAATATCAACAATAACAGGAAGAATTTTGAAGACTACCTAAACGTCCTGTCAACATCCTCAAAATTTTCTATATTTGGGGACCAATAGGATAAGGGATCACTACATTCTCTGTCTTCATGATCATCATCCAAAAAGCTGAGATCATTGTTTGTTTGGGATATGTTGTTTAATGATATCGGTACAAGTTATTATCAGCTGCAGCACACTTTTCATCCAAGATATGATCATCAGCACAAAACTCACTGCCACCTGAATAATTTATCTTCCCACTTTTGAAATAATGGCTGGACATCCTAGTATCATCAAATTCTATTCTTGTCACTGCTTTAAGTGAGTCACTCTTGGGTGCGTTTTCAAATTGATTGTGGGTTCAAGGGATTCCCATCCTACGGGTTCATATCACACTATCACATGAAGAAGGAAACGTGCCATCAGGTGTTTGAGACCATGAACCCTTTTTCCAACATTGTGTGTCTCTTGGTCAATATTGGTGAAGCTGCTTCCTCCTTTCCTCGAATTTTATATTTAGTTGCATTAGCAGCAATACTTGTAAAATTAATTGCTACAAGAGGTTTCTTATAACTATCACCCAGTACTGTAAATTCCTCCCGACATTCATCACTAGGATGAGGCTCTGTATGATCATCGCTCTCACCAAAGTCATCCCACACATTATCTTCAAGATGCAACATAATGACCAGACATTTAGACACAATCCTAGGTTCAAAAAAGATATAGCGATATGCCACAAGACCTTGTTCGTCTCATAGAAATTTGTATGAACAGTAGATACCCAATAAGGTAGGGAGAACTAGGAAAAATGTTGTCTTGGATTACAAAAGAGCTAATTTAAAAGGCTACCACTTGTTATCTTTTATTCTATTTTTCCTCATCCATCCCATTCTATGTGGCTTCCATATTGTTCCACTTCCATTGCTAGAGACTTTTCCTTCCTCTTGTGTTCACACTTTCCTTTTGGATTTTTCATGCATTACATCTCTTTGCACATATTTTGAATATTTAGTAATTTATCATACCAACTGCCTTTTATCCTTTTCCTTTCCCCCTCTTTCTATAAATCTATTTCTTCACATTTATAGAAAACAAAAAAAAGCAAACACAAAATTTTAAAAATTCGAGTAATAAGTAAGTATGACAACCCACAAGCACAAATCCATAAGCACACTCGAACTCTTTCTAGCCAAGTCTTAAAGGAAATAAAATAAAAGAAATCTGCGCACATTAAACTCTGTGCTGATATTATTCTGAATCTCACAAATTCTATAGATTAAGGCCTGTTTGGTTACCAAGATGAGATGAGCATCTCATCTAATCATTACAATTTTCTCAAACTCTCACAAAATATAATAAAAAATTCAACTTTTTCAAATCTCAAAATAAAAATTATATTAAAAAGTTATATTTTAACAATATTTTATTCAACTTTCAACTTTTATCTCATCTCATATCATCTGTATAACCAAATGAGTCCTAATAAATTAATTTTGCAATGTAATAAGCCATTTACTTGTAGCATTTTTTTTTTTTTTGAGAGGGGTAAGATGATCGATCTTAAATTGAAACAATTAGGTAATAAATTAAAAAAGTGCCCATTCTTGTTGAAGACAATATCAAATCAAAAATTTGATTTGATTAGTATCTTGATTTGATTACATAATTATCAAATTAAGAGATTTGATTTTTAAAATAGTTATCTTGTCTCATCTCTATATAATTTTCTAATGATTTGTATTCAATCACACTTGAGAAGAATAAAAATGTAGCCATCAAAGTCTTTGTTCCTTTTTCTTTCTTCTCCATCTCTTTTTTTATTTTATTTTATTTTCCTTCCTAATGTCAGAGCCCTTGGCAGGGGCGGCTCAATAAAAATTGAGGCTTAAGGCGAAATTTAAACGAGTTATTCATAATTATAATATAATAAAATATAAATTATTATATGAAATATTTTCAAAATTTTCAATAAAATGAGATTTTATTTAAAATCTTTAAATACAGTTTTTGTGAATTTATATTTACAACAACTTAAAATGAGGCCTCAATGCAAATCTTGTGCCTCAATTTAGCAAGATCTTAAAAAAATTATTTAAAATATAAATAACTCATTGTATTACTTATATAAAAAAAATATTATTGTATTAAATATTAAATTTAGTATTATGGAGCTTTATACACATTGAAAACTATAAAAATTATTTAAAATTTTATTTAATAAAAAAAAACACCTCATTTTTATTTTTAGGGGCCTTACATAAGATGAGGGTCTTAGGCAATGGCGTAAATAGCCTTACCATTGAGCCAGCCCTGGCCCTTGGCTAACATCAGGCTCGATCTTGTGGACTATTTCTTTTAAAGTTTTTCTGCTAGCTTTATCTCTCACAAAAATTTTCATCGTCGTTCTACCATATTTCATCTCAAATCAACGCATTTGGAGTATTTTAATTAGTTGTGAGCCCTTTTTTTATTGGATCTTGATTTGTTGTGATCATTGTTTGAAATTCTAGACCCATTTTTTACCTTTCAATTTTGGTCATATAGTTGACCAAGGCCATATGTAACTCATTGTCAGATCAATCTTTTGACCTATTGTTAGCCTTTTGTTAGCTTTGACCCATTATTGGCCACAAATACATTTTTGATGTTCCACCTAGTAGTCACTTCACCACTTTCATGTTCTAAATTTTTTATGTTCCACCTAGGTGGAACATCAAAAATGAAGGCTACACTCAAATTTCAAAAATGGACAATCACTTCACCACAAATCTATTTTTGATGTTCCATCGACAATCAATCAACGAATATGAAGGCTACACTCAAATTTTAAATTCAAAATTTCAAAATTCTCCACCTTGAATTTGAGAGAGGATGTTGAAGATAATATCAAATAAATAATTTGAATTGATTATAAAATTATCAAATCAAGATATTTGATTTTTAAAAATATTTATTTTGCCTCATCTCCGTATAATTTTCCTATAACTAGGGACCAGTACTTTGCATTCCAACGCAATAGAGAATAACAAATATGTAGCTCTCACAATCTCTCTCCTTTTATCTTCTCTATCTTTTTTTTTTTTTCTATTATATTATATTTTCCATCAATTCCATTTACAAAGAAAAGTTCGTAGCAGACAATAAGCTCTTAGAAAATGGAATTAATCTAAATAAAATATATATATATATCTGACCTCACACAAATACAAGTCTGACTATCCACCACCCGAACAAGTGTAGTTGATTCATATGATGTCATGTTTCTGGTGAAGTTTCTCCTCCCAAAAACTGCTTTTCGAGTAAAACACAAAGAAATGTAACATAAGCGGTGATTTGCAATCACGTTGTAAAACCAATAGCACTTGTATCGGTTGAGTAGGAAATAAATTGCAGTGCAATAAATGCAGAAGAAAAAAACTCAAACTAATTGAGCAAGTAGTCATACCACTTATTAAGAAAGCTAGAGGAAAATCAGGAGGTGTAAATTGTGGATAAGAGTTGCATATTATTGTTCCTTATATGCAATTTGACTTTGCTTTATTTGGAAGGACAGGCCCTTGACTTACAAGAAAACTAGAGGAGCCGCTTGCTTTATTTGGATTCTGATATGCAGATTATAAGGAATATATAGATGTCCTCTATTAATTCGGTTTTCAATATGTTGTATAGATTTAGGCTGTGTTTAATTCCCAAACTCAACTGAGCTCAATTGAGTTCAGTCTAATTTTAAGCTGAATCTAACATCTAAACACTCAACTCTCAAATTACTAAACTCATCCCAAGTCAAAACCTTTTTATACGTGAGACCCACAACTTTTTTAAACTTAAAGTATCTCTATATGTGGACCCGTAACTTTTTTCAATTTTTCATAAAAAGTTCTAAACTCATTTTAACATCCAAACACACTTTAAACTCAATTTAGATGAGATCTCATATAACTCATTCAACTACTCAACTCACTACTATTCATAAAAAACTCAACTTAACTAAATTCAGTTCAACATCTAAACACAGCTTTAATCTAACTTTTTGTATATATATTAGAAGAAGACATCTTACAACTCAATTCTTTGGTAACCATATTGGTTCCAACACCAAATATTTTCTTCTTGTTATCCGTAAGATATTTTTCTTCTCGTTACTACTAAATCAATTGGCCTTCTATTTTTCTCTATACCATACGTGCGCAGTGCGCGCACACAGTATTTGGAGTAACCATCTGGACATTAGCAATGAGAACTAAAAAAAAAGAGCATCCTTTCCATTTCTAATCTTTTCCCAGTAATGAACAAAACCACGAAATTCAAGCATGCACAAACCAATCAAAGAAGAAAGTAACGAGAAGCAGACAATTTGGAGCCATCAGAGACAAATCAGCAACGATCTCCGAGCAAAACTCACCTAAAAACCAAAAATTTCCGGCAGAACAAAATTTTTAGAGAGACAAACAGTTGAAAGAAAAACTCGAGCAAGAGTAAATTCGGCCCTCTGGTCGGACTTCTTGGAGTTTCCAATCTTGCACGAGCTCCCGGGTAATAAAAGAACAGAAATTGGTTTGTTAAGATTAGGAAAATATGTATTATAAAAAAAAATGATTTTTAATTTATAGGTAATAGAAAAAGGGCCGACACGTGGAGATGAAATCGAAACGGCAGGCTAGGGAGTTGAATCCGATCAGTTTCGACGAAGTGATTGGTCCACGTGCCTTTTGTAGGTTCTATAAGCGTGACACGCGGGCCAGGGACCAATCTTCCGTTGCGGGTGGGGGAGGAAATATATATTATTATTATTATTATTATACATATAAAGGGCACACGTCATCAGGGAGTTGCTTCGGTAGTTGTAGTTAAGTTCTTTGCTATTTTGTGTGTTTATTTTATTTTTATTTTCAGTTAGGATGATATTTCATCCATTACACCGTCATGCTTATCCCCCCCCCCCTCTCTATACGTCTTTTGTATGCCTGTAAAAATATAGCAAGGACATACAGTTTTAAAGTGTGTAATTTATTATTTTATATATTTTTAAAAGTGTAATTTATCATAAAAAATAAATTTGCTTATGAAAGTTTTGAACTGATATGTTTTTTTTTTAAATAGTGAGTGAAACTTGCATACCTATAAATTATTTCCCTTAAAAAAATGTCATACAATAAGAAAAATGATAATCAAGAAATATAATGTTTGAGGAAGAGCATATCTAATATTCATCCTGAATTTTATCATTTTAAAGTATATAAATTAATGTTGTATATCTTACATTAATTTATATGTCGACCAGCTCATTGGAACTTTTTTAAAAAATTGACAATGAGACACACTATTAATATTATTGAAAATAATAAAATTTAAAAGCAAGAGTAATAGTTTCCTATATTTTAGACTTCAACATGCAATTTAGACGAAACTATCGCTTCTAGTTATTTTTAGGGTCTTCTTCATAACTGTTCCTTTACTACCGTTCCTGTTCCGCCCTATGTAGTTTGTACAGCCATTAACAGCCAACTCCACCACTGAAGGTGGGGGAGGTTCAGCCCACCATAAAACTGCCTATTCGATCAATGATCATGGTTCCTCACCCATTCACATTGGGAGTTTTCTAGTTCAAGAGGACATAGACATAGATCATGCATTCACATGCATATGAGATGGGCAAAACAAATCAAAGTCATGTTAATGGTGTGGAATGTCTTTTACACCGGTCACCAGCCTGCAAGTAAAGTTTTTCTGCATGATATTAAGGGACAACTGAAAAAGCATCCATCTTATATTTGTATAGCAACAGCGACCGAATCCTAACATCTTATACCGTACAATAATACAGTGGAACTTCCAAAACAAACAGAGCAGAAATATCCAAAACATAGATCAACAACACAACAGAATAATAGTACATGGTCCAGGATTATACTGGAAGCAAAATTGCCTACTCAGCCGAGCATATCGGATATTTTGTGCAGTCCTGACAAGAGGAACTCTTGTCCTGGTTACCAGCATCAAATTTTACAGGCTAATTTTTCTATAGATGGATTGGAGTGGGAGTGGAAGAGCTAACAAGCTACTGATGACATAGAACAACAGTAATTCAAATGGTAAATTTGAGAATGTACATCACTTCTTCAAAAGCTTCTGAGAGAAAATCTTCTTAGAATATGGACTGTTGCGTGATATTGCTTTGTGGGACTCGATTACTTCAACCAATAAGTTGTGGATAGGACCCTGGTAAGAAAAATATCAGGACATTATTGAAGGTTAACATGATCAGAAATTCTTAGTTATGGCTACTAAGACTTCTAGAAGCACCATTCCTCTGATATACATGCATGAAAAAAGAATAATAGGAATTATTGATGAACAACTCCAATTTCTTTAGATGAGGTGGCAATATCAAACCGACCCTTTTAATTGGCTAATGGAATTTCTCTTTCCTTTCAGACAAGAAGCAACCAAACTATACTTGTTCCATGATAACCTATTCATCTCTCTTGTAACTTCATTATGCCATCAACTTGGTGTTGGATTTCGTTAGTGTTAGTGTTAGTGTCAGTTCTCCGAGTTGCATAGACCACATGTTTTAGGTTTGATGCTGTGGGTAAAGGACAGGGGACCCTGGTGTGTTTACAATAAGAGATCACAGGCATTTGATTCCAATACCTCAGAAACACGAAGAGCTGTTTGAACAACATAGTTCGCATGGGGATGCTGAAGCAACTGTTCAAAGTGAGAAACGGAGAGCAATTCATGAATGATTCTTGATCGACTTTCATCATTAAATACATCAAGGCATTTTTCAACCACATGGCTGCTGAACTTCTGCGATGAGAGGTGCACATAGTTCCCTTCAAATTGAGAGGACAACTTTGATGCAAATGAAGGAATTCTTAGCTCCAAGATAAACTGAACAACATAATTTCTACAAGAAAAAAAAAAAACAAATTTTTGATAAGTAAAAAAACAAAACAAAATATGAACAAGAGGCTTCAAGAAAATTAGTATTTTTAAAATAAAGGAAAGAACAAAAAATAGGCAAAAGAAGAAAGGGTAGACCCAAAAAAGCATTAAAACGTTCAAGAGTTTGGACAACATTATATACAAATATATATTCATATGAATATATTTAAAATAGGCCTTCGAAGTGGTGGAACACCCTCCTGAGCTGAAGAGAGAGCTTCTGCATCTCTGTCCAAGAGATATGATTCAGTATCTGAATCTGATACTGAATCTGAAGGAATGAAGAGGCAGCCACTTCCCCTGCCCTGAGTAGTATGGTCCTTTGTTACAATATTCAATTAAAAGACCAAATTATCATACAAGCTCATTTACTTGCAAACACAGTTTCACCGGGAAAAGGTAAAAGACTGGAAGGGGAGAAAAAAATGCAGGCAAGGGTGTTGTACGCCAATTTATGAACCCTGAAGTTCAGCTTTTCATTAGCCTTCACAGCTATACGATCGCCCATATGGATGTCCAAGGAGACGTTCAAGGACATAAATGGACCTCATAGGGATAATTGTTTTTCAATACATTGGCATATGGTTGGCCAATTTATTACAATAATAACACCAAGAAGACAATGATCATGACTAAAAAGAAATTGGGTTTGGGTTGAAAGACTATCAAGAATAATAAGGGGTTATACATTTTCAGTAATTGTACTAAAGCTAAGTTACCATCAGTAGGCTTAGTAGGAAGCATGGGCTAGATGCAAAAGATCCTAGGCTTGAAATCCAAACGGATATTTCTAGTGTGCTTGTCGACCAACTTTCCAATTCTCAGAAAAATTGAACACCCAATGTGTAACTTTTAATTGATCGAATTATCGTGAACTGAATCAGCATGGGTCAAAATTTTGGTACTGAGAAAAAAAAATAAAGAAGCAGCTTTTGATTTGTTGATATCAGGACAAGTCCTTCTTAATATCAATGTTAGTAAAAATATTTTTGAATTGATTACCCATACGCATCTTGAGCCAGCAGAAGTCCATTGGCCGAAATTTCTGCAACCAAGTTTTCTTGAAGTTCCCCAGTTGAATGGCTGATGCATCGTTGCAAAACACAACATCCATGTTGATGAGTTCCAAGGTCAACACAATGCTTTGCAGCAGCAACAAATATAAACTGCCAAATATAGACATGAAAGGGAAGTGTAAACTATAATGAGAAAATTTGACATAAAAATGAGCAGAAATTGCAAAAAACCAAAAATTGATTCTTAACACTTTGTGTTCTTTTTATATAAGTTGCATCAAGGGGAGGAGGGGAGTGTGGCTCTAAACACGATCATAAGTACATCTTATTAGCATCTAGAAGGCAATTTTCAGTCGTGGAACAAATTAAGGCCTTCTGATTCATGCACTTCTAATCAATTAGAACACCAACTTAATTGCAATAAATGCCTCAATCTAGGATTGAATATTACAAGCAATTATACCATTTCTAATTGCACACAAAATAAAATCACTATGAGATATGAACAACCACTGACTCTTATCAGGCAGTTGCACTTAAGCTGTGGTAGAATTGTCAATTCCATTTTTCATGTTGATACAATCATTTTATGTTGAAACTAAAACTCCCACCATCATCTACTGGGTGCACAGAGGGAGTGCCTTGACTATATGTATTAAAGAAGCTTCCTGAGACTTTCATGGAAAAAAGATCATCATGCAAGGAATATGTGGCGTTAAACACTTAAAAAAAAAATTGTGGTGTTAAACTAACTGTATATAAGTCATATGTCCCCAAAAGGCAATACCACTTCTAGTTTCAAGTATATATGTTCATATAAATATAAGAACCTCAGAGAATTTGTACGAAACCATTATCCTATATCAGATGTTTCCTCAAGGACCTTCTTGTTTTCAATAGCTAAATTTATGTTTCCCAGATCTCGTATTGTGGGTCAGTGCTTGAAATACGTCCATGATGGATGCATCACAAACTTCTCTGCATGCATACCCATCTCTTGGCCATTGATTTCATATTTTTAAATGCACTATCTTTACTTTTTGGTATATATCACTTCTGCGTCATGTATCTGCACAAGCTCAGCTCTGAATCTTATGTAAGTGATATACTGCAGAGGAGCATGACTAGATACAGTTTCAGTTTCCAAAGCATCTTAGAGATTTACTTTTTGGGTGTGCTATTCTATAAAGGACCAAAACAATCCAAGAAGATTATGAAAAGTTAATTCAGATTCTTCTATATGTTCTAATGCTTACATGAACTCCCATGCCATGCTCTTTTCATGGTAACTAGGTAGTTCTGATTAAAAAATGCACCCCTAGCGGTGAATGGCAATTTATCCTCAAACAACATGTGGCCTGATTGTATCACTGATAAGTAACTGTACTGCTTGCAGTTATAAATGCTACAAACAATCAAACAATTAGTAAGTGATCCAAACTCAATATAAGCTGAATTAATTATCTTTTTGCCAAATTAAGTTAGAATAGAAGCATTTATAAGACAGCAATATAGTGGATTATCAAAAACCATTCAGATATTTGTGTGTGTGTGTGGTGTGCTCAATTGGAATATTTTGCCGCACTTGCCAATATCTGATGATTTAAACATGTCGTATGTTATAAGAGCAGAGGTGTAGCAATTAACTTCTTTTGATTTTGTAGACTGTTGTAGATTTGTTTCCCTATCAATAATTAACCCCAACAGTAGTTGTTATCAGTTGCAGAGATTAATTTTGCATCAGAAGAAAACACCATCCGTGCTGCATACTTTTTGCAAGTTTAGAGCAGCATAAACAGAAGCTAAAAAATAATCAAGAGGTCTAGCAAGATTATTTCATTACAAGATAAGAGCAAATCTTATTTTGAGGATCACTTTTTTTTTTTAGGTTATTCACAAACAAAAGGTGAAAGTGCACTGTCTTACTGGAATGCAGTATGCTATAATTAAGTCAGGAATGCCACATTTAGGTTGGAGTAAAACACTTCAGAGTAGAGAGCATATTTGGCTTATATGGTCAAATCTAACAAAACATCGGATCAGTTTTTAATTTGTTCCTCAAAATTAAAAGTTAGCACCAATGTTCATTTATATATTTATTAAGTCGATATAGAAACGATATCACTAAAAACTTTCCTGGTTCAAAAGAGGAATCGACACCAAAGCTTAAAATATTTGGAAAAAAAATGCTCAACCTACTAACAAGTAGAGTGAGACTAAACTTTCCAAGCAAAATTGAACATCAAAAGCATTTAGTACATTTACTCCACATCCATTCTGAAATAAGAAGATGAACATTAACACACAACAAGGCAGCAGAGATTCAATGCTATTGAATTCACAAAAATTTGGGTAATAATAAAAAATGGTCACACAAAAATTGTAAACAGGTGTAGTATGCATGTCCTAACCAATTTGATATGACAAAATTGGATGTTTGTAAGCGAAAGAGAGTAAATCAGATGGTAAGGGAAGCATGATTTATAGTTGAGAGGCGTGCATGATGATTAATGATCATCTCACTCCAAAAATTCATCAACAACTCAGCAGATATGGACAAATCAGGTATACAACAGCATATAAATTCATGGCCAACATGGTGGAGTACACATATGTTTAGGATAATATCATGTAAATTCTGGCAATTTAAGAAGATAAAACTCTTCACCTTGTTATTTTCAATGCTAAGGCATTGCAAGCATCGCTGGACCACATGGTTTCCATTCAGGTCCTTGACAAGAGCAAGAAACCCCGGTTCAATGGCTGATATAACCAGTGAAATCTCAAGGCTGGTTTTGAGAGTCTCAATCAGTTTCTGTATTACACGAGTGCTGAAAGAAATAAAAATGTTAAAAAAAGGGACAAATAAAGTCATATGAATACATATTATGTTCACTACTTACCCATGAGGGTCTAAAGAGATTCTGACAAGCTGCCCTGGTTCTTCAGTTACCATGAGCAGTATCTGCTTTCTCTGTTCTTCATTACAAACATCCAACAACTTCTGCATAAGGTAATTCCCAAATGGATTCATCATAAGTTCAGCAACATGGTTTACAATCTCGTTAAATACTATTTGCACATCTTTTGGTGTACCCCCATCAAAAATTCTTTGTAAAAAACGACAACCATGCTGATCCTTTGCTAGTAAATATATGTAACCTTGGGCTTCAGCCAAGGAGTTATAACTAGGTGGTTGAGAGAATGGGCAATATATCCTTGCACTCCGAGTAGTATCACAAATTACTGCACTGTGATGCCAGCTATCTAGATGTGACCTTCCTACACGCTTGCTCACACCAATTTCATGCGAGGCATCCCTAATCTGACCCCTTGAACAATCAAATCCCATTTTGACTTGATGATTTAAAGCTTCACCTTGAATAATGAAGCTCTCCTCACTAGTAAGAGACTCAAGATCTGCTCGTGGGATGCTAAGGTTTGAGGATGCCATAGTCCTACAATTGGAAAAGGGCAGGCCAAAAAGTAGCATGTTTTTAACACTCATATGAGGCCTTGGATTCGCCAGTGGAAGGGAATTGGGCAGAGTTGGTACACCTGCTTCTTCATTCAAATTCATCCCGTCTTGTCTTGCACAGAAAGGAGACCCAACCATTGGCAGTCCACTCAAAGAAGGACTCCCCCGTTGGAAATAGTTATCTGTCTGCTCTTTTGTTTTTGGCCTTGGGAAATTTGTCGAGCTATTGCAGTAGCCAAAATCAGAAAAATAATTACCAGGGTGTCTGGGCGACAATCTTGACCCCGATGAATTACCCATTTCATATTCCGGCTGCAATCCTGAAAATGCCAAACCCTCAAAACTTGTAGCACGTGATGGAACAGGGGATTGAAATCCCACATAATCAGAAGATCCCCTCCTGAGATTATCACAGTTCCCATATTCATCAATATTGATTTTATTACTCCCACTGAAGAAACAATCACCAGAGAGAAGCCTGTCCCTGTCTACCAAGAAGTGTCTCGAATTTGAAAAATCCTCTTTTCCATTGCCAATATACACTTTACTAAGATTTCTACAAAGATTCACTTCATCAAACAAACTTTCGCTGGTCTTCATTTTAATAGATGATTCGGGTATTTTAGAATCCAACCATAATCCATCTGGGTAATGGGAAATTACAAAGGCAAATGGGGTTTAAGCTCGTCTATTGGAGGCGGGGTAGGTGATCCGTTGTCAGAGAGAGGATTCCCACCAGAGCACAATGTTGAGGAAGAGCCATCTGAATGCAAAGACAACCCACTTACAGGAGAGGATGCACATGAATGCTTATAATGACTTGACGGGTTATCATCATACATACCATACATGCCATGAGTTCTCTGACTTACAAATGGTCCATGACCACGGTCGACACGATGAATACTATTATGTTGATGATGGAGATGATGATGATGGATATTTTGTGATGTTGCATGAGGGATCTCACCCAACAACATTTCAAGCTCTTCATCAGTCTTCATCATTTTCTCCAATCTCTCTCTCCTCTTTCAAATATCAAACAAACAAGGAGAGAAAAATATGAACAAACGTAGCAAGAATGTGACCACAAACTAATCAATCCCCGGAATCAGAAAACCCACATCATATATTGATTCACATAGGCTAAAAAACAAATATAAGAGATTACCACTTTCAATCGTCTGGTTTATGCTCAGAATTTGAAATGAATGTGGTTTTTGTTTGTGATGATGTGAGAGCATTTCAATCGCATTTCATTCCGGTAAAAATCATCTTGTTTGGATTCTGGGTTTTCTTTGTGAGGAGTTGGTGAAGCATGCAAAGATTGAAGGATTTTTACATACGGTTACTGAGGGACCGTACATATACACACTCTCAGTACGGTCTCTCACGCCATTAAAGCCGAAGAGCAAGAGACGGCCTATGGCCATCAATAGAAATATATATAACACAGAGTGCAAGGCGAGACAAACACACCCATATACACTCGAGTCCCAACTCTCCACATACTATTTAAAGCATTTACTTCCTACTTTATTTCTTTTTAACTTGAAAATTATGAAGCTGACCCTCCTTCAAACGCGTGTTAACACGCTCCGAATCAACGGACCAACTGTGGGCCCCCAGACTGCAATCAATTTCGATCTTCTACTTTGTGGTGCAGGTATTTATGGTTTGCAGCGCGTGGGAAAGAATTTGTCGGTAAAATTCGTATTAGTTGTAAAAAATAAAATCTAAAATTTAAAAAATCACTAAATAATAATATATATTTAAAAAAGATTAATTATTTTATTCCATTTCATTTTTCTGTTATTCGTATCAATCAGTCTGCAACAACACATTCCAAATCCCAAATCCTCTCTTTTGTATTTTTATAAAAAAATATTCACCAAAGAAACCTTTACAATATATTCAGTGCATCGTCCCATTCTTGATTTGAAAAATACCGTACAGGATAGAAAATCAAATACATTATTTAAAATAAACTTATGAAGATTATATCCCGAGAATATATATTTTAGTAGTAAGATATCATTTTGTCTTATATTGCTGTTGAATCTTATTTTCTTCCCCTTACAGTTGCTAATAATTTAGTAAATGTGTCATTTTGTTAAAAATATCTCAATCTTACATAATTCATCTCAATTTAAATTAAATTTATAAAAAAAAATATAAAAAAAATTGTAATTTTGTTATTTAGTTGATTTTAATGGTCACTTTCATATATGGATCTCATTTACTGCATGATTTTTCTCTTTGAAAAAAGAAATTAATAATAAATAATGTGATTAGTGGACAAAAGGGGAAAAAAAGAACAAAAATAAAAGGGGGAAAGAAAAGTGGCTCAAAATGAAGGTGACGTGGCCATAAAATGGTCACAGCGAAATTTGATGCGAGAGGCTCATTCGTCCTTTACTACTAAATTTATGATTAGAATTTTTCACAAATTTAATGAAAAAAAAATCAAATTGTAGGCTTAGGCCTAGTATAATAAAAGTGTTTTATTTTATCTCATTATTATAATTTTTTAAAATTATAATAAAAAAAATAATTTAATTTTTAAAAATTTTAAATAATAATAATATTAAAAAATAATATTTTATTCAACTTTCATTTAAAACCATCTCATCTCATTTGTCCAAACAAAAACTTACTTATCCTGTTTGGATTTTGAGATCAGTTTAGATGACTTTAGATGAGTTGAATAAAATCTTGTTAGAATATTATTTTTAATATTAATATTATTTTAAAATTTGAAAAAATTGAATTGTTTATTATATTTTGTGTGAAAATTTGAAAAAATTATAATGGTGAGATGAGATAAATTAAGGTGAATTTTGACAATGAAAGACAAAATCCCCTCAACTAGAGGGAAAAGCAACCAGTCTCTTACACAAGCATTTCAGTACTCAACTAAGGTAGGTTTGGATACACAGTTTGAAATGAAATGTTTTGTTGAAAATTGAATCAAATATTATTAAATATAATTTTTTAGTATTATTTTTATTTTAAATTTTAAAAAAATAGAATTATTTATTATATTTTTATATAAAAATTTAAGAAAATTATAAAGAAAAAATGAGATGAGATGAGATTAAATATTTTGTGTATCCAAACCCACAAAATAGCAGCTAGGATAGAGGCACGCACAGGGAGCGAATAGAAAGGGAGGAACTTAACCCAGGCCTAAGTCAGGAATCAAGGGAAGGAAAAGAGAACTTAACCTTTTTTAAGTAGGAGACAAGAAATGATAAGAATTCCCCCAGAGAAAGGAAGACCTATTCTCTTACACAAGCATTTGGTCACTCAGATATGATGCTGCTCCGTCTCTTGGGAGTCACTCAGGGATAACTAATGGGAAAGGGGCAAACTTTTTGGGTACACAGATTGACTCGTCTAATGGGTCCATGCATCTCCATATCAGGCTACCAACAAATGCTTGACGCGTGTACATGTTCATTAAATATACCGGAACTTAATGCTGCATTCTCGTGATAACGCTCCTCCTCCATTCCAATTTTGGATTTAGAGATGAAGGAAGCTCACTCGACACTCACCAACCTCTTCTTGTTAATCGCACGGTTTTATTGGCAAAAAAAAAAAAACGCATGAATATAAACTCACGCTACTCGAGCTTTAAACTCATGGAGCAGCGTTCTTCAGGCGATAAGATTGGATGAATAACCGTTACTTTTTAGATGCAAATCGAAAAACATACAAACAAGAGCAAAGGGTCTGATGCTCTAAAGAGCAGGAAGAATCAGGTCAGATAGTGGGAACGTCCTTTTCCCTCCAAGTCCAAGTGCCGTCATAGTTGCTGCACAAACGTCCGGTCGAAAAGGACGTATTGACATGCAGCTAGGAGCACTGAAGCAAAAGTTGTTAGAATGGAATAAACTGTATGTATACTCGCACAAAGCCATGTAGTAAAGGTCTTTCTCAAGCAGCTGCCAGCCTCCCTAACTAGAATCTAGACTCAACTCGGTGGTTGGGTGGCTGGCTGGCTGGCTGGCTGGCTGGCTGGCTTTCTTCTCATAGCTGAATCATTAGCCTCAAACATGAATGCCACCATAAGCGCAGGCATCACAATACCAAGTTTATCACAAATGACCTAGGAAAATACTAATTTAAGCTGTTTACGAGCATTTGGCAGCGAATGCATTTACAAGAACAAGCATATAGAAAAATGCTAAATATATTTAAAAAATACTTACAAAAAACTTATTTCTCCACATGTCAATTATTGATATTTTGAAAATCATAAAATTTGAATTTTAAAAGAAAGCTAACAAAATGAATCTAGTAAAACTGTAAGTATATGTAATACTACTCCACGCATATAATGCGACATTTAGTACGTACTATTTGAAGCACTAACACCGATAAACCATACATTCTACCCAAAATGCTACTTACCTCGCATCAGCTATTTTCTTGACCTCTACCATCTTTGCAAAGTTAACTAGAAGTGTACATGCTTCTAATATATGCTTATATTATGATACTATCTGCCAATCCCGCCTCCTCCAACTCTTTGGTTCATATGGGAACTCCAAATCAAACGGTAATTCAACCTTGCAGAAGTAGCTACCCTGATCAATAACCTAGATTCCGCACCAACAAGTGTTTCAAGATCATAAAGTGAAACCTACCTCACAATCTTCTGATTCATGTTGGAGTCGGGCATCGTAAGGCCCTCCAATGCACCCTTTTGGGCCCCATACTTTTTTCAGAAGAAGCACGACAGGACAATTTTATGTCAAAGATTCTGACTTCTCCTCTGATCAAAGTAAATTGAAACTTATATCGGCATCTTGAATATAAGACAAGTGCAAGCACGTTAAAGATGCAACATGCTAAAAGATATCTGGCATTTACCAAGACCTCTTTTTCTCCTGTCAAGAGGATATCTGCATTTATCTGCCGGCATCCCCATGGACCGAGAAATCCAATTAAAATAAATCAATCTCTTGCTTTTATATTTCTCTCAATGGTGGTTTAAACTACCCTCTCTTTTGTCTTCAACAGAATTTATGCTATAGAACCCAACAAAATCAGAACTGGTTCAGTGCAGTTGCCAGATGCTGCCATTATGCAACACTGTCGACTATATCAACCCATTTACATTAATGGAACAGACTTTGCATGATGTTATGGCACTTCAATCAAGCTTTAAGTTTCAACATACTGAAAACAAGTAACGAGGTGTATTTCATACCAATGGGATGCCTCAACAATAGATTGCCTGTTGATTGATGAATAAAGGTTGCCAGACTTGCATGCACAGGAAAGTCCTGTGTAAATGCCTAGCGGCTAGATATCATCTCATCCCCCAGTCCAGTTGCGTAATGAAGTGATCTAGCAACCAGTTATGATCTTTAACGCATCTTAAATTCAAATCCTAGTTCAAGATAGCAGGAGAGATATACATTTCAACCCTACAAAGTGACAGGACACTAACACGTATAAAGAATCGATCATAAAATGGGCGTGGTTTTGTAAACTTTCCGATATTATCGTGACAGCACAAAATATTGTGATAAAAGAATCAATCAATAGATCGTAAAATCAGTACAGTTTTTAAATTTTCGGATACGTACCCTTCCATACTAAAGGCCTCCTCATCTCAGCCTCAACTAGGCATATGGTGACTTCCAAAATGAATTGCAGCCTTCGATGTATTTCATAAATACTCCGACAAGATACTTGAAACTGCTCCGTATCAGCCACATCATGCTACTAAAAGTTATATCAAGAGTGTTACGCATCAAATGCCCCGGATATTAACTTCTAACTGCTCAATCTTCTGAGCCAGATCATGCTTCCCGCAATTCTTCAACCCATCAGTAACCATATCGAAACACCGGGATATGGGCATCAAACCGAACTCCGTCATCTCCACCAAATAATTAGCAGCCTCCACAAACTTCCCTCCCCTCCCACACATCGTTATCAACATGGTATATACTGGCCTATTTGGTGGGTGCCCCTTTGCCTTCATATCACTAAAGAAGCAAAAGGCATCGTCGAACTGTCCTCTCCTACACATCGCCTTAATCACCGGCGCATACAAACTCGGGAACGGTCTATGCCCGTCCTCAACTGAATCATTCAATAGCCTAAAGGCCTCGTCCACCTTCCCCACCTTCGATACTGCCGGTATCAGAATCTTATATGTATTGATATCCGGCGAAAGCCCTAATCTACACACTTCATTGTAAAGAGTAATGCAGAAGTCGACCTCACCGGACTTGCATATCGACTCGATTAGGGAGTTAAAGGTTACGACGTCGGGCACGAAGCCTTGCTTCGCCATTTTCGTCACCATATCCTTCGCCGACTCGAGATATCCTGCGTTTAACAGACCCTCGATCAGGAGGTCGCGGCCGCGCACTGGGGGATTGAAACCCTTCCGGCTCATCTCGGCGAGGAACCCGAGTGCCTCTTTCATTTTACCGGCCGAGCACCACGCGTTCACGAGGATGGCGTATGTGCGCTTGTTGGGGACGAGCCCCTTGCGGATCATGCGGCGGATCAAGGCGTAGGCGCCGTGGAAGAGCTTGGCTTCGCAGAGGGAAAAGAGGAGGGAGTTGTAGATCTCGAGGGTATGGGGGCAATTCAGGGATTTTCCAGACTTGTTGAAGATCTCAACGGCTTGGTCTACAAGGCCATGCTTGCCGTACTGTTCGATCAGGAACGACACTGTTTCGGGGGAGGGGCAGAGGGAGAGAGAAATCATCTGATGGAGGAGCTTCCACATGGTCTGGTAATTCCGGGAGCAGGCTAGGGTTTTGACGAGTTCCTCGAACTCGATGGTGGTAGGGCGATAGTTGGGCTGGGTCCGAGCCCAGTTGAAGAAGCGATGGGACTCGGAAGGGGAGGAGGAGCAGGCGCGGAGGACGCGGAATACGAGCTCGGAGGTGACGCGGAGTTGGAGCTTGTTGAGTGTTCGCTCCAGGTAGAAGTCACGGCGGACGATGTTCGAAAGGTGGTGGATGGCGGCGAAGTAGTCGTCCTTGGTAGTGGAGGATACGGCGTCGTTTGGAGGTGCATCGTTGGTGGTGGCTAGGGTTTTAGGGGTTGAGAAGAGGAGGAGGTGGGGAGGGAGGGTTTGGGGTCTGCTGCTGGGAAGGAGGAGTTTAGTCAGCTTTGTAGAATGACGGAAGAGCATTTGGAGTCTGGAGTGTTGAGCTGATTCGACAAGACCGAGCAACCGAGCGAGCGAGGGAAACGTCCAGCGAATTGCGAAGAGAGGTAAGTTGTTTTTGGAGCTACACCATTTTGCAGCACTTGTTAAAAGTATGATTTTCCATTCGATAAACAATTTATGAGCTAAATATATAATATATATATATATGTCAATGTTGAAGGGGATTCGGTAAGGATGAGCATGGCCCAATATAATAGCGACCAGCCCGGTAAAAACAATGAAAAGCCCAAATTAAGCATTAGTAGGAGAAGGGCAAACCAGCGAGAGATGGACGGGAGGCATAACCAATCTGCGGAGTTGGCTTCGAATCTCGAGTCTCTCCAGAAGCTGCTCCTCAATAAAGCTGTCTTTGTCGATGGAGAGACCGTTGCCAACATATATTCACCGTTGTTGTTGGTGCCTTAGGGCAGATTTGGATGTTAAGAATTTTCAAAAATTTTCATCTCATTTCAATTCATCATTACACTTTTTTTAAATTTCTAGATAAAATATAATAAACAATTCAACTTTTTCAAATCTCAATACAACTTTTTTAAATCCCAATTCAACTTTTTCAAATCCCAAAACTAAAAAATAATATTTTAAACTTTAAAACAAAACATAAAATTCTCATCTCAACTCCCAAACCTCCCCTTAATTTGTACAACTGATAGAATGGGAGAAAAGAGTCATCTTCGATTTATGAGATGATTCGAACTTCGATACAATATTCTTTATATATATTCATATCATAAATAATAAATAAGTGTATTAAAATAAATAAATAAAATACAGAAATTTACGTAATTCAGCATAATGTCTACGTCTACAGATTGTTTGGAGGTGAAATCTATTATAATGGATGATTTTATAATCTCTCATGACCTCATGGATCTCACAGTACAGTAGAAAAATTTAGGAAAGATCATTTTGAGTTGTAGTGAAGTTTAGGCGTAGGGAGCTTCTGTGGAGAATTCGTCCATTTCGTGGGGGATTTCCTCGTATATATAGAGGTCTATTTCCTTTGACTGATTGACTTATGAAGTATTTTCCTTTTAGGAGTTTGAGTCCATTTTCCTTTTAAGAGTCTAGGTCTATTTTCTTTTAGGAGTCTGAATCCACTTGTTGTATCTCTTCTTGATTTTATCTCTTAACTTGATTTTCGACCTTATCACAAAGCTAAATTATAGGCTGTTGATTTGATCCCTATACTTGTGTTACCTTAAACCGAATTATTTTATTCAAAATGATAACAAGGATCCAATGGCCCGAAGAATCTCAATCACCAAAACCACAGGTCTAGGTACCTATAAGATTTTTTTTTCTTTTTACAGTATAACTAACATCATATTGTTTGTAAACTTATTTGGTAACAACTGATCTACTGCGGTTCATGGTGTTTTGTCGTGTGATATGATTGTAACATGCATTGGTGGCAATTACTTTTTCGTCCTTTGCAAACAGCTGTAAGAACTACTTGTTCAATTTCAAGAAATTTATTATACATTTTCAGTTTAAACTGCTTGTCTAGGTTCTTGAACAAAGGGTAGATAGTGTAACACCCCTCAAGTTGTTTAAAGAAAAATATATATAAATTACTCATTTCAAGGGGAACACTTCTATTAAAGAAATGAAGAATAAGATAAGAGAAATAAAATTTACATTAACTTTCTGGATGCCCAAACAATGAGCCTCTGGCTCCTTACATAGCAGCTGATCCAAGTGAGCCTAAAGCAGTAAAAAACAAAATAAACCCTAATAGTCCATATTAAGCCCTTAACACTAATACAACTCACTTATGCAGCCCATAACCATTGAGACCCTTTAGATACCTGACATAATTTCATAAAAAAAGACTAAACTATGAAGGAATTAGCTATTGAAATTATCTGGCCAAGGAGATTTTGAACCATACCCCACCCTAGGGGCGGAACTAGGATTTGGTGATTGAGGGGGCGATTATCAAAGTATGTCGTATGTAAGGATGAACAGTAACCGACATTTAAGATCGGAAAGTGTGTCACGACATTTAACATTAACCATATAAGATTGTTATCTAGGGACAAATTAAATTATTAAAGCCACCCATCTAAACCTCTTACTTGAGCTCCATCGGACTCAAGTGAAAGATATAATTAAGATAGAAATAGTCATGTAAAATTTTTTGGAACAAATGATAAAAATTAAGTAAACAAAGATAAACTTTTTTATTGAATCTAAGATTAAATATTATAAAATCTCTATAATATAGATAGAAATAGCTATGCGAGATTTGTTGCATTCACTCCTAATTGTTAACTTAATGTAATATATATGTACTTACTAACAAAACTAATCCAAATAAGCTAGCTAGTGAAAGACTTAAAAAGAAAAGTGTAAATAAATAGGAAAAATGAGGTTGCAAATTTACCAAATAGCTTATAAAAAGATATCAAGATATTTTATTACCTCTTATGAGATGTAAAAAAAAAAATGAGAATGTGAGATTTTATTAATGATAAAAAAATAGGTGTAATTATGAAAAAATTATTAAAAAACTAAAAGAAATCTAGACAATTAAGTACTAAATGAGATTTTTGAAAATGTTTGGAGGGGGGCAAATTATCTTTATATTAGGATATCTTTGAAAAAAACATATACTAAAACACATTTTTGAACAATTTTGGGGGGCGCTACCAACGTGGTTCCGCCCCTGCAAATTAACCAATAAGACCCAACAGAATGTTAAGTAACGGTGGTTAAAAAACCCATAGATCTTAAATTTCTCTGCAGAAGGCATAAAAGTATTGAGGCATTGGACAACCCATCTGGCAACATAACATTCTCATCCCCGACCTTCAGGACTTCATTAATTTCCTCTATTATGAAATCAAACATTTGAGTCTGCTCAAACTCAAAGGCATGCCAATGAAGAAGGCATTTATAACTGATGCATGTTAATAGTGGATTATTACCTTCAAAACCCAACTCTTTATTAATACATCTTAAAGGAAATGCATGATTCCCCTTACCCATATTGAGTACACTTCCCTTATAAATCAACAACAAGAACGATGGTGCAAACAAGTTAATCCTAGCAAAGCACATCCCAAGATAAAAGGTCCAGTAACTACCCACACTCTTATTTGGCATTACATCAAACACCTTACGTGCTGCACTAAACTCTTTTACAATTTTTGCACCAACCATCCCGATTATCTCATCAATTCCATTCTCCATATTAATTCCACTTACTGACTTCAAAAGACCCAATTCCACAAGCACCCCCCTTCAAGATTGTTGTTGTCAAGACCCAAGTCATATAGATTCATCAAATGCACACCCATTTTCAGCTTAATCTCTTTAAGAAAATTGGAAGAAGAGACGGCTTGGCTTAAACCAATTTCATTCATACCCAATACAGTGATATTTATTTTTCTAATATTAAAATAAAAAACAAATGCAAGACATAAATGCAACCCACTGGACATGCCAACAGACCATACCCAAGGAATTTCCAAATTGACGAGCATTTATGTACTAACCTCCATTGTATTTGTGCAAGAAGGTCCTAAACCAAGTTGCATTGTTGAATGTATCGGGGAGAAGATTTTTTATGCCGTAGGGGTTGAAACAGCTAGTTTAGGGTTCAGAGCTATTTAAGACCGTGTATCTGCAGAAGAAGATTTGGCTGTCATAGGCGTTGAAACAACTGGTTCAGCAGTTTCATCACCATTTGAACCTTCAATACTCTCATCCAGTTTCTTGAATAAACAACAGAGGACAAAGGCACTCTGATCACACCATAGCTCTGTGTTTGCTCTGAAGGAAATAATCGGGATTAAAGAGATTACATAGAGGGGCTTCCACTTGATGTGGTTGTCGGCAAAATCAGGGGGGTGCCAGGCATATGACTTCTCTTTCTTGGCATGTTCTCTTACCGATATTGTAGGAAGAACAAGATGGTTGGCGCAAATCTTGAGGGCCTTGGACTGTCTCATAAGGAGGTGAAGCTTTGTGCTCTCTTTATGCTTGAGGAGCTTGACAGTACCAGCGCCTCTCTCTTTCCACTGGTTATCATCGTTATTGAAACGATAGAGCTTTGATTTCAGATCCAAAATGGGGTCTACGTTCTCTTCTCCAGTGGAGACTGCAACTTCCCCAAGCTTAACCATCTGATCTTTGTCAACGCTACCAGGATCAAACTCTCATCTGACGATTAGTGAGTATGTGGTGCTAGGTATGACTGAAGGAAAAGAAGAAAAGGAAAAATAACTTCTCAAAGGAAGAGAAGGACACGAGATTCGGAGGGGTAGATCTAATAATGGTGGAAATGGTTTATGGTTTTTAACGGGATTTATGGTTGCTGTGTATTTTTCCTCTTCTTGCAGATTTAAAGTTGGCTTTTCACATTTGAGAACTCTTCATTGAAGTTGTTATGAAAATTTTCAAGATTATTCTTGACATATTTACATGTCTGCAAAATAACATCCAAACGTTTCTATGATTGTTCGACTTGCTCTCTAATGTTGAGTAAGGATGAAAGAATTTTTTCTATTTCAATAGATTGATGGAGTCGATGCCAAGGAAATCCTGCCTCTAGAGTTTAGATACTGCTTGTAACACACCTCAAGCTATTTAAAGAAAAATATGTAGAAATTGCTTATTTTGAGAGGAGCACTTCTATTGAAAAAAGGAAGAAGATGATAAGAGAAAGAGAAATAGACTTTGCATTAACTTTTTGGATGCCCCAAACAGAGAGACTTGAGCTCATTACATAGCAGCTGACCCAAATGGGCCTAGAGCAGTAAAAAACAAAATAAACCCTAATAGTCCATATTAAGCCCTTAACACTAATACAACTCACTTCTACAGCCCATAACCATTGGGCCCCTTTAGATACCCGGCATAATGCCATAAAAAGAGACTAAAGTATGAAGAAATTCGCTACTGAAATTATATGGCCCATAGCCATGTATTCTGTTCGTGGACTTGTGACAGATAGGCTTTGGAAAGAGAACTTGATGGAGTCATTATAGCCAGCCGATACGCTATTCGTGCTCACTCTGAGAAACGACAGGCTAAAGCAGCTCTGAATTACGTGCACAAGAGAGCTTGAGAACACCACAAGTATGTTGTATCCAAGTTTTTCCGTTTCACATATCAATTTCAAAATTAATCTGAAGCTTTAATTATAGCAATAATCACTTTATAGTTTCCGGATGTAATATAAAAACATGCATCAACCTCATGTGGGACCTTTCTTGTTGCCAAAAAGGCCTTGCAAGCATAGTTTGTATCACACGGCGGTTCTTTGTAAATTCAAGATATAGCAACGTTTGAAAATATGCACTCTTTAGAGGGAGATGCTTTGTTTTTCGTTGGGATTGTTTGTGGGCACACTTTCATTGCCCACCGGCTACACCATCTTCAGTGGAAGAATGGAGGCCTCAAATCATCCATCTCTTGGAATTCGAGTCCATTACCATACTCAATCTTATTAATCTGGAAAATGAGGCGGGGGGGAAGAATAGATGGCGACTGAGACGAAAAACATGGATGATTTGCAAATTCACCATTAGCAGCACTTGACTTTAAATTGCATTTACTTTTTCCGAAGCACAAAAATTATGGCTCTCTCAACTCCCAAGCAGCAATTCATGGAACCCATAAATTTTTTTTTTTGACATCTGCGTTGATTCCTACAGTTTCCTGGCCATCGAACAGAGACTTAAAAACCTTGAAATAGAAACAAAAAGGTATTTTTTAAGATGCCAAGAACTCTAGAAAGCATCTTCTTTCATGAGCTACTTCACACAGTACGTCAACCTTAAGGTCTCTCGATGTAAATCTCTGGGTGGTTACCTACTACAAGCGGATTTCGAAATAACCTCGTACTCAATCTCGATGTAATTAAACGCGACTCCTTCATGTGCCTCAACCTAAATTTAAACGACGTGGTAACATCTTGACCGTCGATGAGCGACACGTGTCCTCATCCAGCTTGGTCCGGTTCCAAGCCAAATCCAGTTCCGTCTTGCCTAATTTGTAAGCTCTCTCTCTCTCTCTAATTTTTTTTTTTTTTATAATAATAGACAGAAGAAAGAGAAGGACCTTACTCGGTGCTTTCAACAATGGAAGGGAAGTCATCGCGCCCCAACCTTAAGCGCTATATCTATGACGCCCAAGACGACGCCGACGATGACAACAAACCTCCCGCGTAATCTCTCTACTCTCTCTCTCTCAACCCTAATCTCAGTTTTCAGTTTCCCTCCCTATTCCATCTTATTTATCATATATCTGTTTCCTTCAATTACTATCATTTCTGTTTGTTTCTAGACATACACTCTTTATGGAAACTGCCTCCTTTTGTAATTTTTATTTTGTTGTATCACAGTATCAGTTCATATGGCCCTTAATAGTTCCTATATTTCTTCGCCATCGTGTCGTTCATATTTTCATTTTGTGGTTTCTTTCTTATTGTTAAATACAACCGTACAGTCACGTGTAGTTGATGGAAATTTACAATTCTTGGTTTTTCTCTCATAATATGGAAAAATGGAATCCCTTCATGTTTATTAAACAAACAGGGTATTAGTGTGCCTGATAATTGGACGCTTAAGGGCATATAGTCTTCTGGTATCCATTACTTAGTTTATTTTAATCTTTTATTGGTCCATATCAGTTTTGGAAATCTCTTTCCTTACTCGCCATTAGATGCTATGTCTATAATTTTGCTGACTTTGGCGATGATTGGTTTCAAAGGGAAAAGAGGGTCAGGTTTCCAAAGGGTAAGAAGGTTAAGCAAGGAGATGAAGGGGTGGACAGAGGTCAAGCTGATGAGGCGCCGAGCGAGGTACTGAATCCTCGCCTTGCTGCTAAAGAGCGTGCAAAGCGTCGGAATCAGATCACTGCTGAACTGTTTACTGAAGAAAGTAGAGGCATAATTAATGATGTCACGGCAGCTGAAGTTGCTTACATGGTTTGTATTTTCCTTTTTTTCCGACTCTGACCTTGTCATCAATTGCTATGCTCAGTATGCTGGTATGCTGTTTAGATTATCAAGATGTGTCCTGACCAAACTGGCATTTTTATATATGGATTCCTTAATTATTGTGTATCTTTGTCATTTATATGTTTATTGCTACCAAACTTCTGTCACTTTACACCTTCTTTCAAGTTCCTGTTATTCGATTGCATATTTGCCTCCCAAGTTTCCACAATTGGAATGTTATATTGTCTTCTTAATTGGAGATTGATATCTAGGCCTCCCCATTATGGCTAATGGACAGTTTTTGTGTTTCTTCCCCTAATGAATCGTTTCTAGCATTCATATGACTCTCTTCAACTCTGGGATGAAGTTGGAACATGCATGTTTTTATTCTCAGAGTAGAGTTATAATCTGGAGTGCTTATTTCTTGAATTGGCAGCATTCTTTAGAGTCAAGATGATTGCCAGATTCATCTGTTATTGGATCAATGGAAAAGATAGCCAATGATGGGGATATCTTTTGACAGGATAATGAGAACTTTGTTGAGGATGGGATTCAAATGGAACCCTTCAATTTAGACAGAGAGAGGGAAGAAGGTTATTTTGATGCAGATGGAAATTTTGTTGAATATGTCAATGATAAGGAAATTAAGGTAAAGCATCTTACTCGTGAAACATTTTCAGCAGCATTAAACAGGTTTATTTAGTTCCTATTCTTGTAGGATGCGTGGCTTGATAGTGTTGACGTTGAACCAAAATATGCTGGAAAAGGCTCCATTGTGACAAGCAGTGAAGATGACATCGATGAACTGTCTCCCGAAGACATTGGAAAGATGAAGAGGCGTATTGTTGACCTACTTGAGCCAGGAGAAACGGTATATTATATGTTTAGGCATATGTGTGGTTTTATTTAATTCTCTTTACAATTAAAATTACTTCTTTCTGTTGAAGAATCCTTGCAAAACAAAACTAGTTTGATCCTTAAATCTCTTTTGAATAGATATTTTGTTACTATGTATCGTTCCCTCAATATTATATACTCTTTTCTCCCCCATAAAGTGATCACAATGACATGTACTATGTATTGTATTGATGGTCTTTTGTATTGAACGTGCAGTGTGGTCTATAAATATATTGATACATACAATGTTTATAAAGATAGTCTGGATTTAATTTTGATCTAATTGGCCACAAAGTCATTTATATAAGAATTTCCATTAGTGTAAATATAGTCCAAATTTGAGTAAAGGCTCATGCTTAGGTTTGCATTGGATTGGTACTTTTATTTATACATAAGGTTATGGACAGGCTTGAAAATAATCATGAAAAAGCTGTAAAGTATCTCATACGGATTTGTCTGTTTTCAAGACTCTAAACTCGGTATTACTAGCAAACCCAAATGGATTAGTTATTTTTCCAATTTACAATCAATCTAAGATGTATTGAAATCAAATTGAAGTTTGGGTTGTCCTAAAAGCTAGTTCGTTGTTTTTCTCTTTTATGAAGGGCTCCACCCCTGGGAGCCCCTAGTGTGGAATAAAACTCAGGATGTGGCCCTAGAGATACTTAAAGAATTCACTGACTCTGATTTACTATATTGTGTCTGGGCCGATCTCAACTGTCATTCAGTATTATATTTTTTGACTTGATTTTTTAACTCAGCCATTGCCAAACAATGAGTTGCAGCATTATTTCATCACTGTGTTAATCACGAACAAATTAAGAGATGTGTGTATTCATTTATGGATAATGAAGTTAATTTTGCATCTCCTGTTAGGTTTTACAAGCTTTGAGAAGGTTAAAGGGGGCTTCAAACAACAGGAAGGAGAAGATGTCAGCTGAAACAAAGCTGGTATTTGACCAGCTCACTGAAGATGCAATGAAGCTGATGGAGAATGGTGAATATGGTAAAGTTAGTTACTTCGTTGGGCTTTATTTTTCAGCAATTTTGAGTATAGTCTACACTATCTATGTGTTCATACCAGCCCTAGTCTCCTTAGTACTGAGAAAATATGCTTTTTCATTCAACTTTCTACAAGGAATCCAATTCTGTTGGTTTTATTTGATTGCTCATCAGTGGGAGTTCTGTTCTGCAGATGTGTATCATGAAAAGCGGGAGGTTTTTGAGCGAGAAGCAGGTCAGTGTTTTACTTGGTATATAATTATTAAAAAAAGAGTTGTACTTGGTATTCTTTCTTTCTTTCTGTTTTTTTTGGCTAGCCATATTTGTACCCTTTCTGTAAGTAGAGCATGCATGTGTGTGGTTTCTTATTTTGGTTTACTATCTTATCTGCTTCTGGTTGTCCAGATTATTCCATTTATCTTCCTGGCATGTTAAAGAAGATTTTTCAATATTGATATGTACGTCTGTATGGGTGCACATGTTTGTTTTCATGTCCTAGAATGTTTAGCTACCTGATGTGATCAAGGATATTTTCAATATCAATGTGGGATTTGCTTATGGACTCCCCCCTAGATCCTACAGATTTGAGGAGTATTAAACTTGTACAGTTAGAGCATCTTTTCATTTTTTTAAATTCATAAAAGGAAGGAGTGTAACCGGACTTCCCTCTTGTTTTTATCATTGCATTATTCATTTTAATCTTTTCATCTCATTTCTTTTACATACGATTCTTTCCAGAGAAGAGTCACTTTCTCTCTCTTAATCACACTTTCTTTTAAGTTTGTGCAATAGGTTGCATAGATATCACTTATTAACTCCGCTTTTTTTATTCATCTTTTTCAGAAGGTTATGAGAGGTTAGCCAAGGCAAGAGGGGAAGGCACATCAATAAGTGCTGGTCAGGGGGATTCTCATTATTCCAACATAGAGCAGGGCTTGCTGTCTGATGTAACGGATCCCGGAGTAGCCTCTGAAGTGCTCCCTGATCATGTTGTGGATACCTTGAACCCAAACGCACCTACTGCTGAAACATCAAGCAATGATGCCGATGCTTATGATATGTTTGCTGAGGATGATGAACATGCTACTGCCGAACCATTGTTTGGTGGCAATAATGTGGTTTCTGATCCTAATACTGATACAACAAACCAACCATCAGCAGACATTCTAAATGCTGATTCAGGCAGTAAGCTATATTATTTCTGTGATTCAGGGAGTAACCAAAAAAGAAAAGTTTGGTTTTTTTTTTTTTGTGTGTAGGGGATTATTGGTATACAGAAATTGCAATTACTTCATTGCTTGATGTGTTTTTATTTTGCCTTCTCACTGCTTGGTCTGCAGGTGTAAGTTCGAATAGTGATTATGCATATGAC
The DNA here is from genome assembly GCA_029856935.1 of Cyclocarya paliurus. NCBI lineage: Eukaryota > Viridiplantae > Streptophyta > Magnoliopsida > Fagales > Juglandaceae > Cyclocarya > Cyclocarya paliurus. The sequence continues at coordinate 2,230,655 of CM056957.1, read as the reverse complement.
GAGTCCTCTGGGTACTTTCTGTCCCCCTCCCTTCTGGAACTAGATTGTCTCTGATCATGTTATGTCATTGATGTTTTCGTCAGTTGTTTGCTTGTTGTATGTCTTAGTTAGTTGTTGAGATTTATGTAGTGACATGATGGAATCCCACCTTCCCTAGTTATAATGATAGAGAAACTCTTTTTGGAGTTGGGGTGGGTTCAGGAGTTCAAATATGCAGATGGCCCTTAGCAGAGTGCAAATATCTGGGCTTGGAAATGACTAAAGCCAAGCCTGACTCTTGTCCTTGAGCTTGACTTTTTCTATCATGTGACAGGCTTAAGTTTGGCTCAAATCTGGATTGGGCTCGGGCTTATTTATTATGCCAGCCTTATTTCTGGCTCATATTTGTCTTTTTTTCCCCTCAAATTTAAGGAGACCAAGCTTGGTCAGCCCGAGTAATGCTACTGTGCAGTCATACCATCTGCTTCAATTATTTCAGTCCTAAGGTCATTGCAGTCCTATACTCTTTATTTCTTCCCTTTCTTGGCTTGGGGTATGCTCCCCCAGATCCAAGGTTCAAATCCCCTTCGGTGCAAACAATCTCTAGGGGCCACACCCCCTGGTGAAAAAGCCAGCGATTTAACTAGTTCCATGTAAGGAAACTTCCAAAGGTGCGGTGTACGGGACCGGGGTTTACTCTGCAGATGTGGGTCTGAATGGCCCTGCCTTGGAGAGGTTCCCGGACATCAAAAAAAAAAAATCTTCCCTTTCTTGGTTGTAAAAGCATGAAATTTTAAATGCAAGCAATGACAAGGCTTTTAATTACTTTGTTTCTTGGTTGTATATTGATAATTGTTGCTCGTTTCTTTATATACATATCGACATGTATTTCAATTGGTGGAGCTGTCTTCATCCAAATTTATTCTGCTTTGGTTAATTTGATCTTGGCTGTTTTAACCCTTTAGGTACTACTATAGCAGCAGTTTGGGGTATTATTATGACCCATCAACAGGACTTTTTTGTTCTGCAGCAACAGGGCAATGGTAGTAGACATGCATACTGGTTTACTTTTCCTAACTGGTTTTCTGTGATTGCCCTCAAAATAAAAGCTTCCCTTTCCTTTATATGTAGGTATTCATATAATGAGGAGACAGGCACCTATGATGTTCATCAGGTTGCATCCAATGGGAACTAACGAAGGAGAGAGTTTTACTTCTTCATTTTGGACTTTGTACCGTTCATGGAGCTTAGGGTTAGCTGTGAAATTGGATAGATAGGTTTGGAACCGAAACTAGTTCTCCTTGAATGGAAACGCATCCTTAATTATCGATTTTCTTGCGCTAGGTCACGCTATCTTATGTTGTGTTATCTTATGTTGTGTCAAGACAACATCAAGTTAGCTGTTTATGTTGTGGCAAGATATTGCTGTCTTGCATTTTCGGGTGATTACTTGGAGGCTTCAAATGGTTTTTCCGTTCAGATCAATGGATTATCAGTTTTGGTTGATCCAAAACCATCCCTGAATTCTTTCTTATCTTGTTGGATGCCGTTTATATCTGCAATCACTTAAACTTTAAATATGGCTTCTTGGCCTTCTATTAAGATCAAACGCCGATGGCTTGCAGTTATAAAGACATTGCCCTAAAAGAATTCATCTAAATGCCTCCGATTAAGTTCGGCAGTGTTTGCCATGTTATTGGCAGGAGAACAGGCATGTAAGCTTATGTTTTGGCTTATAAAATACGAGTACCTATTAATTCACCGCTGATATGACTACTTTATAAAGCACACCGACGATCATCGGAGCCAGATAATCTGCCAAACTCCAAATGATACCCTTCGGCCAATTTACCTTCGGTAATTTAACGTACTTCTCTATTTCACTTTTAAAAATGATATAAAAACCAATTTTATTGTAGTTGAGACATTATGGGTTAACGACTGCAAAAACAAAATCTTACTGCACGTGAGTTCAGACTTTCACTACTAAATAAAATGGCTTTGATTGATCCTGTAAATCAAGATTTCAATTGGGAATCATTTGGCTCAGCTTTGAATCTCTTTTTCCCTTTTTCTTTTCTTTTTTTCCCTTTCATGATGAACTTGGTTCAGGCTTGAATCTAATCAGATGGCAAATATATCAAGTCATGAGAAGCATACCAGTAGCCTAGAAAGCAAACAAGCAAAAACAACGAAACCCAGTAAGTGGCAGGTGCTTCGACATTTTGTAGCTTCTAATCGGAGGTTACCGTCCATTTCCAGGAGGTTCCCTCTTCATCTGTCTCTATTGAATCCTAGGGCAGATCCAGAATGCATCTAGATGGGGTGAACAAGTGTTTCCGCGGATAAATATATTCAAGCAACCACAAACCATAACCATAACATCAAAAGCAATGAAAACAGACACCCAAGGTTTTTGACTAAATCGAAAACTTTTGAGGACGATAGAAAAACGACTCCGGGTGTTCAACCATCACCTATAATCGATCACAGAAGAAAAAGGATATCAATCAGTTTCAGATCCAGTACTGTTGGTATTGAACAACAGAACAAGAATAGCAAGCAAGGTAGCAATGTCCAATTAGTGCAAGCAGGAACCAACAGGTAGCCATGCAAGGAGGGGAATGTTACGTTCCTCCTAAAAATTAAGACATCAGAAGCAAAATCAAATGGACCCAAACAACGATCCTAACTAAAAGGGAAGAGGTTTCCATATACATTATCATGATATCGGTGTTCAAATTATGTTAACATAAAAAATGTTATGGCAAATTAAGTATAGGATCAAATTTTCATAGAATTAAACTTGTTACAGTGAGACAAAACTATAAATCCATAGGCACAAAGCATAACACTAAGCATATGTATGACTATAAATTAAGAATTGATTGTTGACAAGCAAGCAAGCAACAAGCTTGGCAGTGACAAACAATCTCACAACGGCTAGTAACGTTGCCAACCCAACTAATATAGAGCGGGCAGCAACAGCCCAGTAGCAGTATTTATTCCCTAATACTGCAAAAGTTAATCACCAACCAATCAGAGAACAGAACAGGTATCAGCAACCACTTCACAGCTACGGTCATGTGCCCATGTGCTAAAACATCTCCACTACAGTAAGCAGCAGAAGTTATAATCTTAAAGGGCAGTGATTAATATTGTAAATTCCAATAACCCTAAATAAAATTATTAATCACAAACTTATTACCATGCCTCATTATTCTGCAGCAAATTTTGCACCAGCATTCAAGTATTCATATATAGAACTTGCAGTTCACGTTCAGTATCCACATTGCAGTCAATGAATCATAGGTCCATCTCATATGTGCAGCATCAGCTAGAAGTTAAATAAATGTTCATGTCGTTAGACCATCACAGTAACTAGAACCTCTTTTAGGACCATTTTTTCCCCAAGATCAGTCAAAAAGACCAAAAAGGATTATCAAGTCAGAATCAGAATCCTGAAGGATATGATTTTTCTGAAACAAATAGCTGAGCTATATAAATCTTTCCTCTTTTTTTTTTTTTAATAAGTAAAGCTATATAAATCTTACCAAAGATTAGATCATCCAGAGAAAACTAGTTAACATATATAAGTCCTCTGCAGCCAGCTTACTGCTAAAACAACCAAACTTCTAAAACCAGCATACTGCTGCAACCAGCATCAATATCCCGATCATCCATCTACATTTTAGGGACAGCATCAATGACCATAATTCAACATCTGCCCATGAAGCCCCAGTCATTGTTCCCCGAACATAACTATAAAACCCAATAAATAGCTCGTGATGAATCAAAAGAACGTAAAAAAACATATAACCAAGCATACTTAAATTGAGAGCGAGAGATGGACAGGCATTGAAGGCAACAAAATCAAATGTGTAATGAAAAAGGATCCATATTATGATATGACTCCATCAATTCTAAAATACCACCCGACAAACTATGAAGACCACAAATTCGAAAATGACCAGCTAAAGATGATGTCCATTTTTTCCTTTTATCGGTACACTACACAACCTACCCCCCAAGGATTAGGTCCAAGATATGCTTAAACATCAAAGAGTTCACAGTCCTACCAAAACTAGCACTTCAGATTCTGATAAGAACATGCACGACGATCAAGAGTCATCAACATCAGCATAAAACCCGCAAGTACACCACTCAAGATGTCTCCATGAATTTCCAGGCAGCCAAATTAATCATTCCTAGAAGATTCGAATTCAGGAAAACATGTTAGATCACCAAATTATACAAAAAAAGGTCAATATTGTATTCCTGACTAAAAATGAGCACGACTGGTATGGCAACTCACATCATCTAATTTTCGAGGGGATTGGCTTCGAGAATCGGCAGACCGACCCCTGGATGAAATATTGAGAGCAGTTGGGGACCTTCCCTCACGGCTGTGCCTATCAGGACTTTGACCCCTGGGAGATGGAGACCTTTGTGGTGAAGGACTTCTGTGAAGTCTGGGACTATGCCGAATGGGAGAGGCACTAAGACATAAACAGATCAAATCAGCACAATATAGTACAGAGCAAAATATGTAATGACAAAATAATCAAATAAACTAAAGCATCAATAAACACTAGGTTACCTATCCATTGAATGGCTTCGGCTTCGGCTTCGATGCTCACCATAATAACGGCCTCTTCCCCGAGCCCTATGGTAGTTAGGACTAACACTGCGACTCCTACTCCGGCGACGATAATCCCTTTCCCTCCCATACTTATCACGATCATATCTATCAAGACTTCTACTGCGCCCTCTTCTGTAATCCCGATCTATGTAGTCATCTCGGTACCTAAATACATTAAAATCAGTGATTAGGGACATGATCTTGAAATAATCATTATAGACCTTGCCTTCCAAAAAGGAAGAGCCTTATAAAAGAATCTCACAATGTTAACAACTGGAGGATGATTTCAAAGTCAATTGAAAATACAAATCTCACTGATAAATTGTTGCCGCAAGTGCATAACTAACTGAGCTAATTTTTTAGTGATTTTTACATAAATAAATTCCACAAAAACCATGGGTCTTCTACAATGTAAGCTTACCCAACCCAATCTGAAGGTCAAACTTCAACTTATGGTGCCTGTAACATCCCGGCCCTAAGATTGGGCCAAAGTTGAATCGGTCCCATGGGCCATAATTTGTAAAGCCTTTTTTAATATATTGGACAATTGATTGGATTAATCACATTCAGTTTGGAGTAAAAGTTTCAGAGTTCGTACATTATGTTAAACCAAACATGCTAAGAAACCAAAAAACTCAGTTGAATGTATTCTAAGCATGCACCGGAAAGTGTTCTAAACAGAAAAGAGGAAAAAAGGCTACCTTCTGCGAGGACTGCGACTTCTTGACCTTGGGGACGATTCAATAATTCTCCCTTTGTGACTGTAACAAAAATTGTAACAATAACTCAAGATCCAATTTCAATGAAATCCATGATTCTCAAATCTAATACTTCAATCCATTTGCACCCATTTGACCAAGAAACATCGCGTAGTAGTCAAGGCACTTCCTTGGTCAAGAAGTGAAAATAAATATTATATGTAAGAATCCCATAGTAGTAGCATCAGTTGCAATAGATAACATTATTTAAAAAATCAACGGCTTAATGCTTGCCAGAGAGAGTTCTATAGCCCTTAGGATAAAGACATGAGCATAGAATTTCATAGAGAGTGCCTTTGGGCTCCTCTGAAATACCCAAAAAATTCTTTATGCGATAATAGTAGCAGTAAGTACTAGCAATAGAGAAAAGACTTCTGGAAAATAAAGTAGATTAAATATCTGACATCTTATTATGACTAAGAATTCAAGACCTAAACAATCATCATCAGCAAAATAATCCACCATTACAAAGAGGCATAGACAATTTTAGATCTTACATCCTCTCCGCATTTGGCCCGTATTTCGCAAACTGAACTGCTATCTCTCGACCATCTATAACTTTACCTAATCAACAAAATGCAAAAATTAAATTGCCAGAGGTGCCAGCAATCAATTACCAAATAGGAAAAGCAGGACTGAACAATATATAGTATATGTTGTGTGCTTGTGTAACACAATACATGCATTGAGAGATGGAAGAAAATAGGCAAATACCATCTAGCCTATCCACTGCTTTCTGTGCCTCATCAGCATACTTGTACCGCACAAAAGCAAAGCCCTTTGAGTCACCAGTCCTAGACCACAAATTATATGACATGAAAATCACAGAAAGGCCAATAGACACACACATGCGTACACACATATATATGTATTAATGGTCTCAACTTTCATGATTTCCTTGTAACCGTTGCTAGTTCCTAACTAGGTGTAATCACATGTGTACTTCCTGTGTACTTGGGCTATGCCTATTCTATATCAATAAAGTATCTTATCACTTATCAATATATATATATATATATATATATTATATATAAGGGTAAAATTCTTCTTAGCTGTCTCGGGAAGGCTTAGCTGCGTGTGGGTCAATGCTACCGTCGCCGGAGTCTCAGACGGTGGCGTTGAAGGCCCCAATAGCTTCGACGGAAGCACAACCGCCGATAGTAGGTTCTATGGAACTTGGAGGGGTGAGCTCCCATTGTCTCGGCTCTGTGGAGATTGGAAGATCTGTTGTCAACTTAGCTCCCATCATCTCGGCTCCTGCACAGAATTGGTCGACGGAGGTAGAGACTTTGTCGCCACGTATAGGAGAGCTTCTCGAGAGTAAAGGCAAAGTTGTATCGGCACAGAAGGAGCCGATAGCAGGTTCTGTGGAGCTTGGAGGGGTGAGCTCCCATCATCTCGGTTCTTGCACAGAATTGGTCGACGGAGGTAGAGACTTTGTCGCCACGTATAGGCGAGTTCTCGAGAGCAAAGGCAAAGCTGTATCGGCACAGAAGGAGCCGATAAGTACAGTTGAAGCCTCGGGTGGGTTAGAAATGGTCCAATATGTTCTAGAAAGGGAAGCAGGGAAAATTATCGAGGTTGCTGAGGGACATAATGAGGCCCAGACTTCTGTGGACACTCACACGAGGATGATGGAAGAGGGTAATAGTCTATTGAAACATTTTTTGAATTTAGAGGGAAGTAGGCAGGTGTTTGAACTGCCAGAGATGGAGGAGCAGGATAGGTTGGGTTCGGATGAGGAGGAGATGGGTAGTTCATCACCGTTGCAGATGACTCCTCTCCAAATGGTAACCAAGGAAACTTCAGACCGGGTTTTTAAAAAAGTGAAGGAAATTCAAAGTTGTGTGGGTCTCTTTTATGACGGTTATGAAGAACAATTGATGGCACTTTTAGTTGCAATTGAAGCTGGTCGTTCTACGGCTGAGAAGTCAACTGTGAGAAGGGAGCGAGAGTTGAGACGATTGCATCTATTAATTATGACAACAAGGAGGGTACTTCGGGGAGGGATAGATTAAAGGGGAGGGAAGCTATTCCAATTAATGAAGCCTAAAATATTGTCTTGGAATGTAAGGGGGATCAATAATTTCAATAAACGCCTTCGCATTAGGTCCATTATTCATAGTTGGAAGATTGATGTTGTATGTCTCCAAGAAACAAAATTGAAAATTATTGACAGGAATATAATCAGTACATTGTGGAGAGGTTCCTTTGTAGGCTGGACCTTTTTAGCCTCCTTGGGTCCTTCTGGTGGAGTGCTTGTCATGTGGGATCGTAGAGTTGTCGAGATGGTAGAAGAGTGCATTGGGAATTATTTGGTGACATGTGTATTAAGAAACTTGGAAGATGGGTGGTCATGGGCATTAGCAAGTGTATACGGTCCCAATAGGGATCGGGACTGAAACTTGCTGTGGGATGAAGTTTTAGGGCTGTTTTCTTTGTGGGATTTACCTTGGTGCATATGTGGGGATTTCAATATAGTTCGTTTCCCAAGTGAGCGGGAGGGTCTATCTTCGATGACTACAGCTATGGAGGTTTTCTCACAGCTGATCTTTGACTTGGAACTGCTGGATTTACCGTCGGTGGGGGGTGAGTATACGTGGTCCAATTCTAGAGGTGGCTCAAGATTGGACAGATTTTTAGTATCATCGTCATGGGAAGCTCACTATCCGAAGTTGTGCCAAAAACGTTTTCCAACGGTAGGATCGGACCATTTCCCCATTATTCTTGAGTGTGGGGGTATTCATGAGGGCAAACGGTACTTTAAGTTTGAGAATATGTGGCTGGAAGTGGAGGGCTTCGTTGATAAGGTAAAAAGTTGGTGGCTGTCGTATCAGTTTGAGGGGACTCCTAGTTTTGTTTTGGCTAGTAAACTCAAAGCTTTAAAAGCTGATTTGATATGGAATAAGGAGATCTTTGGGAATGTTGAGCAGCAGAAAAAAGCCCTTTGGGATGAGCTTCAATCCTTGGAAGCTGATGGGGATAGTGAGGGGATTTTGTCTCGGAAGAACGTAGTAAAAATAGAACTTGAGAGGGTTCTTTTGAGGGAAGAAATATCATGGAGGCAAAAGTCGAGAGCTCTTTGGCTTAAAGAGGGAGATAAGTGCACTAGTTTCTTTCATAAAATGGCTAATTCTCATCGTCGTAATAATACTATTGAGATGCTAAGAACTGAAAATAATCTGTTATCCTCACCTGCTGAGATCCAAGAGCATGCTGTACAGTTTTTTAGATCCCCCTTAGTGAGACGGAAGCTTGGAGACCCAAGATTGATGGATTGAACTTTGCAACGGTGGATGATTTTTCAGCAAGTTGGCTTGAGAGGCCATTTGAAGAGCTTGAGGTGCATCGGGTGGTTTGTGGAATGAAAAGATATAAAGCTCCCGGGCCGGATGGGTTTTCTATGGCCTTTTTCCAAAATTGTTGGGAGATTGTGCGGGAGGATGTGATGAAGGTGTTTCATGAATTTTATGAGGGTCAAAAATTTGAGAAGTCTTTGAATGCCACTTTTATTGCCTTGATTCCAAAGAGAGTGGGTGCTTCGGAGTTGAAGGAGTTTTGCCCAATCAGTTTGGTAAGCAGCGTTTATAAGATTATTTCAAAGGTGTTAGCAAATAGAATGAGTAAGGTGATGGAGAAGATCATTTCTAAATCTCAAAATGCCTTCGTTAGAGGTCGTCAAATCATAGATTCAATTCTAATTGCGAATGAATGTGTCGATAGTCGAATGCAGGAAGGGACTCCGGGGGTTCTTTGCAAGTTGGACATGGAAAAAGCATACGATCATGTAAACTGGAATTTTCTTTTGTACATGCTTAGAAGATGCGGCTTTGGAGACAAATGGTGTGGCTGGATAAGCCATTGTATTTCAACTGTCCGTTTTTCTGTGCTTGTTAACAGGCAGCCTTGTGGGTATTTTCCGAGTTCAAGAGGTTTGAGACAGGGAGATCCCTTATCTCCCCTCCTATTTGATATTGTTATGGAGGCATTGAGTCGTATGGTGGAGGCAGTGGTAGGAGAAGGATTTATCTCGGATTTTTCAGTGGGATCCATTTCTAACGGCCTTACTACAATATCACACTTGCTTTTTGCTGATGATACCCTTATTTTTTGTGAGGCTATTGGGGAACAAATTCAAGTATTGAGGGCTGTCCTGCTGTGTTTTCAAGCCATCTCCGGATTAAAAGTGAACTTAAGTAAATCGGAGTTGGTACCCATGGGAGAAGTCCATAACATTCATCAATTGGCAGAATTTCTGGGGTGCAAAGTTGCTTTTCTGCCCATAAAATACTTGGGACTACCGCTAGGGGCATCATTTAAGGCCAAACACATTTGGGATGGGGTGGTCAAGAAGATAGAGAGGAAGTTGGCAGCATGGAAAAGGACATATTTATCTAAAGGGGGTAGGATTACTCTTATAAAGAGTACTCTCTCTAATATCCCTACATACTTCCTATCTTTATTCCTTTTACCAGTTGGTGTGGCTAATCGAATTGAAAAATTGTATAGAGAATTTTTGTGGGGAGGCATGGGAGAGGAGACTAAAACTCCGCTAGTGAGTTGGAAAAAAGTTTGTTGCCCAATTGTTGATGGAGGTTTGGGGATTCATAGCTTATGTAGTTTTAATAAGGCTTTGTTGGGGAAGTGGTTATGGAGATATCACGGAGAAGAGGTAGCATTGTGGAGGGGGGTGATAGATAGAAAGTATGGTAGTGATTGGGGAGGGTGGTGCACCAAGGAGTGTAGCGGCTCATATGGAGTGAGTCTATGGAAGTTTATTAGGAAAGGTTGGGGCTGTTTCTTGAAACATGCTAACTTTTCGGTTGGTGATGGTTCAAAAATAAGATTCTGGTCTGATGTTTGGTGTGGGGATACTGAATTGTCTAGAGTTTTCCCGATTGTCTTCAGATTGGCAACCAATAAGCAAGCTTCAGTTTCAGAGTTGATGAGTTTCTCCGATGGAGTGGTGCTTTGGGATGTAAGCTTCTCCAGATCTGCCCAAGATTGGGAAGTAGAGGAGGTTACTGACTTTTTCAGATTGTTGTATTCAGTGAAGATAAGAAGACAAGGCAGGGACCAACTATGTTGGAGACAAACAGCTTCTAAAAAGTTTACAGCTCGGTCATACTATAAGGTGATGCTAAATCAACACCATACTTGCTTTCCTTGGAAGAGGATTTGGAAGGCTCATGTGCCAACAAGGGTGGCTTTCTTTGCATGGACAGCAGCATTAGGGAATATTCAGACTGTAGATAACTTGAGGAAGCGTGGAATGATTGTGTTGGATTGGTGCTATATGTGTAGGAAAGGAGCGGAATCAGTAAATCATTTACTCCTTCATTGTGAAATGGCAAAAGTGTTGTGGGATGGAGTGTTTGGAAGGGTTGGACTGAGCTGGGTAATGCCAAAAACAGTGGTCGACCTTCTAGCAAGCCGGACTAACTTTCAAAAGCATACCTGTTCCCAAGTGGCAGCCGTATGGAAAATGATGCCTCTGTGTATTATGTGGTGTATTTGGTTGGAAAGAAACGAGAGGTGCTTTAATGATAGGGAACGCAATATAGATGCATTTTGGAAGTTTTTTATAAGTACTTTGCTTAGCTGGTTCTCTGCTATTGTACTCAAGGGAGGGGCTGTAAATGAGTTCTTATCTTCACTTTTCTAGCATTAGAATGTAATTAGGTGTTTTCTTTGTATACTCCCTGTGTACTTGGGCTTCGCCTATTACATTGTGATTAATAAAACTCTTTTAACTTATCAAAAAAAAAAAAATCTTCTTTTTCCTTGAAAAAATTAGATAAAAAAAGGGTAAAATTCTGCAATAGCAGGGAAAATCGGAATAGGACAATATTTGACTTTCAATAAACTGGAAGTAAAAGATACAGAACTTGTTTTCTAGAAGGTATGCTATATAAACCCATATCTTGCTTACTAATCTGATTAGATTATACTTGCAGACCAAAAGAAAATGAAAGAACTTAAAAAGATACTGCAAAACATAATCCATAATGCAAAAATTCCCAATTAATTAACTAAACTCAAAAAAAATACTAAGCGAATAGTGAGAGTCACTCACGAGCACGGATAAATTACTTGGTTTCTACCAATAAAACGATACCAACATGTGAACAAGATCCTCCCTGCAGCCAAACGGAAAGTAAAGATGACAAGGCACAGCCATACCTTCGATTTCTAGGGATGAAGATATCCACGACCTTGCCATATTTATCAAAATATGGGAATAGATCATCCGCAGTCGTACCTAAAATACACATCCAAACAAAGAGAACAGTGTCCAACGTAGCCATTAGTACCCAGTTTCTTTAAGTTCCAAAAAAAAACAAATCTTCTAAATAGAGAGAGGAAGAGAGCTTACGGAAGGTGACATTGAGAACGAGGAGAGAATAGGTATCGGTGATGTCCGGAGGGCCTCTCCTTCCGAAGTGCGACATTTTTGGCCCGAGGAGACAGAACCACGGAGAGGGAAAGTCCTCGATTAGGGTTGGGGTTTGTGGTGAGGAAAGTGAGGAGAGAAGTCTCTTGAAGAAGACAGGGTGTTCGACGTTTTTTATTTTTTTATTTTTTTTAACATTGAAATGGATTTGTCCCTCAAATTACTGTTCCGGTATTTTAATTTTTTTAATAGTTAAAAAAATGAATATTAATAAAATAAAATTTTTTATTTAAAGATATTTACAAAATATTTAAAATATATATATATATATATAATTTCTACTAATAGTAATTTTTATTTAAAGATATTTACAAAATATTTAACAATATATATAATTTGTACTAATAGTAACGTTAAGGGAGTAAATATGACATTGAATAGCAGCTTATTTTTTAAAAATTATATTATTTTTTAAAATCTTTTTTTTTTCTTGGCAAAATCTTTGAAATCCTTTTAAAAATTAAAATCATATTAGAGTTATTGATATAAATTAAGGAAAATGATATGGATCGATCCCGTTCATTTATTCCGTTCCAATTTTTATTTTTATGTTTCAATTTTTTTTACGTAATTATTAAAAAAATATTGTTTAATTTTGTAAATATTTAAAAGTGTTAAAAAATTGATTTGAAACAAATATTTAAAAGTGTTTTTTTGTATTTTTTCACATCATTTTTTAAATATTTTTAAATATATTTTTTAAAATAATTTACAATATTATTAAATAATATTTTTTTAATCATTACATAAAAAAAACTACAAATAAAAAATACAAAAAGGAGGGAATGCTTGAACGGGATCCCCCTCCCTAGCATTGCCCATAAATTAAATTATCTATTCCTTGTTAAAATTCCCACATCATATGATACAATTAATACGGTAGGAAAAATATATATATGATGCAATTCATAAAATAAAAATTGAATAAATTATGAACACTTGACCTCAATCATTTAATATGAAAACAATGAAAATATAGTGGTTTAAATTTTATAAACATTATTTTATTTTTATTTTAAATGACTTTTTATTACTTAAAATGTTTTAAAATCATTTAGGGTTAGTTAGGAAAAACAAATCATTTCATCTCTTCTCAAAATTTTCTTCTCAAATATCACTTATAAACAAATACTTTTCAATTTTAGATATTCAATTTTTTCATATAGTCATTATTAAATCATTACAATTTTATCAAATTTTCAAATAAAATACAATGTTTTTAAAATTCAAAACCAAATTAATGTTACAAATTTATATTATAGCATTATTTAAAATTATAATATTTTTATTCAACTTTTTCTGTCTCATTTTCTAAAACTCAATAAAATATTTTAATTCAAATCATTTTATTACTATTTACAGAATTATTATTTCATCTCATTTTCTGAACATCACTTTAGTAGACTGAAGATGACAAATCCAACGCGACGAATAAACAATTCAATCTCCATCTAAATTTTGCTATCGGGAATAATTATTAAGTATTTTCAAAATGCAAACTAAAACTTTTTTCACAACAACTTATTATATTAATTTTAATCATATGGTATATTGTACCAAGATAAAAGTATTTCACCATCCATACTCCATAAATACTTAATAATTTTTCTATTATTGGATCATATCATACGTTGACATACACACAAACTCTCTTATTTACAACATATTAGGTTGAAATAGTTGGTGCCTATACGTAATAGAATGGAATGGTGCATACGTTTAAGAAATTGTTATTTGTATTTATAATTTTTATTTATATAACAATATGTGATGATATACAATTATTGATATTTTAAAAATTATAAAATTTGAATTTAAAAAAATTGATAAATTAAATAATGTAAGTAAAATTATAAATATATATAATACTATTCATTTCACCAAATAAAATGATAAATTCATTTAAGAATTGGAATATATTTTAATGAATAATAATCTCATCAAAACTATAATTTTATTTTCTATGGTTTTGTGCTGTCACACGGTTCATTATTTTTTCATTCACTTCCCCCCATTAAGATCCAAATAAAAATATAAATTAAGGAAAAAAAAGAAGATAATTTGGATATAATTCGAAGATCTGATTATTCAGATGCAACTCGACAAAAAAACTAGAACTATGGCGTAGAACGTGATTTGACAAAAAAAGACGATGCTCTTTAATTAACGTAGAAAGTGCTGACACAGAGGATTTTCGTTTCCGTTGAGCCCCGCGCGCCGTGATCCCAAAGCTCAACACTCCTTACTCATGCCATAGCCATGGTACCATACAACGACCTCCTAAAAGCAACCATCCAAACCCCAATTTTCCTTAATTTTCCCTCACTGTCTGCCCACCCAAAAACCCTTACTCAATCTCCGTAACTTGCCGATTCAGTGTGTTAACCGACAAACTGGATTCTGGCTTCTAGTGCGGTTTCGCAAGTTTATGGAGGAGGAGGAGGAGGGTGGATCGGAGATCAATGGAGGAGGCCTGACCTCGATGGACTCGACCGAATCGCGGTGGGTTTTCCAGGACGAGGACGACTCGGAGATCGACGACGAAGACGACCTCTCACATCGATCTCCGGCGCCTGTCTTGTTGGATTCAGAGGACGACGACGATAATGCCGAGCAGAGACTGATTCGTACTGGGCCACGTCTTGACTCCTTCGATGTCGAGGCCCTCGAGGTTCCTGGCGCGCACAGAAATGAGTTCCAGGTAAGATGATTGAACTTCGAATCTTATGGTTAATACTTTTTCTTTGTTTACTTTACTGGAAGGAGCTACTGTTTCAATGAAGGTAAAGTAAATTCATGGATTGGGGAAATTCTAAGTTGTTGACGGTTCCCTAGAGATATATCGCGGCTATTTTATATCAAACATCCCCACCGTTTTATGTCCTTTAAGGTGGCGTTAATTTATGGGGTTTTGAGACTCTATGCAAACTGTCTCTCTATCGCAGATTAATGAGGAATGGCTAACTCGACCTTCATTTCCTTTTTTTGTCGAAAATCGAAATTTGCTTTATGTTTTGGACATGTTCTGAATAATTAATAAAAATAAATTAGAGATCCGGTCGTCTAGATCTTTTAATTGTTCAAGACTTTATTACGAGGTTCAGATGTAAGAACGATTCAAGGATTTTAAGTTCTGGGAACGCTTGAATTAGAAATTCAATCAAGTATAAAATACAAAAAGGATATCCCAATGCCAACCTAGCCACTGGATCTTTGGTGGATCAATTATCCTGGCTTTTTATACTCAACAATCCCCACCCCCCCCCAAAACCCAAAACTACTTTTTAGGGATTTAATTGACATGTTCGATTGATTGGTTGGCAAATTTTATACATCATTGTTTATGAAATGTGGGTCAGTGTAAAATAACTTTATACATATCTATAACTAAATTATTCTCTCTAATCTATTATATCGTCTTTTGTTGGTTGGAAGTCTGTAAATTGACTGGAAATAGTTGCTCAGAGAGAAGATTGATTTAATAGCTCAGTCATGATTACCTATGTCCTACCTGTTTATGCACTTATTTCCTGTTTATTGGCCGTGTTATTTTTTTTATCTGTATCAGAGCCTTGCAAAACAATTGGTAAAAATATATGGTGATAAATTGATAATATTATCAGCACATGTTGCCGTGATCTTGCACTCTACTCTAGTAAAGGAGGAATGAAATAATCCTACGCTAGTTGTTTTGCATAGGCCACTAATAGAAAGCGTCTGGGCATATTTTATTAACAATGTAAATATAATTGCAGGACTTCAGTGTGGGAAAGAAGATTACACTTGCTTTTCAGACCCTTGGGATTGTCTTTGGTGATGTTGGAACAAGTCCATTATATACCTTCAGCGTCATGTTTAGCAAAGCACCTATTAATGGAAATGAAGATGTTATTGGAGCGTTATCACTAGTTTTATACACTTTAATATTGATCCCTCTTGTCAAATATGTACTGGTTGTTCTGTGGGCCAATGATGATGGTGAAGGTATGCCGAAACATGAAACCGTCACCATCACCATCTCTTTCCCCTTCCCCCCTCCCTCCCTCTCTCTCTCTCTCTCTCTCTCTCTCTCTCTCTCTCTCTCTCTCATATGGGTGTTGTATTGGGTTAGTAGATGCGGTGTGAGTGTTAGGTGTGTGCATTGGCATTCGCCTGAATTTTTCTAATAATAATTTGTATTATAGTGTCGCTTAACTGCTGCAGGTGGTACTTTTGCATTGTACTCGCTGATATGTCGGCATGCTAAGGTTAGTCTTCTCCCAAATCAACTTCCATCAGATAACCGTATATCAAGCTTCGGGTTAAAGGTGCCATCCCCAGAGCTGGAGAGATCACTAAAAATCAAGGAAAGACTTGAGACTTCACTGGCTATGAAAAAGCTTCTCTTGATGTTGGTACTTGCTGGTACATCTATGGTGATAGCTGATGCAGTTGTTACACCAGCAATGTCAGGTCCTTCCTGATTTCCTTTAAGCTTCTGGACAACTTGCCAACTTTATTATTAAAATAAAGAAAAAATCTTAATGGAAAATACACAAACCCCCTCAAATTATCATGCAATTTACATGATACTCTGCAAGTGTTTAACGTTTATTTTTACTTATAAAAAAATTATCATGCAATTTGCAGTGTCTCCCCAATCTACCAAAAAATTCCAATCCATCACTTTGTACAAAAGCCAACAAATCTTATAATTTATGATATTTTTCATATATTTTTCTCTTTTTTGGTTTTTTAATTTTCAAGTTTTTTATCAGCATTATTTTTTAATTGTGCCAAATTCTAATTTTAAGTTTTTTTTTTTTTGCTTGTACTTTTTTCTAATTTACAAATGAACCTTTTTTTAGGATTTCTCTTTTTTTTTTTTCATTGATTTACGGGGGTAATTTTGTAATTGCAAGTAGAAAAGTGGGTTCATTGTAATTGCTTGGTAGTTTTTTTTTTTTTGGGGGGGGGGTACATTGCCGAAATTGGAAGTACAGGGGGACATTGAAAATTGTATGGTAGTTTGAGAGGAGTTTGTGTATTTTACCTATATTTTATATGTCAATTAGGTTGTGAAGAGTGGGTTTGCATATTTATCCCGCAGTTCTAGTTGTTACCATATAAACATTTGATCATGGTCTTTTTCATAATTGCAGTTACGTCAGCTGTTAGTGGTCTGAAAGTTGGAGTAGATTCGATTGAGCAAGGTGATGCGACCACCTGTTATATAACTCCACAAATGTTTATTTGGTGACTGCTCAATTTCCTGTTCTTTGTTAGTCATATAGTCAATAAGCAAATGACCATACTGCCAAATGGCATTATGTGCCGCCATAAATAAGGGTGAAGTGGGAGATCATAAATTCAGGTTCATAAGTTTTAGTTATGTATGAAAGAAATGAATTAATCAAGAATTTTTCCCATTTAGAACTTTTCAAATTTTCTCTTTACTTATGCATATAATCTTAGGCCATTGAAAATTTCAATATCTTATCAAGGCAGGTTTTGGGTAATATATATTTGTTTTTTTGGTGCAGATGAAGTGTTGATGATTTCCATTGCCTTTCTTGTGATTTTGTTCAGCGTACAGAAGTTTGGGACAAGTAAAGTGGGACTTGCTGTTGGCCCTGCTTTATTCATTTGGTTTTGCTCTCTTGCGGGCATTGGAATTTACAATCTTGTTAAATATGACAGCAGTGTCTTGATGGCATTTAATCCTGTTCACATCTATTACTTCTTTAAGAGGAACTCAATTAAGGCTTGGTATTCTCTTGGGGGTTGTCTCCTGTGTGCAACAGGTAAACCCTAGTCAGGGATATTAAATTCATAATGCAAGTACTTGCTATTCATGACTTGTAAACGCGCATAAATTGTATTCTACTAGTGTTTTTCGTTTCTCCATTGTCTCAATGAAGGAAATTGTTTTATTGTTCTTTATTGTCTATCCTGATAGTTCTACGTTCGAATTGGACAGAGAACATTCATACTGCCCCAATCCATTTTTTTAGAGTCTGCATCACCTTCTGGTGTGATACAGTGGGGATTTTTTGGGTCATTTAATGATCTTTGATTAAGTAAGTTCGCTGAAGAAACAAAAATTAGATATATTAGAGATTAATTTGTTGTAATTATTTATCCCGTGGGTTCAAGGGATTTAAGAACTGTTGTCGCTGGAATGTGTGGCATGTTGACCTAAACTTCAATAGAAAAACTATGAGAGAAGGTTGATTAGATTTATCCCCTGTGTTTTTGAATGAAGACTAAATCATTTCATGCGGTGATTTTTTGGAAGCTGGGCAGGTACAAGTATTTTGACTTGGGACAGATTTGGAAATCTGCCAACATTTGGATTTATGTAGTGAAGCTTAGGACATGTGAATCTAGGGTTTTCAATGGGAGAGGAGATGCTGAGGTTCGTACATTGATGGAAAAGATGAATCCTGCTGGATGATAGAATGTGGAAACTGAGAATTCATCGTACCTGAGATAGGTGCTCAAAACTGGCCCGTCATGTAATGCTAAAGTTACGAGTTTATATGCCTCTTATCCAATATTTATCATTCTAGTCACAGTTTGTCATAGAAGTGGTTACTTAGGCATATGAATTTGGAGAAAGGATTTTTCATCACATCAGCAAGCACATGGATTGAAAGAAATAATGAGTGAATCATTTCAACTTGTCCCTGGGTATTCAGCCTTTGTGTCCAAAAATATGAATATTTAAAATTTGACTCTGTAGTTCGGTTTTAGTAATTTCCTGTGCAGATGTGTCATGCATAGGTGTTGCTCTTGTATATGTCCCGTGTTCTTGGGCTATGCCTATTCTCATTACTAAAGTTTCTTTTTTACTGGTAAAAAAAAAAATTCCTGGGCAAATATGTATGGGACAGACATAATGATAGCCATCTGAAGTTTTTTCCTCCGCACGAGTAACAACAAGACACTTGATAGAATCACAACAAAACTATGGGTCATGCATTGTCTCTTGCCAGAACAATTTTGAGACAGGAATTATGGATGTCTTGCATCATTCACCATAATGCATGGAGTAAAATGCTGATGGAATTAGTAAACTTTATACTATTATGAATCATTTTTGTGCGTTAATTCAGATCAGGTGAATGTGCAATTTGCTGCTAATGGTCATCATAGTTTTATCACTTGGCTATTTTAATCTTTGATGATATTTTTTCAGGTTCTGAAGCAATGTTTGCAGATCTTTGCTACTTTTCTGTGCGATCAGTTCAGGTAAAGAAGCAAGAGACTTGGTTCCTGGATCAGATTTCTTACATATTCAAGATCTCTTACATTTTTGCATTAATATGTAGCAGTGACAACATTTTCTAGTTAATTTCTGTTACTGTCAATTGGTATTTTGATTAGCTACACTTCTGATTTACACGATAGTGGTTGTTTGCAGTTTACATTTGTATTTCTTGTTCTGCCTTGCCTTCTGTTGGGTTACTTGGGTCAAGCTGCATACCTCATGGAAAACCATGCTGATACCGGGCAGGCTTTCTTTTCTTCAATTCCAAGTAAGCCTCACCATTTATCTGAAACCAATAAGGTCTATATGTTTGCTTTATAAGTGGATTCTGTTTGTATTTTGCAGGATCTATAGTAATACTTTGCTTAAATAACTCTTATGTGCTAGATTTGGGTTAAACTTCTACCCTCATTTGAAACATTTTATTTGCATACTGACAAGTAAAGGTAATTTAATTCTTGAGAATCATATTGTCTATAGGTGGTGCTTTCTGGCCGGTCTTGTTCATTGCTAATGTTGCTGCATTAATTGCCAGTCGGACAATGACAACAGCCACATTTTCTTGTATAAAACAATCAACTGCACTGGGTTGTTTCCCTCGTCTAAAAATCATTCATACATCTCGGAAGTTCATGGGCCAGATTTATATCCCCATCATAAACTGGTTTTTGCTGGCAGTTTGCCTGGTGTTTGTCTGTTGTATCTCAAGCATTGATGAGATTGGAAATGCATATGGTAGTACTTCTTCCTTACTTTTTTTTTTTTAAATTGCTTTTCAGTTTATTGTTTTTTCCTTTGTATGTGGTTGAATATGGGCTCTATTTTCCTTGCAAGGCTTCTGCTTCAAATTGCTTAATAATTGCATAGATTGCTGATGGATCTAGAGAAGTGCTTTGCACCAACTGCTGTAGTGCTTTGTTTGACTTTAGGTGAAGTAGATAACTCAAAAGATGTTTCTTTTTGCATGGTTATTTCAGGAAACTCAATATGTTTAGTGATGGATATACTTGATTTCTTTCTACATTTATTTTTTTCTATGGCTTGCTGATATTGGGCTAGACTTGGCAGTGTGCCTTGCGCTTGTTCACTTTTTTTTTGCCTTCTGTATAGCTAGGCCTTAGTGCTAGATTTGGAATTATGCCTAGATTCATTAAATTCATTAGAGGAGGTTTGGATAGTGAGTTGAGATGATATGAGTTGAGATGAAAGTTGAATAAAATATTGTTAGAGTATTATTTTTTAATATTATTATTGTTTTGGGATTTGAAAAAGTTGAATTGTTTTTTTTTTTTTTGTGTGAATTTGAAAAAGTTTTAATGATTAGATGAAATGAGATGAGATGCTTTTTGTATCCTAACCAAGCTAATCCCCTTTTCTTTTCTGTACCATTTTGAGGCACCAAAACAATATAGAAGTTGATGAATTTTCTAGAAATTACAAAGATTACTCACAGAATAAGGGATTTTCTGCCAAGAAAAAAAAAAAAAAGAATAAGGGATTTTCTTTTTCCTGATGGTATAACAAATCATTTCAGATGTTATTGGTTCCTCATCCTCATTTAAGAGTCTCCACAGTATTCCACTAGGTGTACCAGTGCCCCTTAAATGAACTCTATTGCATAAATGGTGAAAGATGAATTGGGGCCTTAGTAAATGGACAGGAAATGTTTGCGATACATGAATGATGACGCTGCATATAAATTTGAAAATATGTTTATGCTTCCAATTTTTTCTTTACCTGATTTTAGAGCATCCTCATTGGCTTGGCCAAATACATCTTTAAAATTTAGCCAATATCACACTTTTTTGCATTTGCCTATTCTATTTCAATTCAATCCTCACATTGAATTAGCCATTCACTCTCTATATAATAATAAAATATTATTAAATTAATAATTTTTTTATTTAATTTATTTGTATCACATTTTATAATTCTATCAATTTAATATTAATAATAATTATATTCTAATTAAATTAATATTAAAAAATCATATTTTTAAAAGTTATTTAATGCTAATAACAAAAAATATTTGATTAAACTCATCTTAAATTCTATCTAAATTTCTTAATTACAAACCAAATAGTATTTTTATTGGAGTGAGAAACTAATATTTTAATGTTTGCTTGGAGTGAGAAATTAGTATTTTAATGTTTGGTGAATTAATAGTGGTTCTCCATCTTTGGCCAACCATTGTAGCATAAGTCCATCTTATTTTAGATTTGGCCAATCCAATGTGGGGTGTTTTTGACATCAATTATCTAAAATTTAGCTAACTTTTTCATTTGGCCAAGTCAATGTAGATGCTCTTAGTATTGTTCTCTGTGTGTTCTTGTATACTCCCTATGAACTTGAGTTGCGCCTTTTACATTTATCAATAAAGAATTATTTCCTATAGAAAAGTATTGTTTCCTGTGTTAACTAGTTTGTAACAAACTTTTTGACCTTTCTGATATTTAATTTATTTTACAGGAATTGCTGAGTTAGGAATAATGATGATGACAACGATTTTAGTGACCATTGTTATGCTGCTTATATGGCAGATAAACATTGCAATTGTGCTGAGTTTTGTGGTATTTTTCTTGGGGTTAGAATTGACTTTCTTCTCATCAGTTTTATGGAGTGTAACAGATGGAAGTTGGATAATATTAGTTTTTGCTGTAATTATGTTTTTGATAATGTATATCTGGAATTATGGAAGCAAGCTTAAGTATGAAACAGAAGTAAAGCAAAAGCTATCAACGGATTTGATGAGGGAATTGGGTTGCAATCTTGGCACAATCAGAGCTCCTGGTATAGGTTTACTCTACAATGAGCTGGTGAGGGGAATACCAGCTATTTTTGGCCATTTTCTGACAACTCTCCCGGCAATCCACTCGATGGTAATCTTTGTCTGTATAAAATATGTTCCGGTTCCTGTAGTGCCTCAGAGTGAAAGGTTCCTTTTCCGGCGTGTCTGTCCGAAGAGCTACCATATATTTCGTTGCATTGCCAGGTAAATTACCAGGTTCCTGCTAGTTGAGCGCTTTTTTTGTTAGGGTGAGTGAAATCTATCGTGTAATGTTGAACCTATTATGAACCTTAATCCTTGACCTACGTTATCTAGAATCCAAATGGTTGAATCATCTCTGGTAAAGTCGCCTCCTTTAACTGACTGGGGGAGTAATGCCTTAAAACTGACTGAAGGAGCATATTCAATACCTTCATTTTTTCTTACTACTCTTTGTGAGCTCTTTACATTTCGAATCCATGTTCTAGAATTGACCAACACTTAAATATACGGAATCAATTTTCTTTTATGGACTCCCAAGGAATGAGGTGGCATCTTGACAGTATTTTGATACGATGCTCTATTTGATTGGATTCTGTTCTCTTTTATTTTTATTTTTATTTTTACATGTTTTCTTACACAAAAACTTTACGAGTGCATTTAATCACATCAACAGGTATGGTTATAAAGATGTTCGCAAAGAAAATCACCAGGCTTTTGAGCAGCTGCTAATTGAGAGCCTTGAGAAGTTCATTCGCCGTGAAGTTCAGGAACGATCATTGGAGAGTGATAGGGATGATGATACAGACTCTGAAGACTATTCATCTGGCTCAAGGCTTCTTATAGCTCCCAATGGGAGTGTCTACTCACTTGGTGTTCCTCTCCTAGCTGAGTTCAATGAGGCAAGCAAGCCCATTTTGGAAGCAAGCATATCAGAGGAGGTGAGACCAGTACTACCTCCTACAGAGTCAGCAGTGCCTGATGCAGCGCAGAGTCTTGAAAGAGAGCTGTCTTTTTTACACAAGGCTAAAGAATCTGGGGTAGTTTATCTTCTTGGTCATGGTGATATTAGAGCTAGGAAAGATTCGTGGTTTATTAAGAAGCTAGTCATAAACTACTTTTATGCTTTCTTGAGAAAGAACTGCAGAACCGAGATTGCGAATTTGAGCGTGTCCCAATCACATCTAATGCAAGTGGGCATGACATACATGGTTTGACGGTGGATTTTGGAACTAAAATTGAAAGATCTCAATCAATTTGACACCGGAAGTTGACACAGGCGCCTGTGGTTCAGACAGGGTTCTCTGGAATGCTCTGCCTTGGATTCTAGTTAGATTCTTGAATGTCCACACTTTTGCACTGTTCTCGTGATTATGCCTGGTCATTTGGATCCTACCAATGGTAGAAACTTTTTGTCACCTACCCTATCGGGGAAAACTTTTGTATTATTCATTGGGTTGTTCCATATCAACTCTTGTAATTACCATCTCAAAGATGTATAAATGTCATTCATCATGACATAATTCCACTTCAAATTGTTTTGCTCCTAATAGCGTCGGACTGGCATAGCTATAGACCTCACATCATATCTGGAGTGCATAATTTTTTGCTTTTGTAATGAGCTGAGTGCATAAATTTACTTGGTCTATGGGGTGACGTCCGATTTATGTGATGTATCTGTCAATCAATCACAAGATATGAACTTTTTTGTAACAGTTTCTATGCCCTGCAAAGGTTTCACCATTTTGGTGTTTAAAATAGTTTGCACCATTTGAGAGGATGACGGGGATTTAAGACTCGCACCAAGCCTTGCGTTAAATTCAGGGCGTTTGTACGAAAGGGGTGCATATCATTTCATAGTTTACACATTGAGTTATCACTTGGTGTTTGTGTTTTATTATCTCACAAATACCATGCAGCTACGATATCGTTTGGTTCTATTTTTATAAAAAGCTACCCAAGAGTAAAATTGATAACAGCCTTAATATGTTCTCGGGTCATCTCTATTGTTGGCTACAAAGCCATAGAGCCAGATAGTCACAAGTCAACAACATTTCCAATGATAACAGAACAAAAATTCAACCACCACCATAGAGGCATTATATGGCCAGCCTTGTTTTCTTACAGCGTAAACCCTCAAAAACACATTAGCTGTATCAATCAGCCAAGAGAATAATGTTGGAATTAATGTAGCCGTGAGCCAGACATATGTTGTTCCAGAAACAATGATCTATGATACAACTTTAATCCTGTCCCGCATTGATATATGTATTCACAGAAGCAATGAAGTTAATCGTTCTTGCCTCCAACATTTGAAAGGATGCTCATTTCTTTTCATCCTTCTATAAGGTTGGGATCGATGTCTCTATCCTGGTATGCTTGCTCCCCATTTGTCATATGTTTCTGTTATCATCTCTCTCTCTAGCATCGGAATAACGGTGCTCTATTTTCTCTTTTTGATCCATGTGAGGATCAGAATCGAAACGGATTTTGGGATTTTCACATGAACCATGCATCTGTTTTTGTTTTGTGGAGAATTTGAATCTCAAAAGCAATGAATTGGTCATTACCCCAATCGAACTCAAACCCATGAGGGCTCCAGCAATTGATGGAGTCAACATGGTCCCAGTTACTGGCAGCAACATTCCAGCAGCAATTGGAATCCCAACCTGTGCAGAAGTACTAATGGTGTGAGACCAAATTTTCTTCCAATGAAGAAAGCATAAGGTGTAAAATGTCAGAAACATATGCCAAATCCTGTGAACTAAGGTAAGCACCTCAATAAGAGGGAAAGTGGCAGCTCCAGCGTGACAGTCAGTAATCAGAGCAGAGAGACCAAAACATCAAATTGCAACAAAGACTCGCATACTAAATCAACGCCCAAACAGTTTCTAATTTGAAGACTGAGAAACACAATAGTAAATCAAATTTTGAGTTCATGAATTACACCATACAAGAAAAAACAACTTTACCGGATCAGATTGCTAGCATCAGTTTCCACTTAATCAAGTTTCTTGTAGAGGAAAAGAAAATGGAATTCCAGCTAAAGAGATAAGGGCGCAGAAAAAGCTGAGAATAACTACGAACATATTAAACTTCAATCACAAGAAGATCTGCATCATGTTTTCACATTGCGACATGGAAAAATATTTGGAATTACAAAAGGCAGTCAAAAGGAAAAAGTAAATCAGGAAGAAAGCGAAACTAAAGCATCAACAAGGCACTCAAACAATAAGATCCCACTTCATTTCTACTGTGTTGTAGCTCAATACTGGAGGGCTTCCCATGTGACCTCAATTTAACAAGTTCAAAGGTCTAAGTTGGCTGAGGTAGAGCAGGTATTCAAACAGCTATAATATTATGTCGAGATTTTGTACGACAAGAAAGAGAAAATAAAATAAAATAAAAGAGAGTAAGACTAGAATGATGGAACCACTTGTTCATACTGATATGCTAATTGTCTATACGCCTCTAGGGGTAGGCATGGTATTTTTTTTTTGGCAAGAAAAAAGTTTATTAACATCAGCAGGCGTAGCCCAAGTACACTGGGTGTATACAAGAGAAAACACCTATATTCAAGGGGGATCTGGGAAAGGGATTGATAAGCTAGGCCCATGCTCGAGTTGTTTCATGCCATAAATATGTGGTAATTTTACCAAAATAGCTAGCTGCTTGTGCAGTCAGGACTAGGAAATAATGCCATACTTGATCTATCAAAGCCAAGTACTCGGAGAGAGAGAGAGAGAATGCCTCTCTTTAAGCACCAGGAAATAGATACAATTCATGCAACGATTGGACAAAATTAGAACTGTGGACCCAGCAAAGATACCAAAAGTCTGAAATCTGAAAATAAATAGGCAAAAGCTGCATAAAATGACTACTAAAACCATATACAGTTATATACTGGCCTATAGCAACCCTACAATCCTAGCCATTGATTATGCATATTCTCTTTTAAGCCCAACCCTTCAAATAAATAAAAAGTCGCAACCTTGTAACATGACATTTTGAAAACTAAACATGACTATAACATAAACACCACAATAACCCTTCATGATTTCCTTGTTTCTATTGCACCCTCCTAGTCAGGGTTGTCTTTTTTTGAATATACTGGGCTAGGCCTATTCTTTGGAGTAATATAATTTGTTTTAGTTATAAAAAAAAAAAGGATGTAAACTTCAAATATGTTCAAGAAGTTGAAAACTGTGCTATCAACTGGCAGGTTGGAGATTAGGCCTATAACGGATCTGATGGCTGAAACAATTTTTGCTGCAGAATTCTATTTGCCTAGGGCAAAAAGCTCCAAGAAATGGCATATGACCTTCTCTCCATAGGTGTTTATTTCACATGCACTTTCACTGCTTCAAAAATAATAATAATGTAAAAGCTATGCTTATAAGATGCAGAAAAACTTACAATATTGTACGCAAAAGCCCACCAGAGATTTTGCTTGACAGTCTTCATGGTCAGCCTGCTGAGCTCCAAAGCATCGAGCAACTGCATGGATGTGAACTAGGTGAACCAACCAATAAATACCACAAGAACCCAAATCAACATGGAGGGCTCATAAGATGAAAGCCAGATAAACATACATGATACATCAATTTTCCAAAATACACATAATAGGAGAGGCATTTGTTTTGGGACCCAACCCATAGACCATTAGGAGGTTTAAGAATCAGATAGCTGTTGGGAAGGAAAAGACTTTGCCAGTTAAATATGTTACTAAAAGCTATTATAGTCATGCGATTGTGACCCATGTGCTCAAGGAAAAAGACATTCCACTCCAGCCAACTAATATAATAACACTCTTATTTTGCTTATGGGGAGGGACTTCAATTTTGTTTCGTGTCTTGTGTGCTGACTCGCACCTTCTATATATCTGAATTTAGTAGTTGATGTTACGCAGCTAAGCAAGGTACACAATACTGTCCAAAAAATTTAATTTCAGAATTTGATGTCAGTTTTATTCTAAGCAGAAAAGAGAATAAAGCTAGATAACATGAGTCAAACAAAGCCCAGCAATTGGGTTTATGGATTTTTTTTAAAGTGATTCCTGTAAAGAACATGCATAGTGTGTTATGAGTGTGTATAGTGTGTGCTATGAAGTTTAAAATGATATGTTGTACGAAAGATACCTGTGAGAGCCTGTTGCCCAACAGCACAATAGAAGACACCTCACTAGCAGCTCCAACACCCCCACCCATGGCAATTCCAATATCTGAAGAAGCCAAAGCAGCAGCATCATTGATTCCATCACCAACCATGGCCACAATTTTCTGATCTCTCTGAAGTTGGCCTATGAATCTCTTCTTTTCAGCAGGTTTAACTCCAGATAGAACCTGCCATTGCACCTTCTTTATGACTTTCAACCATGTAAATTCAGAGAGTTGACATGTTTAATCACTTCGCTCCAATCAACCCCACTATAGTAGTAGCTAAAAAGAAATATAAAAGAGAACCTACACGTGTTGTTAAAAGGAATTTTTTATTGGCACCAGACAGACAAAGTCCCGACTAACCCCGGGGGTCCGCAAGCCCTCGGCAAAGAGTTTTTTGCAAGTGTACCTTGGGGAGAAATTCTCCCAATCTGATGGCCCCAAGAGTGTGAATGTGGAGCTTCGAACCCAGAGTGTCCGGGATTGTTATTAAAAGGAATTTAAAACAAAATGGTTCTTACCTTCTTGAAGAGGAAATTAGTTGTAAACATAAATGTTTAAAGGGAGGATAACTGAATATTTCTTACCTTTTCTTTGGGAATACCAATAACAGACGCAACATACTCAGCAGTACTTCTCTTGTCTCCAGAGAGCATATACATGTCAATTCCCAGCCTAGACAAAGATTCCACTACATACCCCGCATCTTCCCTGATTTGATCCTCAAAATAAATGAGACCAGCAAGAGTGTTATCTACTCCAACATAAACAGTGGACTGATTCTTAAGATCCTCTACTTCTTGAAATGGATTCTCATTAACTCCATGCCTGCAGAAAATTTTAAAAAAAAAAATCACATTACTAAAATTTGAAAAAACTTGTCACAAAAACAACCCTATAAAACCCACAATTAGAAGTGATTTCTAGCTTTATTCAAGTATTCTCATTCTCATTCTTAACCAGGTGTTCATCCACATATATTCCTCATATACTTGGGTTGCGCCGCTAGCGTGCTTTATTGAATATTGATGACTTCACTTGACAAAAAAAAAAAACAGAGATAACAAGACCGTCAGAGAAGTTTACTCCATATCTCATATTCATTTCTGTGGTAAAACATGGATCATTATCATGATGAACAGCATTGTCACTCCAATCATCAAATCCAAGATTTCGGGCTCCCAGATAGATCTCACTTATTTTTTTTAGTAAGTAAGAATAAAATTTTATTGAATCAAGTCAATAGGCATAGCCCAAGTATGCAACAAGTAAACGAAAGCAAACACCTAATTACAATTTAGGAACTAGAAAAGGATACAAGAGAATTGTGAACACTAGCCCCATTGAATACAATAGCCGAAGCCCATAGAAATAGGGTGTGGAAAAAGAAATGATCCAACATATGACAAGAGCCCCATAAGAATTTTCTCATTAATGGGGTGCAAAGAACCAAATCACTCCCATGCATACTTAACATTAATGGAAATTCAGTGATTATACAACATAACAAAGAATTAATTCCATGAAAGCCACATTTCAATATCGCAACCCCAAACAAATCCAAGAACCTAAAACTGATCACCCAAGTCCATTGCTGTTTATGAACATCCACTCTTCAGGCAGTAAACCACCAAAAAGTCAAAGAGCTTCAGTTAGAATGACCTCCACCCTCCCTCCTATTTTGTTTGTCCACCATTTTTTATGGATCTATCAGAATGCTTGTCCACTTTGCAAAGCAAATTACACAAATTCAGAAGTGCCCACAAATCTAAGAGGGGAAGGAGGTTTGTTTGAATTCAAATTGGTCAAAAATCATAAACGTGAATGCAGTTTTGGAAATCATTGGTGGTATATTGGTATGAGGAGCCCCACCACATGTAACAGAAAAGATAAAGGACTACAAAACCTTTGAATCCAGTCCAATGTGCCTACAGAGACCTTTTTGTTCCCAATGATTGCCACCGTACCAGACCCAGGTTCTTCCATGAATGTTCCATCCACCACCTATAGAAATTGCTTCTTAGAATAGATAAATAAAAGACAATCCACCCCTAAAGAAAATGGTGATTAGAGAAAAAAGATAAATAAGAGACTCAAAATTCATTCAAATTAAACGATGACTGGATGATGTATTAGAAACACAAAATTTAATGTCCTGAAAACAATAGTCTGTTTCTAGAACCCTGTAATAACAATTAAGATTTTTTTATTGGTAAAAAAAATAATGACAATTAAGATTCAAACGAAGAGTGGACTGAATCCATCTGAGCCAAACAATACAGCACATGAGACATGATGGGATTGTTCTCCATACAACAGGCTCTCCCATTCCCCAACTTCTAATAACTCAGTCATTCATATGGGGATAACCATTGGCCATCATGTTCATTCATACAAGGGACAAGCAAATGTTCATCAGTTTCATCATCCTTGCACATGTAACACCAACTAAGAAAACAATTCTTAAGTGTTATAGTTATGCAAATTATTGATCATCAAAATGGGCCTTAACAAAAGAGATCTTAGGAGTTCTGGCAAACCAAATGCTGTCTGCAGGAAATTATTCTCCACCAAATCCCCACAGCTTATCCCAGCAGATGCTTGCTCAAATTCCACCTCTAAGTGTCCTCCCCAACTCCATTCATATGTACGGCACTACCTCTCAATCTTGAACCTGGCAGTTAGCTAGTATTCCTCTATGGTGGATTATAGCATTCAATATCTAGAAGGAATGTTGCCTCCTG
The DNA here is from genome assembly GCA_029856935.1 of Cyclocarya paliurus. NCBI lineage: Eukaryota > Viridiplantae > Streptophyta > Magnoliopsida > Fagales > Juglandaceae > Cyclocarya > Cyclocarya paliurus. The sequence goes on along the minus strand of CM056957.1, from coordinate 2,200,900 downwards.
GTGGTGTGTCAGCCACATGGTGCAATTTGAAAGACTTTGCATGTGGTGGATAAAGCTTCAGGAAAGAAGCTTAAGGTTAATGTTTCTCAATTAGAGACTAACGTATGTAGTAGGTGCCTGATATTTTGAAACTCGATTCTCAAGAACAATGATTCAGTTGGAAAAACCATTTTGGAACTGCGAGACTTGTACCACTTATAGTGTGTGTGGACACACTGCAAATAATATTTAGAAGGTTGTAAATAGTAGTTTTGAGAGAAAATAATGGAGCAATGAGAAATAGAAGGGGACTTGAGAATCCTCAGGTAAAGACAAATAAAACGACATGCTACAAACAATTCCAACAGTTATCAATGAAGACAAACCTAGTCCAAGTTACTTATTAAGGACCACAAAATGCAGTCGTAGAGCAATGGATCGGATGTAGTCCGGATGAGATTGCTTCTTTGAGGCATGTGTTGAGGATATAGAGAACAAATCATTAAATAAGAGTTTGAAGAGACAGCTTATAGCAGAGAAGACGACTTTATAAGAATGAATGACACTACGAATAAAAAGATAGTTAGTTTAGTTAACGGTTATTAGAAGAAATCAAACAAAAATAAGAAAGCCAAAGGACAGGGTGAATAGTGGATATATAGAGATTTTTATCCAGTTTGTGAATGTAACACCCCGCTCCCCATGGTTAAGAAATATGTCATTTTTTTTTAAAAGATCTGGGAAAGCCGGAGTGCTACTACCGAACTTGAATTAAAAAAAAATATTCTTATACTTGCGCTAGATACAAAGATTCTATATAATAATTAAAATCATTCTTTATTAAAAATACCAAGATCATAAGAGAGAGTGAGAGGAAGCATTTATTAAAATTTCTTAAAATTTGTGCCATAAAAATCATAACTGAAAATCCATGTACATGATCTAGGCCACTCTCACGCCTCCCTGGACTAAGTCTCATCCTATAGCTCTACTTTCATAAATATTCTGACCTGGGGTGGTTTAAAAACATAAAAACAAACTAAAATAAGTCGATAACTCGAAACTCATCATAACGTAAACATACTTAACATAAGATTTTCATAAAATATTTCATGCTGAGCTTAAAATCATGACTAATCATACAATGTTTATGCTATGCATGACTAATTTATCTAAATTAAGTGACTGATCTGATTTATCTGACTGGCCAACACACTTAGCCCTATATGTGAGGTTATGCGCTGACTCCACGTCTCGCGGCCGCAAGGAGAGCCGCTGATAGTATTTTGGCATATTATGGCAGACCACGCTTTAATCCGTGGCTTGCACATTCACCCTGAAACTGCATTGGTACCATGCATCTGAATGACCATCTAATTAAACTGATATGATCTTATCTTGAACTTGATCTTGATCTTAAGAAAGCTTACGTGTCTTATGCAACGTGAGATGCATAATACATACTATAATATGCGGAATGAAACATGATGAATGACGTGTTTGCAAAAATTGTGACATGCGTGGTACATAAATACTGGCTTCCAAAGAATTGGATTTAATAATATATAACTAGCTAACGTATACTAATTCTAATTTATGATCGAGCTACTAACCTTGTTGTGTTGCTTCATAAAGTTTTTGACACAAAATCGATCATGGTGCAATGGTGGTTGTGATTAGGAAGGAGGAAGAGATGATGGTGGCCTTGCCGTGTTTCATGGTGGGGGAGATGAGGCTACGGCATGCCGAAGGTAAAAAGAGAGCTAAAAACAAAAAACCTAAGCTTGAAGAGGTAGGTGCACGTACAGTGCATGAGATTCTATTTATAGGATGGTATGGGTTGGGCTTAGGAATTTTAAGGTGAAGAGAATTCTAAAATTGTAATCCTAGTGTGTTTGAAATTAAAGACATATTCTAGTAGTTTATTTAATGTAGAATTGGGAGTGACTGAAACTGTATATGGAACTTCAATTAGTGATGATTTTAAATTGAAATAAATTTCTAATGGCCGATCTTTAAATTCTAAAAGGAGTCTAACTCCTTCAATAAATAATAAATGGGATTTAACCTAATTATTGAGCCTAATTAAAACTCCGAATCAACCTTAATAATTTATCGCTCGTGGCCTCATCCAATATAGCCCATTAAATATAATTTAAGCCCTATAAAAAAGTATCAATATTCCTACTTTAGAATTATTGGGCTGGGTCGTTACAGTGAATGCTAGATACAGATTTTTTATTTTTTATTTTTGTATATGTAACCTGGTCAGGTTGTATTGTTGCTAGATTGGCCTGTGGAACATAGTTGCCCTCTATTTTATATCTTTGTCCAATGCGTCTAGTCATAACTCCATTTTCTTCTTGGTAATGAATAAAAGGTCCCTCCCAACGGGGCACCCAATGAAGCCTAGACCATGTTTCTATAGTCTTTTTATCTTTAGTCTCAATTTTTTGTAACTTGTTGAAGCCTATGCCAATACATTTTACACACACACACACATCACTGTGAGATTCTAGGTATTCAATAGTTCCTTCCCGCGTCAATTGCTAATTCTTGGTAAACAGAAAAAATACACCTGTTCCCTCAATCCAAAAGAACCTTTTGACGAGCCTTCTCCAAATAGACCTGAAACTTCTTGTATTTTCATCTCAAAATCCTTCAAGCTTCATTTGGTGAATTGGGCTACGGTTTGTACCCCTATACGCAAAGGCGGGTTGGGAATTCGGAATTTGTTGGTTTTTAACAAGGCTTTATTGGTAAATGGTTATGGAGTTATCATGAAGAGAGGGGAGCTTTGTGGAAGGTGATCATAGATTTAAAATATGGTGGATTGTGGGGAGGATGGTGCTCGAATAAGGTGAGTGAACCACATGGGGTGGGGCTTTGGAAACACATAAGAAGAGACTAGACCAATCTCCATCGATCGACACGGTTTGGAGTTGGGGATGGCTCTAGAATTTAAATTCTCGAATGATTTATGGTGTGGAGATCTAATCCTCAAAGAAGCCTACCCAATACTATACAACATTGCACAAAGAAAGGTGGCTATAGTAGTAGAGCTTATGGATCTCTCTAGTGGCTCTCTCCACTGGAATATTATTTTCCTTAAGAGCTGCCCAAGATTGGGAAATTGACACATTTACATATTTCTTCAATCTTGTGCACAATTGTAGAGTGACTGGAGGAGTGGATAAGATGATGTGGTCACCATCCAACAAGGGGAACTTTTTTTTTTGATAAGTAAGAAATTTATTAATAAACGTAAGTAGACATAGCCCAAATACACAGGAAGTGTACATAGAGAGACACTAAATTACAAGCTAATCTTGAAAAACACATTACAAAAGTCATTAAGACTATTCCCATCCAATACAATAACCGAAGCCTAAAGCAACAAAGTATGAGAAAAGAAAGCTCTAATCCCTTCCCCCAATCGTTCTCTATTATCAAAACAATGCCTATTCCTCTCATTCCAAATACACCACATAAGACAAAGAGGAACCATCTTCCAAACAGTTGCTATTTGACGATTTCCTAGAAGCCCTCTCCAACATGCAAAGAGGTTCACCACCCTCTTGGGCATCACCCAACCAATAGAAGAAGGGGAACTTTACTGTACAGTAATACTATACGGGGAGGTTTGGATACAAAAAGCCTTTTAACTCATCCAAACCGGTGAGTTGAGATGAGATAAAAGTTGAATAAAATATTGTTAGAATATTATTTTTTAATATTATTATTGTTTTGAGATTTAAAAAAGTTGAATTGTTTATTATATTTTAAGTGAGAATTTGAAAAAGTTGTAATGATGAGATGAGATAAAACACTTCTTGTATCCAAATCGGGCCTAAGTCTCTTATGACACACTTTACAAGAACATTCCCATGAAAGAACATATGGAAGATTAAGGCCCCCACAGAAGCTTCTTTTTTTGTATGGACAGCTTCGTTAGGGAAGATTCTCACCTCAGATAATCTAAGGAAGATTCTCATCTATTATTGAATTGTGAATCGTGATGTAGCTAGGAGCTTATGGAAAGATATCTTTGTGAGAGTGGGACTCTTTTGGGTAATGCCAAAAAGGGTTGTTGACTTTTTGGCAAGTTGGCAAGACATCCGGGGTAACTCTCAAATTGCAGTTGTGTGGAAGATGACATAGGCCTGCCTATGGTGGTGCATATGGATGGAGAGGAACGGTCGGAGTATTGAGGATCGCGACCGGACACAATGGTCGAGCTTAGAACTTTTTTTTCTTCACACTTAATCCATTGGTTGAGTGCCATAGACTTTAATGGCATTGATTTTCTTGTATCTCTAGACAATCATGACTAGGTGTGGCTCTTGTATATGTCCCGTGTACTTAGCTTCGCCTATTTTCAACAAAATTCTTATTTACTAATTAAAAAAATCATTTATAAGTCTAACTAAAAACAATGGAAAAACTATAAGGTTGAGATTTTATAATACTCTCCATTGATGCAAGTAGTTAAACTAGAAAGAAAATGAGCTCTAGCATTTATGGTTCATGTCATCATAGGCAATGAAAACTGATACACAAATCAATACCAAACTCTGGGGTATTAGATGATATTGCAAATCAAATCAGTTTGAAAGATTACATAACAATTGTGTCGACTTTGTTTCATTTCGAAATTCAAAGAGAAAGCTAAGTAGAAGATGTCCATTCATCGATGTGGAACATATCTGGTCTACAATTTGAAATAAGTTAAAAATAAAGCTAAATGCAATACATGTTCATCAGCCTACAACACAATTTACCTTTTCACTCGGACAATTAACAGCACGAGCAGCTTCCACTATTGCTTTCCCAACTGGATGAACTGTATTTGCCTCTACTCCAGCAGCCAATTTCAGGACCTCAACTTCAGACCAGGTAGGATGGGAATTATCTCTACATCAAACCAAACAGCTCAGTGTTATCGAATCGCAAAACCAACTGATCTGTGCAATTTTCTTTCTTTCAGATGTATCACCTTAAATCAATGAGCATCTAAGTAACTCGTAATGTATAAAGTTTCGTAACATTATAGAAACAACACTGGTCACCTTGTTATCAGTAAGCTTTCAAACATGAAATGATCAATGTGGTACTATATATATAATTTTTTTGATAAGTCAATGTGGTACTATATTTAATACAAGTCAAATCATAAAATAGCCATCACGTGGCAATCACTTGTCTGTTTTCACACAAGTAATTGGGCGTTCTTAGCACCGGCAGTTTCACCTCTCCTAGAAACAAGAGTTGTTCATTCTATTTGGTTGAACTGCTTTAACTCATTTTCGGACCTTCCAAAACTTCCAGATCTCAATATTGAATTCATCTCTTGCATAAATAAGAAACATAGGAACTGTTTCCTCGTAAAGGATTTCAGTCTAAGAAACACATTCATATTCAAAATAGATTTTTTCTCATAAAATTGGCAGCTAAGTCTAAGAGAAGACACGACAGACATTAAGTTGGAAAAATAAAAATAAGTGCCCCACTTAAATGGTCTGATACCAAGAGTAAATGTCTCCACTCACTTTGAATCTGTACTTCCCCCATCTCCAGGAGTCACGACCTTTGTCACAACAGGTCTGCCAATGGTAAGTGTCCCTGTTTTGTCAAACACAATAGTGTTCACCATTGAAAACTTCTCTAAGATATTTCCACCACGCCAAAGCATCCCTCTTGTTGCCCCTAAGGAAGTTCCAACCTGGAAAATGCTCAATGAAGAACAAAATATCATATCACATTAACTTCAACCTGATCTCTTATCTAATGATGTACAGCATTTGCAAGGACATTACCAGCACAGCAGTTGGTGTGGCTAAGCCTAGCGCACACGGGCAAGCAACTACCTGAGTCAATAAGAAAAACAGTTTACTACTGCCAGGAAAGGAGCAGGCTGCAGGGATTTAAGCACGAATGAAGAATAATTAACATGGCAGAAATATTAAAGGATTTTTCTGTGAAAATCCTCATTTATAACAGCCAGGTTCAGGCCCAAAAGAAAAAAATTACTTATTATATTTGATTGGGCCAGGAACATCAGACCAATCTGCTAGGGCCATGCATTAAAGCCCTGAAATGATCATTTTATTTCAGCTTACATTTTCATTACGAATTAGATGGGTTGATACGAGTTGTCCAAATAATAATACATGTAAGGGAAATAATGATTTTTTTTTTTTTTGATAGGTAAAAGAGGTTTTATTGATCCATGTAAATAGGCAAAGTCCAAGTACACAGGAAGTATACAGGAAAGAGCCTAATTACAAAACTAAGTACTACTGAGAGTGGAGATTCTACTGATGACTAAGTATACAGTAAGGGAAATAATGATGACTAACATCTTAGTGGAGATTCTACTGAAACTACGTAATTATTTATGAAAAGCACTCTAGGAAGTCTCCTTTTTTTTTGTTAAGCTGTACAATTTGCAATAAAAAAGAAAGGTTATGGCAAAATTTGATGTTTCCATATGTTTTGTCTATGACTCAATAAGATGTGGTCATGGACACGACTTTGATGTCTTAACACAGACTCTGGGTGTCAGGAAGAAGTTCCCCAAAATCTGGAAGAGGGTATGGTAATACAAGTTTGTCTGTGTTAGCCTATATAACTGATATATAACTCTTTTCGGTTTAGTTTTTGTTTTCATGCACCAAAACCATTTGTATAGTTAGAAAATAACAAATATATTTTACGTCATTTTTACATGCATCTTGGATAAGTAATGCACTTTTTTTTTATGTTACCAAAGATTTTGTGTCCACAGAAAGTATACAAGAGGAGCACCTAACTAAAAAAAGAAAAAGAGAGAAGGATAACAATTTTTTATCGGTAAAAAAAATCAAACTTTATTGTTCTTTTAGTAGTACTGCAACTGAGTATCAGACATAGGTGGTGCGTCGTTGAGTCTCAAATTCCAATTTTCAAATAGAAGAAAATGTAGCTTGAACAGTCATACATTCTGCAGATCAGAGTTTTTTCAACAAAACTCTCGTTAAGAAATATTTAACTGATTGTGTTTTCTTACTTGGTTGCATTTATTAAACCCAACTTCGTTGAGTACCTTCATTGAACCACAGAGGCAAGTAAAAAAAGCAAGTAGTTAATTTTCACCAAATCATGTTGAGAAAAAATAAGAAATAGTTCAAATTATACACGCTTGGTGCAGCTAAAGCAAGGAAATAATATGTTGTGCAGCCATTTTAAAGAGTAATATATCAGAATAGCCATATGGGGAATATTGGAGCAAGAAAGTATAAGAGCTTTACACAGTACAACAAAACATTCATAGGAATACTCAAGTGTACATACAAATTCCAAGCATCATACCAGAACACTGCAAGAGAGCTGCAGTGCCAATGAAACCAAATTTCTTTGATTAAAAGCAGCAGGTAGAACATGTGCACCAAACAGACTCCAGAACATAAATGTAGCAGCAGAGAGTGCCATTACTCCATAAGTGAAGTGACCAGAAACCTGTTGAAACCAAGGAAAAAATTATAGATAGGCATCTTGTATAATGTAATTAACCATTACTACAAGTGCAATAGCAATATAATTAACTCTAAAACTGTTGATTCAAAGACCAGGAGAGGAAAAGTAAAAAAAAAAAAAAACACAATACATATGTCGAAAACTCCCACCAGCAAGCAATAAGATGGTTGAGAATAGAAATGAGGTTAAATATATTTATTAGAAAGACTCAAGGGTAGCACATGACAAGATTCTCCTTTTTAGAATCACTAGACAATAATATATCTAAAAGTTGTACAAGATTCTGAGAGAACCTTGTCTGCTAACCGCTGTACAGGAGCTTCCCTACTTTGTGCTTCTTCCACCAAACGAACAATGTCTCCCATAGCAGTCTCGCCACCTGGTCTCCGCACTTCAACTGTAATAGTTCCATTAAGATTTATACTTCCAGCTGCAACTTGACTCTGGCACAGGAATAAGATGCACTATAATACAATAATATGAAAAAAGATACACCTTCTTCATCACTAAATAGTTAATATTCCATGTAGCCAAAACCAAAAGGCTTATTGCCTAGGTAATATGCACACAACTTTGTAACATTGCTACCAGACAGCAATTGAATGTTGAGAATAAGAAAGAGCTATATTCAAAGAAATAGCAATACCCCAGGTAATTTGATCACTGGCAGTGGTTCCCCTGTGAAACTAGACTCGTCAATGGTACTTCTACCAGCCCTGACTATTCCATCTGCTGGAACACGGTCCTAAAATAATGTAAGAATATGTATTAAAGGCTTCATATAATAGCTTCAGGGAGAAATGATGAATTCTTACTATAGTTTATTAATTTAAGCAGGATATGGTTGGCCACCAGCTGTATTAACTTTTACACCACAAGTTGGGAAAAAACAAAAAAATCAAGAATTGAAAACCAAATTGATGGAAGCCAGGGTTCATTTTACATACTCCAGGAAGTATGACAATATGGTCTCCAACAGAGAGACTGTTACAAGGAACTTCAACTGTTGGGCCCAACTCTTTTGCACCGTTGACAAGAAGCCTGGCTTTTGATGGTAAAATCCTGAGAAGTCCAGTCATATCACTGGTTGCTTTAATTTTAGCTCTCTGTTCAAGATTCCTTCCTAACAATACAAATGCTATTAACATAATAGGTTCTTCAAAGAAAGCCTTCCAACCCTGCATATAGACTATCGATTAAACAGGCTACAGCATCCATTGACCTATATGATACAGTAGATAGCATATAATTTATTTTTATTTTTTTAATGTATATATATATATGCAGTTTGAGTTATTGATGGAAGCACAGCCATATTAGAGATAAGGATTGAAGTATACCAGTTTTGGTATTAGGACAGCTAATGAACTGACTGAAAATGATGACAGAGCCCCAAGACCAACTAACGTGTTCATGTTTGGAGCACCTTTAAAAAGGCTTTTCACACCATCAAGGATGAGTTGACGCCCAGGACCAAGAAGTGTAAATAAAGACAAGGACAGATGGAATCCAGTGGAATGAAATGCATGGATCCATGAAGCCTTGGCTCCCAAGAAATGAGATAGATGACCAAAGAGGCAGACAGCACATAAAGCCCAGGAAACAGCAAGCTCAGAACCTAAAGAAGCATAAGAATTCAGTGTCATATTTCCCAAATGAAAGTTTAATACAGATTATTAACATAATGCCCTAAAGAAACATAACAAACTTTTTGATAGGTAAAAGATTTAGAAAATAAAATCTTCTGCTGCCGGGATAGAAACATAACAAACCATGATTCACAACCTCTAAAGGATAAAGTTGTAACAAGATTTTTACCACTTTGTTTTAAGCGATAACGCTTTTCTTCCATTTTCTTTTCAAAGACTTTGAAGAAATTGTCTCTTCCTGAATCTGCACATATAGAAGCAAACAATTAGTCATAAAAAATTACAAATCAGTTCAGCTCCATCTAGGATGCTTTGACTTCATACTTCTGGCCACTCCAAAAATATACAAGAAATTTTTGGAAGATATAATGATCCAATGAAGGATCTAGCCACATTTGGACCCATATTCCAAAAGGATTAGTCAATATAACAATTGGAGCCCCTTAAAATTCATTATGAAGTGCAAAAAATTCTCATTCCCAAGCAATGTGGGATCCCATTCACCATCTTCCTATACAAAATCTGGGGTATTGCAATCTGCCCCCTTGAATCCCTGACGTCCTCATCAGGCCATTCCATTCCATCATAGGTAGCACAGCTCAAGTCTCACACAAGTTGGGATTAGCTTTGAGACCATTTTTTATGACACAAAGAAAGCCCAAGCCACATCTAGGCCTATAATCCAAAAAGACTAGTCAATGTTATAATTAGAGCCCTTTGAAATTCATTCTAAAGTGCAAAAATTCTCCTTACCAAGCAATGTGAGACCCGATTAACCACCTTCCTAAACAATTCGAGGTATTACACCAAATGTGATTTTGAGAAATCAGTATCTGTGAGCCCTTTGCTCAAATACTGTAATTAATAGAGCATAAGCATACACACCCATGGATATTGGCCCAATTATGCAAACCTTGGGTGCAATTACGGTATTATAAAGGTTCAAAGTTGCCTGGCAAAAAGTAAAGCACAAGACAGAAAAAGAGTAACTATGTAATCCTACGACTCATTCTTACAAGAACTATTAACTAACTGTCAAATGTAGGTCATAATTAAGATGACCATGACAACAAAGATGATAGTGATGCTGATAATTATAACAAAAAAAACAGTGATACATAATAACAAAGATGGGGGTCATTATGTATAATGATATTCTTACCTCGAAGGTTAGACTTAAAACCACAGTTGGTCAAATGATTTGCTAGTGCCTCCCCTAAATGTTGTTGCCAGTTCTGTGAGATTGTGGCTTCCAATACAGGCCATACTACAGCTGTCTCTGTGGTCAGGTTCACACTAGCAGATGACACTTGCGGCTGTCCAAAATTGTAATAAAATGGATTGTACAGATTTAGTAAGTAGAATGGGGCAAAGTTCTCGCATGTGAAAAGGAGATGGGAGAAGGAAAATTCAAGAAGAATTAATTATAGATGCTCAAATATATTGAGGATCTCATCACGCGTTTGTGCATGTGATGGACACCTTGGGAGTGAAAGTGCGGCACATGCTGAATGAATGGCTGAAGAGTGAGGGGTTGTAACATAGCAACACGTGGGCAAATTGGGTGGTTGCAATTCAGGTTGGGATGTGAGAGAATCGTTGTATGGTTCTATGTATAGGTTCATCCATGGTTGGTGATTTCCATTGATGCTTACTCTCCCTTATTTAATGGCAGATTTCACCAACATTTGCCCATAGTTGAGTTTTATCCTATGCTGCTACTTTTTTCTTTTTTTTGTTAAAAGAATCTCCATATTTTCTCCATAACTTGGTTTTCCAGCGCTAGAGGGCTTTCAACTCTAAACCCAAAATACAGTTCCACAGTAAAAAAAAAAACGATTTTTTAGAATCCGCAGACGCCAGAATTTGAAATAAATCTCAATTCCATTTTGATACCACAAAATGCTGACTTTTTATAAAACTTCTTTTATCTATTGTCGCGGATGTACAAACCTCATTAATTCAGAACAAGAGATTTGGTTTTTGCGATACACGTTGGTAAGAAAAAAAAAAAAAATTGTCCAAACGTCAGCTCTTCAACTTAGCAAACCTCGGCAAACATCCTCTATCAATAACTCAAAACGCTATCCCATTTTGCGTAGTAATCGATAAAGAATCAGAATCAGATTCAACCGAAGAAAAAATAAACAAAAAGGAAAAGCTTACTTGATTTTCTAGAATTCTTTTCACACTAGCTGCACATCCCCCACATGTCATTCCCTGCCATATACGTACAGAAATAAAACCAATTAACCATTTTTCATATAAGTAACCAATTAACCAAGTTTATAGCAGACAATGAAAAATTAAATTAAGCGAGAGAGAGTTCATACTCCGACATCGAGTATAATCACATCAGGCGAGAGTGCCGAGACCGCCTCGGCCCCTCCAGCAACCAAATTCCCCTTCGCATCCCAGCCGCCTGATCCATTTTCACCGCCACCGCCACCGCCTCCGCTACCTCCTCCGAACCCGCCACCAATCCCACCGCCAGACGCAAAGGAAGCAGCGGAGCTCGAGAAGCACTTTGCACGGCGTCGTATAGGAGGTATCACCGCCGCAGCGTGCAGGCTCCTCGGAGACGAGGAAACTAAACCACGACTGCATTTGAGTCGGCGAGTCAGGAGTGGCCAAGGAAGCAACCGACTAAGAGGAGACCCGCAGAAGCGATGGCGGCTGAGGGATTTTGAGACGGCGAAGAGCGCAATTGTCGTCGTAGTTACGGGTAATGCGGACTCCATCGGAGAAAGAGAGAGAGAGAGAGTAGCAAGCGTCGTTCAATCCTATTAAGAGAGAGGGATTTTAGACGTTGGAATACAAGTTGCCATATGGGACTGAAGCGGGAGTTAGCGAACGGTCAAACCTGGAGCTTTCCAAGCTTATTGTGATCAAGCCTAGGTTCAAGTTTACGAATTTACCCTTCACCGGACAGCACGCCACCAATACATGGCTGACGTACGTAGGAGTTTCTCCCTTCACTCCACCTGTCTGATCTCCTCCATATGGCTAACCCCGGAGTGGTTCATTATATTTTTATGGCATATATTTTATTATAATTAATGTATATATATAACCACATATATAATATGTATATAACCCTCAATTTTAAATGCAATTAATTGTGAAGAAATATTTTAACCGCAAAATAATTACATAAAAATAATGATCTCATAAATTTGAAGCTTTGTAAATTATAAAATTAATTTTATTGTAAAATAAATTTGACGGATCATATGAAACCATGTCAGTTTATGGGAATATTTTTATGTAATCTCTCTCGTAAAAAACCAAGGACTCCATATTTAATTTTCGCTAGAGGGGTAGGTCTTATTCAAGGTCGAAAAATACAGATCTATAGCTTTCCAACAACTCCCAAGATACAAGTGAGGCACAAGCAGATTCACAGGTCAAAAATTGTTCAGAAAAAAGTGATGGTTTTGTAAAAATCACCTCGCGTGGTCCTTACGCATCACTCATTTTGGCAACTCTTCTCAACACACACATCAGATCACTGAATTTGTCACCATCAAACCTTTCAAATATGACATTTGTAGCTGAAAAAAGACAAGTGTGTTGCCTTCATAGGCCGTTACATATTCCGAAATCAACCGAAGTTGATCGAAACTGTAATTTGTCATTTTTTAAATATATCTTATTGCTTTTTTTTTTATTTCCTTATAGCTGATTAAAATAAAAAAAAGAGTTATTCACTCAGATGTTTGTCTGTAGAGATTGAGTCATCTCTTTCTATAAAGGGTGAGGTTGAGTCTTTATTTAGACAAATATTGTTACTTTTTAAACGTTTGTCTGTAAAGAGTATCATCAATAGTGAAAACTAAACTAGTCACAAAAAAAAATAATGTATTAATAGAGTTTCAAATATATTATTTTAATTTATAATGTCATATTTGATAAGGAAAATTCTATAATGTATCCTATCATATATGTAAATTTTTCTAATAAATAATGATACGCTTTCTATTAAAATAAAAAATAAAAAGGATATTGCCACTGCCCATCTTTTTTGTTTTTGTTTTTTTGATACAACCACTGCCCATCTCAAATAGGTTATTTATAGCTTATAAGCTTAGGCCAAAAAGAAGCGTTCTAAATACTGGAATGCCATAGGCCGCCAAATACCCACTTTTGATCCCTCTTTTATCGGGCACGTTCAGTACCAATATGTTGACTTGGGTCGTCGTGAACTTCCTCGTACGTTTGACCGTCTTTAACTGCACAAAATGCGCATTCTATTATGAACTTCCCACTCTCCAACAGGCGAAAAGGAATATACACCTATAAATAGAAAAAATAAAAACAAAATAATTAAAGAAACAAAAAATTATGCTTTGAAATTGCACGTAGTAATTATATTTCTTTGAAACTTTTTCGAGACAAAAAAAAACACACACACAGAGATGCCAGGACGCGGTAATGTTTTAGATATCAAAACATTGGGCGGTTCCAATAAGAATGGCGGTGGATCTCTAACGCCGTCCGTCCTCATGATCTGCATCGTTGCGGCTTCAGCTGGGTTGATATTTGGCTATGATATCGGCGTTTCAGGTTACTGTTCTGATCTTGATCTCCCTCTACAATCACTATGCATACATGCATGGGCTATTTTAGCACGAGACATTTGAGCTAGAAATCCAAGAATCCCAATATATATATATATACGTGCATAATACGGTACTTTTCCCTTTTAGTTTCAGTAATAAATTATATGAGATATAAATTCTCCAGTCATCTTCGATATTCTTCAAAAAATTTCTCCAATTTTATCATGTTTAAATACTAAATAACGATCTTTTCACTGCAAAATTATTTTTAATTAATGAGACGTGAAGTCAAAATTATGATGTTTGATTGCAGGAGGTGTAACAACAATGGAACCATTTCTTAAGAAATTCTTCCCATCCGTTTTACTAAAGATGCATGATGCACAGCAGAATCAGTATTGTATATTCGACAGCCAAATCCTTACGGCATTTACATCCTCATTGTACATAACTGGTCTGGTATCGTCCCTCGTAGCTGGCCGTGTTACCACCACTACAGGGCGCAAAGGCATTTTGATTATCGGTGGCGCCGTGTTCTTGTTGGGTACGGTGCTTAATGCTGTTGCCATGGACGTGAAAATGCTCATTTTTGGTCGACTCCTTCTCGGAGTTGGGATTGGTTTCACAAATCAGGTGTGATGCAGATCTCTAATTTAGTGAAACTTTGTGCAATTCCATTAAAATATATGTTATAAATAAAAATATAGAGGAAAAATTAGGTACGTAGAATATAAAAATCGCATGCCACAGTACGCTCTACCCAACTGAGCTACATATTCTAACGTTTGTTGTTTTGATATAGGCAGCTCCAATATACCTCTCGGAGATGGCTCCACCTAAATGGCGCGGCACGTTAAACACCGCCTTCCAGTTATTCATCGGCGCTGGAGTGGTATTAGCTGCATCGATCAACCTCTTGGCTGCTCATCTCGGAGACATCGGCTGGCGAATCTCATTGGGTTGTGCCGCCATACCCGCGGCGATCATGACGGTTGGCGCGATGTTCATTCCGGACACGCCAAGTAGCCTGATCCAACGGGGCCGGGTGCAGGAAGCCCGAAAATCCCTCAACCAAGTTCGCGGTGTCGACTCCGACACTGAGGCTGAGCTGAACGAGATGATTAGCCACAATGAGGCCGCCAAAGCTGACAACCGCCAGCCCTACAAGGTCATATTCGAAAGACGGCACCGGCCCCAACTGGTACTGGCGGTGGCTATCCCGTCGTTTCAACAGTTCACGGGGATCAATGTCGTGGCTTTCTATGCGCCCGTTATGTTCCGTTCGATCGGGATTAGTAGCGACGGGGCTTTGATTGCTGCCATCATACTAAACGTCGTGAATGCTGCCTCTACACTCGTATCAACTTTTGCCGTTGACAGGTTTGGGCGCCGACTTTTGTTCTTTGAAGCTGGGGTCCAGACGATTGTCTGTCAGGTCAGTTGAGTGTTTATTACGATGATTATAAGCAATACCAACAGTTACAAGCATCTTCATTGAAGAGGATTTCTCATGTTTGTGATGAAGGTGGCCTTGGCATGGATATTAGCATCGGAGCTAGGGACTGCGGGAATTGCCACTTTCTCCCAGGGCGCAGCAATTACTGTGCTAGTCCTGATGTGTAGCCTCTCGGCCGCATTTGGGTGGTCGTGGGGACCGTTGACGTGGCTAGTTCCGGGGGAAATCTTGCCAATGGAAATTCGACCAGCCGGCCAAGGCATAGGCATTGCCTGCAATTTTCTGTTCACCTTCATTTTGGCTCAGGTATTCGCCACCATCTTATGTCACATGAAATATGGCGTTTTCCTTTTCTACGCTGCATGGATGTTCATAATGACCGTTTTCGTGGCGCTATTCGTACCCGAGACTAAGGGGATCAGTTTGGAATCCATGGACACAATCTGGCAAGATCATTGGTTCTGGAATCGATACGTTGACGTTGATCGCAGTACACGATCCCATGATGAAGAGCTATCATACCCGGCCCGTCAACGTATTTCGCTGGAACGTTGAGTTACCGAAAGAAGTACGTATTTATACTGATCTCGTTTCAACTTCTGAGAGCAAATTCTTCTGTTTTTCTCTTGATCTTGGCTAACCAGTACTGGAGTGGTGGCCGAAGCTTGCAAGCGACTTGCATGTGCTTGCCATGATTCTAATCATGCAGAGCTTCTCCAACTAATTATTGGGTGTTGGGGGCCATTGGAAACAATCAATTAAGTTAAAAATATGTGATATATATCTCTAGCTAGCTAATATTTGAAGTGAAAGTACGAAGAGATAATCCTATTTATAGCTCCATGGGATTTTATAGACTTTGGTCATAAGAGCTTGTTCACTCTATATCTTCATAGTTGTCATGTTGCGTAGGAAATCTGTTTAAGTTGTTGCTCTTAAATATTCAATTTGGCACAAGAGTCTGTTAGGATTATTGTGTACGTCCAGACATTTGATGATCTGTTTATAAATTATCTTGATTAAAGGTTTAATTAGTTCATTAAAAGTGCTTGTAATATTGTTTATAATTCAAACGCCTCCAGGTCCGAGGCTACCCCTTGTATATATCCTTCATCTCTTGTTCTTCATATTTTTACCAAATCATTTTGATATGTAGGCTAATTAACAAGAAGGATTATTGGGAGGCATCGAATAATCTAACCTCATTTTTGGATTAGAGTTTATATATAATATTCTACAATTGACTATATATGTCACATTAAAACTAAAATTGTATAAACTTTTGAATCATAATTGCATATCTAAGAATTAATGAAGAACAATATCGTAAATCAATTTTTATATGATAAATGATTTAGTCACAAAGAGATCTCACAAAAATAAATTAATAAACTGACTTAACTTGGTGTAGTATATTAGATTATAAATATACTTTTATTATAAAGTAGATTTAACGTATCATATAAAATCATATCAATTTATAAATTTACTTTTCTGAATTTTTTTTATAGTTGTAACACATTTATTTTCATATTCATATAGCATAACAAATTATCACGTGACATATGTATATCGTCACAATAAATTCACAACTCTCTATAATTTACCATTTAAACACTTTTTACAATTTAGAAAGGCATGTAATCAATATATTCAACAACATTGAATGTTGCCCATGGTCACTGTGAACTATGTATTAGATGGATCCACGTATTGTGGGTAGAGGTCTCCAAATTATTGAAAATGTCCGAGTGAAAATTATAATAAATCGCGATCCATTTCAAGGGCCCACATAATTGCTTGATCCATGGTCCATACCGGAATGCCCATCTCGAGAGCTTGCTCCATGGGCCTAGATTCAGTCCCCCTTGGCTCGCATTTATTTCTTGGTAGTTGGTACACATTTTCTCTTGATTTTGGCTCGTGGCTTTATCTAATTTACGACATAATACTGTTAACACAAAATATTTACAACATAATAGGCCGAGGAAGGCGATTCAGGACAGAATAAAAAATCAAATTTAATGGGAACGGTGCAGATCGCGTAAAAGAGATACGGATTTCATATAACCGACGGTTCAGATCTGGTAGAATTTCAGCAGGGGATCTAGAGAGAATTTAAAAAAAAAAAAAGAAAAGAGAAAAAGGGCGGTTGGGGTTGAGGCTTGAGAGTCTTCAAGACCCACTTTTCTTCGACCTCGTGGCGATCGTAAGAAATATGATTCGGCCAGCAGGGCAGAAAACACCCATCAGTATTGACTTTATAATCCTTTCCAGCGAACTTCGCAGGGAAACACTCCAAGTCTACGATTTTGCTTCCTCACGTCATTGAAACGCTGACTCCGAAGGAGTCTCTCACAACTCTCTTGCATTTCCATCAAACTCCATGCGTTCTTAGTTTAATCTCTGATATATATCCAGTCTTCTTCATGGCGGAGCGTGGATCCTACGGCCTCGCTCCTCGACTAGGTCGGATTTATTGGCGTGCTCTTCTTTTCCAGATAATTTATATTATACGGATCCGTTCATTTTTTTTTTAGTTTCTTGCCGTGTAGAAATCTCGATGAATTTTAGTTGATTACTCTTGAGATCTCTAGGGTTTTATGAGTCGATGTTTCAGTGTAAATAATTAATTAATTTTTTGGTTGGAGCGAATGGAGGTTGTTATTACGACCTGTTTGGGTAGTTAGAAAACTAAGGAAAAGTGATGGGCTCAGGGGGAGTTTTTTCTTTGTTATTTGACTTTTTGTGTTTTGAACACTTTTTTATTTTTGGTATAAACGGATTGTTGATTGGTATAAACGGATTAGTTTGTCGGAGCTAGTTAATATTTTTATTATAAAATTAATTTTTCCTCTCTTTTGTGTTTTGCATTTTCTTTTCATGATTTTCTTGTATCTTTTTCGACTCCTGGATAGACGACTCTCTTGAATATGCCGTGTACTTGTATGTTTCTTTTGCGTTGATTAATGAATAATTTTGGTCCTTTGGAGTACACTTTTATTTTTATTTTGGGTATGCAGATATTCAACAAATACTAGTAGAAGCCCGGTCACGCTGGCTGCGACCCGCTGAAATTTGCGAGATTCTTCGTAATTATCAGAAGTTTCATATTGCACCAGAGCCTCCGAACAGGCCCCCAAGTATGATTCTAGCAAATATTATCGAACTACTTATTAAATAAGCATCATGATTACATGCACAAAGTTTAATTATATGTGAATTCACTGGATTTATGGAACAATGTTGTCTCCCATCGAAATAAGGGCTTATCATCTTTTTTTCTTCAATCCTAAGTGGATGCACATAAAAAAACTTGACATGACTTGTATTCCACCAAGTCAGGTGGTTCGCTATTTCTTTTTGATAGGAAGGTGTTGAGATACTTTAGAAAGGATGGACATAATTGGAGGAAGAAGAAAGATGGAAAAACTGTGAAGGAAGCTCATGAGAAGCTGAAGGTAAGCTTGTTAAAAAGGTCATTTACTTTTAAATGGAGTTATAATGGTGATCAATTTACTTATCAAAAAGAAAGGCCGTGGTGATTGACCCTCTAGGATTTGCATATTTTGCTTTATGATATTGACAAGACTTGCATAATCTCTCTGTCCCGTAATAATTGTCCCCCATTGCTTTTAGTATGCACCAAAATGAGTGTCCCTTGTTCAATTGCCAATGCACTGAATTAGTTTGTATCACACGTTATTCTTAACTGTAAAACCTAAAATTTTCAAAGTATTTGATAAGGATAACAGTGGAAAAATACTATCAAGAGTGTGAGGCTGCCTTGCATTTTATTTTATTTTCTTTATATTTGTCTTTTGTCGAATAGGAAAGCCATTAACTAGACAGCCATTGTATATCGAGGGATTTACTCATTTTCTTGTTTGGAGGTTTGTTTGTTGAAATAATTAATCCTTCATATAACTCTATTAAAGTTTATTGAGGGTCTGATAGGTAACATACTTTAAGCAATTTTAGGTTGGTAGTGTTGATGTGCTACACTGCTACTACGCTCATGGGGAAGAGAATGAAACTTTTCAAAGGCGTAGCTATTGGATGCTTGAACAGTAAGTATGAACCAATTCATATTTCATTTTTTTAATCATGCTACCTTTAGATCCTTGTATATTATCGCATTTTATTGTGTTGGTTGATTGAACCTTTCTTCTGTGTGATCTCCATATTTATAAAGCTGGTCTTCTCCTTTAGAGCCTTTACTTGCATAAGCGTGCTCCTTCTCATTGATACTTTTTCTTAGGCACCAAGATTGCAAGTGTAATAGCCTTGGCAACGTGTGCCCAATAGAGGTGTGGCAGTATTCATGTTCTATTTTGCACTCAGGAATCGTGACCTTTACAGTAGTCTTCCCAAAAGGCCTTTCTTTGAATTTTTTAGGGTGGGTGGGTTTGAGGTTGGGGTTTGGTGTTTTTGTTTCTACGTTCTCATGCCTTACG
Organism: Cyclocarya paliurus; assembly: GCA_029856935.1. Classification (NCBI taxonomy): domain Eukaryota; kingdom Viridiplantae; phylum Streptophyta; class Magnoliopsida; order Fagales; family Juglandaceae; genus Cyclocarya; species Cyclocarya paliurus. Next base: position 2,181,282 of record CM056957.1, on the reverse strand, counting down.
ATAATTCTAAGGTTGGTTGTGAGATTTTTTGCAAAGCATGAGTGAACATATGCTTAAGGATTGAGTGATATGTGCTGAGTTTTTATCTTGTCTTGCATGTGGAATTTGTGATGATGCTGTTTCACATTTACCACTTCCTCTCCCGTTATTTCATTTTCGGCATAATTTCTTCTTTCTTCTTCTTTTTCATCGTTAGTCTCCTAGTTCCTCCTTTTTTTATTTTTATTTTTTATAAGTAAGAAATTTATTAAAAAACCACGCAATTAGGCATAGCCCAAGTACACATGAAGTATACAAGAGGTCTCCTAGTTCCTTCTTTTAACATAATCTTTTGTTCACCATATTAGTGCGGAGCTATAAATTAGTGCACGGAACTTTTATACTTAATAGGTATTACCTACAAAAAAACACTTAATAGGTATAATGTTTTTATGAAATGATTGAACTTCAATAGTTTCCAGATTCAATATGTTTTTTGGTTACTTCCTGTGTACTTGGGCCCCACACATTTACTTGTTTCAATAAAACTTCATTCTACTTACGAAAAAAAAATGGTTGGGTTATTTGTTCATGTTTCTCCTGAGCTTGTCGATTCTTGCAGGGATTTGATGCACATAGTTTTTGTCCACTACTTGGAAGTTAAGGTAGTCCTCATCATTATTGTTGTCATTTCATCCATTTTTTATCTTTTCATGTTGATGCTCTTTGTAACTTTTCATATTCAGTTTTCCGAAGGGCATGACAACAGAATATGTAGTTCATTTTTATTTGGTTATAAAGTCACATCTTTAACCATTAGGCTAAATAGATTAGGTTTAATGATGATTGACTTCTATACCTTCAACTATTAGGCTAAACAGATTAGGTTAATAATGGTTTACTTTTATACTTCATTAGCTGCAATATTTTACTATTATGCCACATACATTTAGTGTGCCACTCCTGCACATATTTGCTGAGAAATATACATAATAATAACATATATAAAAATAGTGGCCATTGCCCCCTGCAATAGTAAAGTCTTAGGCTACTAATCACAAGTGTGTGGATTGGAATATTGAGAACTGGCACTTCAGGAAGAAGCAAGAAGCGGAGAATAAAAAAATCTTGAAGATAGGATTATATCCAAATCACCCCACATAAGCAGGACCAGTAGTGGGTAATGACCCATTTATATTACTTAGTTAATGTATACCTTAATTATTTTTAACAATGCTTTAGAGGTGCTCCTGCTCTTGAGTTCTTTTGAGAATCGACATTCTGAAAAAGTATATTTAGTTATATATGAAAGTGCAATGACTGGCTAGTATTTTTCTATGGCAAGCTTTGAGCTTTGTAACTTTTCGAAATCATTTCATTTGTAAGATGGCCCAAAATCCCAGTTTTTTATAATAGGATATATGATTCCAGTTGGTCTATTTTCTTTCCATAACAAAGTATTTTGTTAGGAAGTCAAATACAGTATGATATCAATATTTTTACTAATGGATTTGTATATTTTTTGTTCTTTGTACTTTTCCCATCAGGGAAATAGGACAAATATTGGAGGTATTAGAGAGAGGGATGAGGTTGCATCCGATTTCCAGAAGGACAGCCCTCTGAGTTCTAGCTTTCCCACAAATCATAAAGGGGCACCTTCTGGGAGTACAGATTCCCCAAGCCCAACCAATTCTCTTACATCGTTATGTGAAGATGCAGATTCTGGTATTTTCTGCCTCTAATTTGTTAATAGAGGTCACTTTTTGCTCTCCCTTTTGGCCTGATCTTGACTGATCCTGAGTTCATACACTTTCAACCATGCATGTGATTGTCTGTTAATATCTGTGGGATTTGATGCAGAGGATAGTTATCAAGCAAGTTCAAGATCTCGCTTTCTTGAGTCACCATCAATGGAGAATGGTCCTCTGATGGACAGGATGGATGCTGGTGGTGCAAGTTCTTATTTTGTGCGTCCCTCTGCAGGTAAGTGTGTTGCTGCTTGTCTTTTTCTCCATCTTCCTGTACATTCTTTTCAAGTTCATATCCATTCATGGTATTGCCTCATCTCACAAGCTCTTAAATGGTGTTTTGGACCTGACTGTATACTTGAAACCCTTTCCAGATAATTATGCTCTTTCATTAATTGGGGCAAATTATATCTCAGACGTCCAGAAAGATGGACCTAGAGATAGTGATGGTATTACTCATGTGACTGGTTCCGAAGACGCAATTGATTTGGCATCCTGGGAAGAGGTCTTGGAAAACTCCAGAGGATTTCATACCTCTGTAACTTCTCATGCATCATCTGAACCTCAATCTACCTTAACGGATATCTTCCTTGGACAAGAAAATATGACTATAGGTGATCATTTAGCTGGCGAGAGTGTCCTCAAAGAAGAGTTTCAAAATACTGTGCCAAGGCAACCAAATTGGCAGGTACTATCCCAATCTTCTAGCCCAACTGTTGGTGTTATCTACTTGTATTTACCCTTTAGCATCTCATGAAAAGTCAGTTGCTGAAATCCTTTTTTTAAAGAGAAAAGTTAGTTGCTGAAATCATATTCCCATGCATAAAAATTATATTCCATGCATGGCATACCTAGCTGACCTTGGGGATCATGTGCATAGGGTCTAACTTATAGTTGTGCAATGATTCACTGAATCACTTTAGTACTTCCTCTCCAACCCAGATTGACTCCACATAACCGCTCCCATGTGTAATGATCTGATAAGAGTCTAACTGTTTGTCTTCATAGACAAACTTGACTATTCTGAAGTCTTTATGCAGTAGTCTTTTCATAATTGAGGAAACAGCTGATCTATTGAATATACTGAACCAAACATTAAACTGGTTCACGGTTTATCACAAGGACTGTTGGTTCAATCACGTTATGATAATTTGGGGGGGGGGGGTGGAATTTTCATCACTTTGATCGTTAACCTCGGTGCTTTCTTTTCTCTCCGTACGATTTTTCTCTTCTACCGTGATGATGGAAAACCTCTTATTTTCTCTGCTGTATTTGGGTGGTCTATGATGGTGCGTCTTGAGTTTTCTGGGTGCTGATGTGTTTTCAGAATGGTGTTTTCAAAAGATATTGTAATAGAATCAAAAGCTTTTTCATTTGTGAAGGAGGGGGGTCGGCTGGTTATTATAGAAAGAAGCTGAAGGGTGGTGTCAAGGGTGTCTCTGGGCCCTCCAACAGTGCAATGGTTGGCTAGGGCCATGGAAGCTTGCATGAAGGATGAAAAAAGAGACTATTTCACCACAGTCAGGGAAGGCAGCCACAACTTTATTGCGCAATGGTGTTCGAATGTTCGAGGTTGTTACATCGCGGTGGTGGAATACGGTGGTGGTGGTAGGAGGAACTTTATTTTCGTTCATGAGGAGGAGGGCAGAGGGTGGAAGAGGATGGGGGAGGCTCTGTTGGAATTTATTCACAACTGGAAGACCGATCACAAGGAAGAAACTCTGAAGAGATCGAAGGAGTTGAAGGCTTAGCCACAGCTTCGCTCCTATGGGGAGGCACTAATGGTGGAGCAACCCTATGAGCTGCGTATGGGGACGACGGCATGGTAGGGTAGAGTGGCATTGCTGCAAAGCAGGGTATGGGACATGGCTTTGGCAGAGAGCTTCACCCAGTACAATGGCAGGGTGATGGTGGCAGACCCTTAGGCGTCGTGGCAGGAGGGGAGGTACTCACCTCTCTTCTGGACGTAAAGTCTCAACTGACTTCACTACAATCCAAAGTGGATTGGCTTATAAGAGTGGAGATGGGGTCGACAAGAAATGGGCCTATTAGGGGCCTGCCTGTGGGAGCTAACCCACTTAACAAGGGTCTTGGCCCGTTACCTCAGGGCTCTAGCCACTTGGGCAACGCAAGGCCCTACCAACAGGGCTTGAGCCCGCTTGCATTACCCAGCATCACGCAGACTTCAGTAATATCTGTGGGGCTAGGCCTCACACAACTGGGCCAAAGCCCAAGCCCCCCAATCCAAAATATCAACCTTTTTGGAGGATAGGCAATGGAGGAACCCGTCGGCCCACCAACAACAACAATCTCGCACCCTTGTGGAAGAAACCTGCGGATGCACGACGGCTTGGGGTGGGACCATCGACAGTGGCCCAGAAAACGCCGGCGATGGTGGTGGTCATGCCGGCGTCACTGCAAAACAAGGAAATTGAGGAGATCTTGCCTTCGAAAGCCCAATCCCCTATCCAGCGTGGCCAGAAACTGCTGATAGGCACACTGGAACCTCTACCTCCTCCGATGGAGGCCTTATTTCATCTTGAGGAGCATCTCGAGATGTTGTCGGAAGGAGAAGGCGAGATGAGCATGGAGTTCAATAAAGAAAGGGGTGTGGGGCTATCTCAGATGCTTTTCCATGGTGGGAGTGAGGTGGTGATGGTTCCTGATACACTTTTAACAACTCCACTCTCTAGCAATGATGTGGAGATCAATGAGGGTATTGTGATTGAATGAGAGGGCAAAAATCTTTTTTTTTTTTTTGGGGGGGGGGGTCCTCAAATGCACAGTGGGCTTCGGGAGATGGGGAGCCTTTTCCTCTGAATTGGGAGTTACCATACGAGTTCAATGTGGTTGACTGGGTGCTTCGAAAGGTAAAGGATATTCAACACTGTGTGGGAATAGAGTTGTGGGGTTTGAGGAACAATTTATGGCTCTTCTCACCGCCATTGAGGTGAGTCTCTCAATTTAAAAAATCTGAGACCAAGAAACAATGGGAGCTTAAGAGACTCAAATGATCCTTGAGCTCAAGTCGTGATAGATCCAAAGGGAAGGGAATTGTATATCCTTTATGAAGCAGAAAATCGTGTCTTGGAATGTTCGTGGGTTGAATGAGGCAAATAGGCATCTTCGCATAAAAAACTTGCTTCGGGTATGGAGGGCGGACATAGTTTGTTTACAAGAAACAAAGCTGAAATTGGTGTCTAGAAGAGTAGTGCGAAGTGTTTGGAGCTGTTCTTATGCAGATTGGGTTATTTGCCTTCGAACGGGGCTTTGGGTGGAATCTTAGTGACGTGGGATAGAAGGGTGGTTGAGGTAATAGAGGATTTTGTTGGGGGGTACATAGTGGCTTGTTCTTTTAAAGCTGTGGAAGATAATTTTCTATGGACTTTTGCAGGCGTATATGGGCCAAATGTTGACGGTATCAGAAGATTATTATGGGAAGAACTTGCTGCATTACCTAGTTGGCGGGACCTCCCCTGGTGCATAGGAGGAGATTTTAACTTCATAAGGTTCCCTAGTGAAAAATCTGGAGACAGTCGGTTGCGCCTAGCAATGATAGATTTTTTAGCATGTATTTTTTACTTGAACTTGGTGGATCTTCCCCTCATAGGGGGCTCATTCACTTGGTCCAATAATCAAATGTGGTCTCAGCTGGACAAATTCCTAATGTCGCCGGATTGAAAAATCCATTACCCGGAGTTGTGTCGGAAGAGGTTGCCTCACCTTTGCTCAGATCACTTTCCCATCACATTGGATGGTGGTGGTATCCAAGGCGGGCGTCGATATTTTAAGTTTGAAAATATGTGGGTTAAGAGTGAAGGCTTTATGAATAGGTTAATAAATTGGTGGTCATCTTATCAGTTTCATGGTACTCCTTATATACTTGTAGGTAAACTAAAAGTTTTAAAGAATGATTTAAAGTTTTGGAACTTCCAATCATTTGGTGACATAAGGGAGTGCAAGAAATCATTAGTGGAGGAATTACAAGGTTTTGAGAGGATTCTTGAGGATAGAGCCGGGCGTTGGAGAAAGTTCTTTCTCTAGAGGAGATCTCCTAGCGTCAGAAGTCAAGGGCATTATGGTTAAAGGAAGGGGACTGATGTGCAAAATTTTTCCATAGGGTGACCAATTCTCATAGGAGATATAATACCATTGAGGTGTTGAATATTAATGGTATAGACTACACAAAGGCTCCTGTGATCCGGGATCACGTGGTGGATTTCTATGAATAGTTGTTTACAAAACGAGGGGGATGGAGGCCAAAACCTGATGGACTTGCTTTCGACTCTATTAAACCACATACAACGTCTTGGTGGAAGAGATCTTTTGAGGAGGGGGAGGTCTTTGATGTAGTAAGAGGAATGGCTAGTGACAAAGCACTAGGTCCGGACGGTTTCTCGATGGGTTTCTTCCAAGCATGTTGGGAAGTAGTGTAGGAGGATATAATGAATGCGTTTCAGGAATTGTTTTCAGCCGGGAATTTTGATAAAATTCTTAATACTACTTTTATTGCTTTGATCCCAAAGAAGAGCGGAGCTATGGAGGTGAAAGATTATAGGCCCATTAGCCTCATAAATGGGGTTTACAAAATTATTTCAAAGGTGCTTGCAAACAGGTTAGGGGAGGCTTTAGGCAAGATAATCACGAAGTCGCAAAATGCATTTGTAAGGGGTCGTCAAATTCTGGATTCAGTCCTTATAGCCAATGAATGTCTGGATAGCAGATTAAAGTCTAGGATTGCAGGGATTATTTGTAATCTAGACATGGAAAAGGCATACGATCATGTAAACTGGGCCTGACTTCTCTTTTTGTTGGAGAGATGTGGATTTGGGGAGAGATGGTGTACGTGAATTAGATGGTGCATCTCAACGGCAAAGTTCTCAGTTTTGATTAATGGCAGCTCAGCTGGTTTCTTCAGCATTTCTCGTGGCCTGAGACAAGGAGATCCACTAACCCCACTTCTCTTTATTGTTATTATGGAGGCCCTTAGTCAGATGTTATTTGCCATGATTAAAAATGGTTTTGTGGCTGGATTTTCAGTAGGTGACCCTAATAGGGGCTGTCTATCTATTTCTCATCTTTTATTTGCAGATGACACGTTAATTTTTTGCGAGGCAGATCAAGATCAACTCAGGGCACCAAAGGAACTCTTATTATGCTTCGAAGCAGGGTCAGGCTTGGGAGTGAACTTTGATAAATTAGAGCTAGTGCCGGTCGGGAATGTCAGCAACATTAGACATTTGGCCAGTACACTGGGGTGTAAGGTCACCTCTTCCTATGAAATAGGATTGCCGCAGGGGGCAGCATCATGGGCTCTTTCTATATGGGATTCAGTTACCGAGAAGATAGAACGAAGGTTGGCAGGATGGAAGAGATGTTACTTGTTGAAAGGAGGCCGAGTGACTTTAATCAAGAGTACTCTTTCTAACTTACCAACTTATTTTTTGTCTCTATTTCCAACTCCAGCTTGTGTGGCGAAAAAGATTGAAAAACTCCATCGTGATTTCTTATGGAGCGGTATGGGGGGACGAATTCAAGTTCCATTTAGTCAGTTGGGACAAGGTGTGCAAGCCTATTTCTTCTGGTGGATTGGGGATAAAAAATATGAGAATTTTCAATAGGGCCCTACTCAGGAAGTGGCTACGGAGATATAGTATGGAACCGGAAGCCCTATGGAAATTGGTGGTTGATTGCAAACATGGAAGCTTTTTTTTTGGGGGGGGGGGGGTTGGTGTACTAGAGAGGCAACGGGGCCTATGGAGTGGGCGTTTGGAAGCACATTAGACCTCGGGGGGGGGTGTTTACTCACCATGCCAAATTTGTGTTGGGTGCGGGCACTCGGATAAAATTTTGGAGTGACCTATGGTGTGGGGAGGAGGCTCTAAAGGACTCCTTTCCATCCTTCTTCCGGTTGGCAAGTGACCAAGAAGCTTCAGTGGCGGACCTCATGGATCAATCAGGGGACCAAGTCCAATGGAACGTTACCTTCAGCAGAGCAGCCCAAGGTTGGGAAGTAGACAGCTTATCGTCTCGTATTCCGTGAAACTGAATGGAATACGTGATGATAAACTATGGTGGACACTTGTAGGTAAGGGAGTTTTCTCGGTTTGATCCTATTATAAATCCCTTACTCATTTACTGAATACTCTTCACATTGGAAGCTTTGGAGGAATAAGTCCCCCCCCAAAGCACTTTTCTTCACTTGGACAGTTGCTCTAGGCAAGATTCTAACAACTAATAATCTGAGGTAGCGCTGGGTTGTTATCTTAGATTGGTGTTGTATGTGCAAGAAAGCCGGCGAGTCAGTGGATCATCTCTTGCTACATTGTGAGACAGTTAGAGCCTTGTGGATTGAAGTGTTTAGCCGAGTAGAATTAAATTGGATAATGCCTGCCACAGTGGTTGAGTTATTGGCCAGCTGGACATTTCTGGGAGGTGCTACACAAATCAAAGCCGTGTGGAAGATGGCTCCTATCTGCATTATGTGGTGCATATGGCGAAAGCATAATGATCAGACATTTGAAGATAAGGAGCAGATTCTAGAGGAGCTTCGATCTTTATTTTTCCATACTTGATTTCTTTGGGCCATATCTATAGATTTTAATGGCCTTAATTTACATGATTTCCTTGTTTTCACTTCTGCAACCTAGATAGGTCTTTGTCTCTTGTATAACATGTTGTGTACTTGGGCTTTGCCTATTCTTATCAATAATATCGTTTACTTATAAAAAATAAAAAAAAAACTTTGGGGGGTGGGGGGGGGGGGTGGGGTCATTCTAATGCTGCTTACATTACAGATATAATAAATCTTTTGTTCTCTTTTAATAGTTCGTGTTCATATAATTATGTTTATGTTCTGATCTTAGATTCTTTTATCCAGATATCTTTTGGCGATAATTCCGGACATTTGTCCACATGGCCTATGAACCAGTTATCAAATTTTGAATTGGCAAATGATCTGGGTACAGCTTTATTTGAACCCGGAACTCTTGATATGAATGCGAGAAGTGCTCCTGAGCTGTTTTCTACTCATCCAGTTCAGCAAAATGAACAACCTGTGCAGAACCATCTTCAAACACAGCTTACAAATGCTGAATCTCAGTTTTCAATAAAATCAAATTCCCAAACCGATATGCTCTTTGAGGGAACTAATGGTAACTATGCTTTGCCTTTGAGAAAACCATTATTAGATGGTGAAGAGGCTTTGAAGAAAGTTGACAGCTTTTCTCGATGGGTTACTAGAGAACTTGGAGATGTAGATGATTTGCATTTACAGAGCTCGTCTGGTTTATCATGGAGCACTGTCGAATGTGGAAATGTAGTTGATGATTCCTCGTTGAGTCCCTCTCTATCTCAGGACCAGCTTTTTAGTATTTTAGATTTTTCACCAAAGTGGGCTTACACGGATTCAGAAACTGAGGTACCGAATAGATATTTTCATTGTATCCCTGCCAATAAAAAAAGAGAAGAAAAGGGCAAAGGCCCAAATTATATCTCTAGTTGATTTTGCACTACAAGTAGCATGACCGAGCTTCTAAACTGTGTGCACATGTGGATTCTATATATTTATGTTTTGGGATTCTAAAAAAGTTTGAGAATGTTCTCTGGATGATCTTAAAAGATTTTTTTCCAAGACATTATTTCTTTGGGCTATAGCAATAGATTAGACTTAGTTTCCATGACTTCCTCGCATCTATCTCTAGTTCCTAATTTGGTGCATTCTCTTATATACGTCTGGTGTACTTGGGCTATGTCTATTTTATATTAATAAAAAATTTTATGCTTATAAAAAATGTTTTGTGCTACTTTCTTGACCAAGTGGTAAATGACATGCTATTTTTACAAAAATAAGAATGTTAATGACCTTCTAGATTTTGGTTAATCACGCACTGGTAAATCATAATGGGCAATTGTGTTGCTTCTCTTAACTCATGTATTGTTATGTTCTTATCATTTTGTTGATTGGTGCATGTTTTGTTTATGCTTCATATACGAATGACTTTTTGCCACTTACAAATTACTATTTTACATTTTCCAACTTAATTCTACTACTTGGCTTCCCAACTTTCTCAAAATTCATCAATTTTGTTGTGAAGTGTTCCATTTTTACTGTTTCCAACTTGGTCTAGGTTCATACAAATTTCCATTTCGTTGTACTGTTAAAGAAATATACTGTTGTATTTCTTATTGCTTCTCAATTTCTGTTATACAAAACAGGTTCTGATAACTGGAACATTTTTGAAGAGTCTACCCGAGGTAACAAAATGTAACTGGTCATGTATGTTTGGGGAAGTGGAGGTTCCTGCAGAAGTTTTAGCGAATGGGATTCTTTCTTGCCATACTCCACCTCACACTGTTGGGCAAGTGCCTTTTTATATAACATGCTCCAACAGGGTAGCTTGTAGTGAAGTGCGTGAGTTCGACTATCGAGTGGGCTCTATTAAAGATATAGATATTGCAGTTATCTACAGTGGTGCTGCAAATGAAATGCATCTTCATTTGCGTCTTGAGAGGTTACTTTCTCTGAGATCTTTCATCCCTGCAAGTCACGTTGTTGAAAGTGTTACTGTGAAACAGGAGTTAATCAGCAAGATTATTACATTTAAGGAGGAAGAGGAATATAACCAGACTCTAGAGCCAATCTTGCAGAGGGATTTGTCCCAACACGAAGTGAAGGAGTATCTCCTTAAACTGTTGCTGAAAGAGAAGTTGTACTCATGGCTCCTCCGTAAAGTATGTGAAGATGGTAAAGGGCCTAGTATATTGGATGATGATGGGCAAGGTGTGATACATTTAGCAGCTGCCCTTGGTTATGATTGGGCCGTAAAACCAATTGTAACAGCAGAAGTTAGTATAAATTTCCGGGACATAAATGGATGGACTGCCCTTCATTGGGCTGCGTTTTGTGGCAGGCAAGATCCTTTGAACTTGATACTTATGTATTCTAAATTCTATTGAACCTAGGCTGTACTCTTTATTGCTAAAATCCAATCTATGGATTTTTAGATTAGAGCCTAGCCTTCCCCACCCCGACCCATTTCAGACTCTGGAAATGCAACTCAAAGTATTTTCTGATATATAGTCTGCATTATAGATGAAGAGGCCAATTTAAGAGTCTGTAGCCTGTGCAGGATGTCTATTGAGACCCTTCCTCTCCCTTGCTCTCTCTTCATGCAACCAGAAATGCGACAAAAGCCTTGTACCATACTTATGGTTATGAAGGCCTTATCTCTTTTATATTTGACTTTTCAAGCTTCAATTCTCTCATTGGCTTCTTTTATTCATGTGCAGATAACCTGCACAGAAATCATAACAAACTTGATTTGAAGTGTCCAAATTTCATTTCATCAGTTACTTGGTCTTGGATTGAGTTGCAATTTGCTTCAGCTGCTATGCAATCTCTATTTGTACAGAACAACTAATGTTTCATTTATTTTGTGCATTTATGTATCCTTGTTAAATTCAGAGAGCAGACAGTAGCATTCCTTGTCTCTCTGGGTGCCGCACCTGGAGCATTGACAGATCCATCTCCTGAATTTCCTTTGGGTAGAACACCAGCAGACCTGGCATCTGGAAAGGGACACAAAGGAATCTCTGGTTTTATTGCGGAGTCTTCCTTGACCAGCTACCTCAAATCTCTTACAATGAATGATAAAAAAGAAGAGGGGATGCCAGAAGTTTCTGGAACGAAAGGTGTGCTAACAATTTCAGAACGGACAGCAACACCTGTGAATTATGTTGATGCGGCAGATGCACTGTCGCTGAAGGATTCACTTAATGCTGTCTGCAATGCCACACAAGCTGCTGATCGTATACATCAAATGTTCAGGATGCATTCATTTGAAAGAAGGCGGATAACTCAGCATGATGATGGTGGTGGTAGCTTGTCAGATGAATGTGCTCTTTCACTTGTATCTGCCAAGACACGCAAGCCTGGACAAAGTGATAGAGTAGTCCATGCCGCTGCAACACATATACAGAAGAAGTACCGTGGTTGGAAGAAAAGAAAAGAATTCTTAACAATCCGTCAAAGAATCGTCAAAATTCAGGTTTGTTTGCTACTATCCCACTGTTGACTTTCCGAGGTCTTAATGATGTTTTTTTTTTTCAAAAGCAAAGAATTCTCTCTCTCTGTCTCTCCCTCTCTCTAAAATATAGATGATACTTATCCCAATAAGAAGAGGACCTTTATCATTGGGTAAGTTGCATGAAAAACTAAATATTCTATTAATTTATCTTCAATAAACTTATAAGCCATCAATTGTGAAATTATAGCTGATTTATAATTGTTGTGTGAAGGCCCATGTCAGGGGACACCAGGTGAGGAAACAATATAGAACTATCGTCTGGTCTGTAGGAATTTTGGAGAAGGTTATATTGCGCTGGAGACGTAAAGGGATCGGTTTGCGGGGCTTCCGACCAGATGCACACAAGGACCCCAAACCACAAGTTCTACCCTCAACAGAGGATGATTATGATTTTCTTAAAGAAGGAAGAAAACAGACAGAGGAAAGGTTGCAAAAAGCTCTCACTAGGGTGAAGTCTATGGTACAGTATCCAGAGGGACGGGCTCAATACCGTAGGCTGCTAACAGTAGTTGAAGGGTTCCGGGAGACCAAGGTATATATTTTAAACGTTTTTTTATTTGTTTATTTATGAATGCAAAATCTTAGCATGCTAGTTTTCTCAAGGGTTGTTTAGATTCAGAGATGAGTTGAGATGGTTTGTGAATAATAGAAAATAATATTTTTAGAATAATATTTTTTAATATTATTATTGTTTTAAGATTTGAAAAAGTTAAATTGTTTATTATATTTTGTGTGGGAATTTGGGAAAGGGGTTTTGGGATTTGAAAAAAAAAATTATTATATTTTGTGTGGGAATTTGGGAAAGATGTAATGATGAAGATGAGCTGAGATGAGTTGAGGTGGTTTGTAAATCCAAACGACCCGTACAAACCACTTGTAAGAATCATGGCTCCCTCGTCAGAGTTGGTTTTACACCTTTGGTCCTAGAAGAAACTATGGCTCCCTCGTCAGAGTTGAAGGAAAAGGGTGTATTGTCAAGGCCTGAAGGAGATGTAGGATCCACTATCACCCCAGAGGTGAAGGGACTTGTTGTCACCCCAGAATCTCCAATGGGGACCCCGACACCATTAGAGAGAACCAATGGAGTTACTGGAGAACCAATGGATTTGACATTGGTGCCTTATGTAGAGGAATGTCTAGAGTCGGGAGTGCAGTTAGATACGGTGGCTCCCCTGGTCTCTCTTCCTCCAATAGCGGATTGGATTTTGCCTAAAGTTAACGAGATTCAGCAGTTTGTGGGAATTTCACATGGAGGATGTGAAGACCAATTTAAAGAACTAATTACTGCGATCGAGGCAAGCCGCACGCTTGAAACCAAAGCAAGTTTCAAGAAAAACAGGGAGTTACAGCGTCTTTTTTCGACAATCAACTACGACGCTAAGGGTGGTAGCTCATCTAGAGGGAAGTCTTAAGGGAGGGCATTGTGAAGAAGGGGGGAATCAAGGTGTTAGGGTTGGTGTTCAGGAGTTTTACTTCTACGGGAAGCTAGGGGTTGGGTCGGGTCTGATGTATTTTGGGTGGTTTTTTATGGACTTTTTGGGTCTTTAGGGGCTTGTTGGGTCATTTTGGGCAAGGTGTTTTCTTGTATACTTTTAGTGTACTTGGTTTCTCCTTTTGATATATAAAATATTTTTACTTATCAAAAAAAAAAAAAAAAGAATCATTTTAAAACAAATCCAATGATGAATTATATGCAGTAGCTTGCACATATTTTTAGTACTTTATGTGGAATCTTTGTTGGCATTCCTGCATTTGAGTTTATATGCTAGCTGGGTTTCTTGATTTGATAGCTTAAATTTTTGGGTGAAGGCTCCGAGCCTCCAATATAATAGTTTTTATCTTGTCATGGAGTCCCCATTTTTTGGTTGGAAACCTCCACTGGCTAATCAATTCTTCTTCCTTTTTTTTTTTTTTCCTTTTCTGGACGCTCTAGATTTGCATTTGGTTCACACTTACTAAGCAGGTTTGTGTGAGGAAGGGTGTTAGTGTGGTTTGCCTGGTTTACATAAATAGGCCATTTCCTAATTGCTTGAGCTTGGCCTTTTAGGTCTCTGACGATTACTGTAATGTACTTTATATATATTTGCATCCCACGTCCTAATATTTTAAGCTTTGGAGGCTAATGCTTACTAACTTGGTGCTAAGCTTTAATTTGTACAACGCAAAGCATTTTCTCTTGATAAACAGTTTGGAAAAATGATCTCTATTGTTTGCATGAAACATTAAAATTGAAAATATTCTTTCATGTTTGCTTTGTTCTGAATATTTTTCCTAAAATCCTACAAAATCCAGAGCACCAAAGCCATGGCCAGCCTGGGGCAGCAGTTCTAGATTCGGTGACATTGGATCTGGAGTTGATTGGCCAGGGCATCCATAGATGAGTGCAGGGTTGGTGGCACTAGCTTCGGCCCCCTCTTTGAGAGCGAGGAGTGCCAATGAAATGAGGACTACATGAAAACATTTTCCCAAGTTGCATTTTTTGTATTGCACCAAACGTTAGAAAAGCAGAAAATATTTTCAGAAAACTTATTAATTATGCCGAAACGAAAGGAAGAAGCTTGTAAAAAATGGGAGAGTTCTAACTTGTAACTAGGTGTTCTCTCACGTATACTTCCTGTGTACTTAGACTATGCCTATTAACTTATTTCAATAAAATTTTATATTACCTACGAGAAAAAAAAATAAAATGGAAGAGCTTGTACTTTTTATTCTTAGAAGTCCGATTTTGGACCCCTCTTCTTCTGTTGATTTCGGTTGGGTCTGATTATGTATGGCTTTGTATGCTGGAATCAAGACCAATGATGAGTTTCCCAAATTTTCTCCTCTTGGTACCAGGACGTTCAAATTCTGACAGATTGGTCTTTCCATTATAATTTTTGGCAGACAGGTCATATGGTCTTGAACAGTCCTGAAGAAACAGGTGATGGTGATGAGGATGAGATTAATATCAATGCCCTGCTGGACGATGAAATGCTGATGGATGATGAGGCGTTCATGTCTATGGCATTTGAATAAAACCTCTGCCGCGTCTTCACCATTGTGTCCAGTATTCTAGATCTCTAGCTTTGTTGCAGCAATCATGGAGGTCATAAAATCTGTGAATATGATGTCTAATTCTCATGCCATGCCATCCATGAATTTCCAGCGGGTTCACAGTGTTACATGGTAATGACAAGCAATTTTTCTCTGCACAGTTATTGTAATTTGTTTTCTCAAAAGGGACTTGGTTTAGTAGTACTTCGTTGTATGTTCGCAGAATACAGTAGTGGCTCACAGCTACAATATATGAACAAGCACATTTCTGATATACCCATTGATTTGGGCCAATATGGTAAGAAACAATCATCAAAAGGAAAACCTTGGAGAGGGCCAATCAGTTATATATATATATATATATATATATATATATATATATATATATATATATATTTCTTTAAACCTCAACGAAATATGTTTTAACTATAATATTTGTTTTTTCCTCTAAAAAAAACCTCATCCAATCTTAAGCCGATTCACAGTTTTTATAAATCTAAAAAAAATAAAAATTATTGTTACTAAATCTCAAAAAAACATTCTCTTCTCATATAACTTCTATATTTCAAATGGACTCATTCGCTTTTGCAAACACATGAAGCAAATAGTTGAATTGTACCATTCTCGCAAAAACAAAACATGCCTCAAAATTTTTTTTTCCTCCAAACTTTCAATATGAAATCCTGCTCAAAATTAGGAGTGACAATATATGATATGAACAGTAAATCTAATACGAACACGACACAACACGAAATTAGTGGGTTTGAGTTTGATGTTAATAGATTCAAGTCCAAAATGAGTTGACCTGTTAAGTCATGATTTATAAACGGATCAACCCACTTAACTAAAAATTAACCCGTTTTGACCAGTTTAAATTTTAATTTTATTATTGTTAAGTTGTAATATTGATATTTCTTAGCAAGTTTATGTTTTTATTGTTGGGAATGTAATTCTAGACCTATGATCATATTTGTTATTGTAT
Organism: Cyclocarya paliurus; assembly: GCA_029856935.1. Lineage (NCBI taxonomy): Eukaryota > Viridiplantae > Streptophyta > Magnoliopsida > Fagales > Juglandaceae > Cyclocarya > Cyclocarya paliurus. The sequence continues at coordinate 2,165,452 of CM056957.1, read as the reverse complement.
GGTTTGTAATATTAGTTTTATTATATGTTAAAATTTTAAAAATATTGATATATATTTTTTAAGATATTGTGGCTACTAATAAATATAGTTTTTAATAACTCTTATGTGAAATTATGTTAATAAAGTCAAATGATTTATGCGTGTTAGTTCAACTCATTTACTTGAAACAAGTTTAAATTAATGAGTAGTGTCATGTTAAATATTTTTAATTAATTTTTAAACGGGTTAAAACGAGTGATACGGTCAAATGTTTATAATTTGACACGATACGAAAATACGAATTACAACCCGTACTCAAAATATGCAAATTAGATAACAAGATAATGCAATAACCCGAAAAATTAGAGGTTACCTAGGGATCAAAGTGAGGTATGGGCGTGCGTCACTCCTTCGACAGCAACGTCTTAATTTCTTCAAAAATCCACCAACAATAATGTGTTTGCTGGTACGCGGTTGCATAAGAGAAAGAAGTGAAGAGATAAACGAATAGAAACTAGAAAACAAGTGACAATGAAGCAGCACACAGTCTCTTAAAATGAATATATATATAAAGCTTATAGCTTCCAACATCACGATAGAATGCTTGCACATTTATTTTCTCGATCGTCCCATTCGTCTCACGTTTACACACACACATATATTTTAGTGTGTTTGAATGGATAGATTTGTTGTTATTGTTTCATACCAATTGAACGGAGAGGTACGAACCAAGTTGAACAAACATAATTCACATGAATATTATATTCTTTATCTATTTTCAGCCTTATCAAAGAAGTTCTTATATTATATATATATATATATATATAATATTTTAAGAAGATGATGGTATCTCAATTTTATTAATAGTTTTCACTTTTAGTGGAGAAAAACCGCAGTTATAGCCAAACATATGAGAGTTACAAATAAGTATAAAGACCAAAATCCAAGTATCAAAAACTAAAAGACCAAACCACAAACTAAGAAAGCCAAGAAATTAGAAATCAAATAGAAAAAATAAATCTAAGAAACCAACCTGCAATAAATCACATATATAAGGAAAGGAAAGGGATTATATAAAAATAAATTCACAAACTAATATGGTACGTGAGATTGTAAAGTTACTTTTATTGTAAAGTAGATCTAACGGATTTTATGAAACCATATCAGTTTGTGGATTTATTTTGTATAATCTTTTTGTGTATGTAGCATTTCTCTGTTTATATAAAGAATGTCTCTTAACTGATTAGATAAAGTATCCTTATCGTCAATTCATTCCGTATTTAAACCCATAACATCCTGTTTAGCAAGAAAATCAACCACAACATTACTTTTACTATAGATATTAGTAATTTTATAGTCCATAAAAAGAAGGTAAGCTTGAATCTCATCCTAAAAATCTTCAAAAATATATATATATATATATATACATATCATTAATTGTGGTAATGGTGACGTGGGAAATTCTCTACCATTTGGTTTAGATTTTGACAAAAAAAAAACAGAGAAAAAGTCATTTTTAAAACCTACGACCACGGGATATTGAGGCTGTTAGCCTGTTATCCTAGGAATCGGACGGGGAGGAGATTGTGACCACTCCAAAAGTCAATAGTCTCCTGACCAACCTCATCTCTTTTATACTTATATCGGGATGTACATAAACATAATTATGATTCAAGCCCCTAGAATTAGTATAGACATTTTGAAAAAAAAAAAAACTCCAAAAGTTTTGCATGTATTATATTCTTTAAAGAAATGGACAAGATTTATTTCATTGCCATTTGTTTTGTTAGATGACTAGAAAAAACAGTATCAATATATTTATTAGGTAATTTTAAAATTGAGAAATAATTTCATATTACTTGTGAATAAGGTATTGGGCATGTTTATAAAGAATGAACAATCTTATCTTGTAGAATTGATTTCATGAGATAAGTTAAACCCATGAATTTCTTCATGATATCATATTCTGCCATAGGACAAATGAGAACCCATACTACTTACCTCGTGACAAGAACCAAGAAAAATACTGACCTGCATGTGAGAGAGGGTTTTGAGGAATAATCTCATATTACTTGCGGACGAAGTCTTGAACATGTTTATAAGAAATTAGCAATTATCTATTATAAAACTGATTTTATGAGATAAGTTAAGTTCATAAATTTCTTCAATGGATAGCATAATATTCTAATTCTGTCGTCGCATACTATGACATTAAGTTGCTAGTGTAAAGATAAATTTTTGATAACATGGTTACATGGCAATCACAAAGACTACATAAAAAAGATTATCAGACTATCTAATAAATTATTCTAGAATCATAACTTGTCACATTGATTACATAACCAAAAAATTGATAAAAAGAGACAAACAAATGTGATTGTCAAACTTTAAAAAGATTTCAAACTAAAGTTTAATAAGGATGGTAAGAAGAGGGAATGGAAGGAAATGAAACAATGGAAGGATTTGGAAGAGTGAAGTGAGAGGTGGCTCCGTTTGAAACTAGTTCAGTTTAATTTTAAACTGAGTCTAACATTCAAACACCCAATTAACTTTTAAATTATAAACTCATTGCAACTCAAAACCCTTTTATATATGGGATCTATAACTTTTTTTAATTCAACACTTCTTTACACGCGGGATCCATAACCTTTTTTAATTTTCCATAGATACATATACACTCATCTTAACATCCAAACACATCTTAGGTGAGTCCTACAAAACTCACTCCACCATCTCAACTTACTACTATTTATAAAGAATTAAACTTATTTTAACTTAACTCAACATCCAAATAGTGCCTCAAGTCCCAAATTCCTTAATCCCTCAATAATGCTCAGTAGTCACCCATTCTTGGGGTGAATATGACAACTGAAGAAGGTCCCCCTTCCTGCCATGTTCCTATCCACTCTCGTTGAATGAAGTGAGGTATATTTTAAAAAAGAATTTCCTACGGTGTATTAACACATTATTTATAATAATTATAATGGAACCCATTATAACTTGAAAATAAATTAAAACACCAACAATTTTTTTAGCACAATTGATATGAAAAGTCAGTAATGTGTTGGGTGTGTAAAAACAAAAATAAAGGTTAGAAATAGATTTTTTTTTCTTTTAAAATTAATCAATTTTTAAATTTATTTTAGAAATTATTCTATATTTAATATATTTTTAAAATTTTTTTGAGATGGCATTGAAATTTAAACACATTTGTGTTTTCATTAGATACTATACGATATAAACACTCTGCGACAAAATATGTCGTTAACTATTTAACGCAATATGAATACGAGGAGTTAATTGATAATTTGTTCAAACTTATGTAGTAAAATGATAAGATTAGAAAGTTAAATGGGTTTTTTGAAAATCATGTAAAATCTAGGGATTAAAGTAGTATGGTCATATTTTGGTCGGTATAACGTAAGAGCATCTTTCTTAGTCAAAAACAATATTCCTTCGTTTCACTCGTCCAGGCATCATCGAATTTTGTATATTTCAATGAAAAGGCTTACCGACTTAGGCAGCCAGCAATTAATTATATATATATATATATATATATATATATATGGCAATATGCAGAGCATATTTTCCATAACACCTAAGGAGAATGCTAGAGTCATCAAGAAAGGTGATTCTTGTATTTTATTGATGGTGTAAATTGTATTTTTTTTAAATATTTAAAAAAATTATAAATTTATTAAAAAAAATACTTTTATAATCATTAAGTAAAAAAAAAAAAAATTGGTAGGCATTGTCCGCAACTTTTCTCGACGGGAATATTATTTCACTAATACCTAAATATTAAGACTTGATTTTTAAAATTTAAAATTTAAAATTTATATTTCAAATCAAATTATATCATACATGCCGTATGTAATATAGAGATTTTAAAATATCTGTGTAGTTTTATTTTTCATCAGACTTATTCTTCTCTTTAAATTACCTATTTTTTTGAGAAAGAAGTAGTAGCATCTTGACATACTTTCATTAGAATGTATTTTCTTTTTTGTTAGCATGATAAAGCAAAGAATGTTAAAAGTTTTCCTCAAAGATGTTTGGTGTATGGGAGGACCTAAGCCATGCGATATAATAGAGAGAAATATATATTTCGTTTCGTTTCGTTTCGTTTCGTTTCGTCTCTGAGTTTGAACAAGTGTTGGCTGACTTCTAAAGGAGCAAGGCCCCCACACCCCACACACACGGTGACCAGACCAAAGAGGGAAAAAAAAGAAAAAAGAAAACCCATTAGGGCCATTACAATTACAAAGAACTGATGTTAATGTATGCTCAAGAAACCTAAACAACAGCTGTAATAATCAAAACAAACAACAGTGTCAGCAATAAATCCAACAAATACAAACAGAACTACAGAAAGTCAATAAGGGCATGCTCTGCCTTTTTGCTCCTCTATACGATTACTACAACGATTATTTTCTCATTATACACCCCTACAAGATATATCCTTCTATATCAATTTTCTGATTCACGGTGGTGTCTTGTTGTTATATCTCTCCAAAAGGACTCGGAAATTGAGAATTCAAGTCCCGGGCAGTTTGTTTTCTCTCGTTTTGCTGGAAAATTGGGGGGGTTTTGGATCGGTAAGGGAAATTCTAAGTTACCCAATTGCTTGTTTGTGATTTTGTTTGTTTCTTGGTTCGCGGACAGTCCTGAGGAGTTTTGGATGGTGGGATTGTTTGGATGATCATAATTCTTGTTTTGATGTTGCAGGTTGTGATTTTCCCGGGAAAGTTGTGGTTTTTTCTGAGGTGGGTTTTGGTGTCGGGAATTGGCAGGAGAGATTTATGTTGGTTGGAAGAAGAAGGAGCTGAGGTGGCGCTGAATTATATGGATAGTTTGTGTTGCTTCAGTTCTGTGTCACAGGTATGGATATCTGCACCTTTTCAATTTGCTGTGCCGTGCATTATATGCCAATATTCTTGTATTTGTAGATGTTCTTGCTGTTTTGGGATTTAGACTCGGAAAAGGCATTTGATCTGTCTTGTTATATAACGATCTAGTAATAGATTTGGCTATTCTACATAAGTTTAACGGAAAGGTACCGTTTGTTAATAGCTGGGCAAAGCGAATTTACACTACTCTCTAGTTTAGTGAGGGTTACAGTAGCGTGCACGAATTTTCAAAAATAAGAATGAAAAGGTTTTTAAAACAAAATCTCAATCCCCCGCACACGCCGTTTATAGCATTAGAAAAATAAGGGAAAGAGAAGAAAGTTGCTTAAAGAAATGCTATAGTATACTAAGGAAACGAATTTTTGAGATTTTTTGTTTGTTGTTACTTGTACTTTTAATGAATGAATAAGCAAATATTGAAAAACCTTTCAACATTTCTGGTAAAAGGCTGTATCTAGGAGAGTCTTTGAAAACAGTGAGAGAATCATAATTTCAAGAGCATACTATATCATCTTTCATATTTTCAGATACTAAATGAAGAAGCTGTTTTTTGAGTTTATACCAAACAAGTTTTTTATTTTCAACAAATTACTCGTGCCATGTTTGTGTTTTGTGGCTTCCTATCTTCATTTGAATCTTGGTTCGTAGATAATCTTTTTGTGTGTATTTGATTGGTAGATTTTGTAGAATACAGATGCTGATTCTGAGAATGGGTTAATCTGGTTGACGCCCATGGATTTACTAGTTTTATCATGCCGAAAATGTGGCAAATTCCTGGTGAACATGAATTTTTTTAGATGGATTTATAGTATTGGGTTAACTTTCAGAGTTCAATTCACTAAATAAGATTTTTACTCATTGTTAGATATGCATTTTCAGTTTTTGAAATTCATTTTGTTTCTTTTCTTATAAAAATTATGCATGAGTTATTTAATGTTGAAAGTTTCCTTGTCTTTAGGTTGGAGGACGTTCTTCATGTGGCTCTGGCAAGGGCAAGAGCCATCAGAGCCCAGTCAAGTATGGCTTTAGCCTAGTGAAGGGGAAAGCAAATCATCCCATGGAGGATTACCATGTTGCAAAGTTTGTTCACTTACAAGGACACGAGCTTGGGCTTTTTGCTATATATGATGGGCATTTGGGAGATAGCGTACCTGCATATCTACAAAAGCATCTGTTTCCCAATATCTTAAAGGATGTGAGTATTGGATCTAAAGTGAAGCCTTAAATGTTTGGGTCCTTATCTTAAGGGGCTCAAAAGAAAATTATCCTCTGAATGTTGCCTTAAAGGCAATTACTTCTCCTGTAAGAACAGGACAAAGGATGAGTTCATGTGTTCAAAATGACACATGTAACTTATCACTTATGAAAACAATTATTTTCTTCTGGTCATAGCAACCACAGTAATTATGATTGCTCCACATAGATTCCATTTTACATGTCTTTGTAGGGGAGAAAAAGGAGAGTAATATTAAAAATGGCTCTAAAAAGATACGAATCATCCCAATCTTTCTCCATAAGATGGATTCAAATTTCTAGCGAGAGCCCTATGTCCTTTTACACACACTGATATGAGAAAGGTACTTACATTATGTTTTATAATCAATTCCAGGAGGAGTTTTGGACTGATATCAACAGGTCCGTTACTAAAGCCTATGAGAGAACAGACCAAGCAATTCTCTCTCACAATCCCGACTTGGGGCGAGGCGGATCCACTGCAGTCACTGCAATTCTAATAAATGGTCAGAAGTTATGCATAGCAAATGTTGGAGATTCACGAGCGGTTCTTTCAAGGAGGGGGCAGGCAATACAGATGACCACTGATCATGAGCCCAACACTGAGCGAGGCATCATTGAGAACAAAGGCGGCTTTGTCTCAAATATGCCAGGTTCTTTTACACATCTTTAGGCCTATGGTGTGAGTATGTTTTGGTAGAGGGGGGTTATGGGTGTGTGATTGCTTGTACGTGTAAGAGAAATGGTGAGACTGAAGATCATTTGTTACTTCATTGCCTAGTTGGAGTGGAGTTATGGCCTTCATTTTTGTGGTATTTGGGGTGTGATGGGTTATTTCTAACTCATTGCTTGCTGTTCTTCAACATTATCGAAGGAAACCTAGTTCATACAGGAACAATGTCTGGTTCTGTCTGCTTCCTGTTATCATCATATTCTTTATTGTGATTTGTGGAGGGGGTGGGGTGGGGTATTTGATATAAGATCATGCATACCAAAGTTATTCTTTCTGATATTGGATGAAAAAAATTATCTTGTGCAAAAATAAAATTGGTCACTTTTGGTAGGTTGAACTGTTTGAAGGGGTCATTTGCTAGATTGGCTGTATATCAGATATGTTATGGTCCAGGTTTTGCAAATTATATAGTCCATGTGCCAAACCTCACTTTCGAACCAATGGGGTATAACTCAACCGATAATCAGATAGAGAGAGGTTAAAATAGTTGCTTGAGGAAGCATATAGGACCTGTGGCTCAGGAATAGTTTGTGGCTCAGGAATAGTGAGGAAGATCACTCAAATTACTGTATAGGCAAGTAATTTCTCACGTGAGAGTCTAGAATAGGAAGACCCTAATTATATGATGTACCGAAGGCTGCACGTGTTAAACCCCCGATATTGGTGCTTACTTTGACTACATCAAGTCTCTTCCTCTTGACTTATTTTTTTGTATAAAAGGTTATGGTATATTAGCAGGCCTGGAGCGTTTTTCTCCCCCTGTGAGACTGCTGCTCTTCTCCTTTTGTCAAGTTCTCTTTCAACTGTTCTCTTACTTAATCTATTTGTTGCCCGTGAATTCAATCTGAATGTGAAACGATTTCTATGTCATACATATTACAATGGTCCTAGGTTTTTGTTATAATAACTAATGCATGTTGCTCGCTTATTAGGGGATGTTGCAAGAGTGAACGGCCAGCTAGCAGTTTCCCGAGCTTTCGGAGACAAGAACCTCAAGTCACATTTGCGATCTGATCCAGATATACAAAATGCTAATATTGACTCCGATACTGATCTTCTCATACTTGCGAGTGACGGTTTATGGAAGGTGATCCACTCTCTCTCTCTCTCTCTCTCTTTCTCTCTCTCTACTGTACTGCATTTATCTTTATTGATTGTTTTCAATCAATCTAGGTCATGGCTAATCAAGAGGCAGTTGATATTGCAAAGAAGTTCAAGAATCCACAGAAGGCAGCCAAGCAACTAGCTACTGAGGCATTGAAAAGAGACAGTAAGGATGACATCTCCTGCATTGTAGTCCGTTTCAAAGGGTGATGCATAATAAAAAAAACAGTGCCCGGTTTCAGAATTTGTATGTCAAAAGGTTTCCAAGCATGGATGCGAATTCCATGTCAAACCCTGCATATTTTCGAAATTCACTTTAAGAAAATAGGTTATTTATCCCCTCCATCCCCCTCTCCGCTGTAAATTTCTTGCATTTAGGTGGTGTGCTTTGATATTGCTTCATTTCTTCATGTGTAGATTAATATTTAATACCGTTTATTTTTCTATGTAAGTTGTGTTGTGACTTCAAAGCAGAGTGTGGAGACTGCCATAATATATACAGAACAAAGTACGTGGGTTGTATTCAATTATTACAGTGGATACCAGAATGCAACTCCCCCCTAGGATTTGCTTTGCTGAGCAAATCTTTGATGGGAAAATTATTATCACAAGTTATATATACTGTTATTAGCACTTTTCATATTTTTTTAAGCATATTAAACTTAGGCCCTGTTTAGATACAGAAACGGTTTTGTCTTATCTCATCATTACAATTTTATCAAATTTTTACACAAAATATAATAAAAAATTTAATTTTTTTAAATTTTAAAATAATAATAATATTTTATTTAACTTATTTAAAATCATCTCATTTTATCTCACAATCCAAATGGGCCTTATTGTTGAAATAATTTAGGGTAAGGACGTCCTTAAGAGGATACCAATTGTACTGAAACTCAAAACAAATTCCAATTATCCACATATGGATGTTCTTTTTCTTCAAATATGCTATGTGCATAACCTATTATGTGAAAATTAGACTAATTTAATTATTAAAACTACTGGCCTAAAAATAAAGAGAAAAATTACGGTAGGAGAGAAAAAAAATTGAAAGGTAGAAAAAAATGAAATTAAACTTTGCATCCACTAGTTTGTTATTTGGAAAAGGATAAACACAATATTTTTCACAACATTTTACATAATTATTGTGGGGGTAAATATTTATCATTTTATAAAAATATTTTTATTTTAAAATATAATTATAAAATATATTATAAAAAGGCGAATGAATACTAGGGAAGAAACACTTGTCGTTGAAGTTGCAAAATAATTGCGTTTAGATTTAAATATTTGTCGTTGAGCAGCCCCGAACACCCACAAAACTCACAGACTGCACATTCACCACACGTCTCTCTCTCTCCTCTTCCGTTTCTATGGTCCAGAAAGACGTCCTTTTGCATTCAGACTTTAACACCATAATCTCTCCCCTCCCGACCGTTCCTCGATTTTACGGTCTGCATATAGAGAAAAAGGTTAGATAAGAAGATCGCATCGGCATGATGGAAGGTTCTCCCACCACCATGGCTCCTCTGCTCCTCAGAAACCTATTAACCTCCATATTTATCCACGCCGATGATTCCCTTCTAAGCTTATCCCAGAAATATAAACCTCTCCAAGTTATTCGCTATACTCTATTCTCTTCCTTTCTTTTCCTTTTACGTATTCTTCCCTCTTTCTTTCCTTCTCTCAATCCTTTTAATCTCGAAGACCCTTTTCATAAACCGGCCAAAAAAACCGATAACTACGTGCCCGCTTCTGGTGCCGGCGATTCCGGTATCGCTCGAGCACTTTCGCAGCTTTTGTCCCTTGTTAATGAAATCCCCGTCAGCTCTAGGAAGTATGAAGTTGTTCGGTCTTTAGCGGAGAGGCTCATTGACGAGAACAACGGGGAGGGTCTCGAGGCTTTGCGGGAGGTCAACCGTACGGCTCTTTCGTCTGCTTTTGCGAGGACTCTTGGACAGCTCGAAGCCGCCTTGGTGGACGGAGGGCAGGAGCGGACCGGCAGCGATGGCTGTTCGATGTCCGGACGGGTTGAGCACCGGGTTAGCCGCGTTTTAAGGGCGGTTCGTGTTCTTGGGAATGTGGTGAGAAGCCGAGCTGGAAGGGCGGCGGAGGAGATGAGCGGGTCGGATACTTCCGCCGAGAAGCTGGCGGCTGAGCTGCTATGGTTGGCTCAGAAGTTGGCAGCTTGTGGGTGCGCGGAAGAAGCTGTTCGGAGATGGGCAAGTGCTCCTAATTTGGCTTGGCTGGCTCTATGGGCTGAGCCGCGGCTGCAGGGTTCCCTCGTCAAGATATCAGGTACCCTCTCATACGACTCTTACAATTTGTCGTAGTAAATGCACAGTGAGAATTCTAATACAATCTGTGGGCCATTAGGCAAATAGGTATTGACCATTTGGTGCAAATTGAACCGTAGGAAATCACATAAAAGCGGTGCAACTCCGCCGCTCAATGTCCGCCGCTCGTTGTTACGTTAGTTAAAAATTTATTTTTTATTAAAATATTTTTAAAAAATATAAAAAAAATCAATATATTAATAATCACTTTCTTAACTATTAAATAAAAAAAAATTTTAAAAAAAATTAAATACATGAAATATCAAAATAAAGAGACAAATAAAATGGACAAAATAGTATTTTTCATGATATAACTAATTATATAAAGTAAGTATATACTATATATATAATGTTCATAAGCTGCTATTATTTATAATATGTCAATTTTAATAAGAATGATGGGCAATAAAAAAAATAATGATATTGGTATAATTTTTTTGTAGCTTTTATATAATTATGTTTTAAAATGAGAATATGATTTATGTAAAATGATTTTATTTCTATGAGTTTTTATTTTATTTTATTTTATTTATATATATATATATACATATAAATGTCCATCATTCAGAACATGGTTAAAAAAAAAAAGATTGTAAAGAAGGGTGGTATGTGTATCGTTTTCAATAAATAAATCTAAATTGAACAATCCCATTTCTTGAAAGAAAAAGTTGTTATTTTCCACCTAAATTGTATTGGTGTAAGTAATACTATTATCTATGTTGGCTCATATGTAGAGAATATACTTCTGGGATGGAATATTTGTTTCAATGTCTCATTGTTGCACTGTTTTTTTGTTTTTGCGTCACACAAACGCTTGATGTTTGATTGGTAATTGTCGTAATCTAATTCCTAATTAGATGCCACCATATGTTGGAATTTGTCTTGAAAAATTATACTCATCATTTTTATATTACACATCTATTTTTATATTTTTTATTTTTAGCAAGTAGTATATGATGAATGAATGATGAGTAGAAGAATTTAATTAATTTTATAAAAATTAAAAAAAAATTAAAACAAGTGTAGTATATGATGTAGACAACTGGTAGCAAAGCATTTGTGTTATAATAAGGAATTTTAGGCTGCGTCTAGATGTTGAGCTGAGTTAAATTAAGTTGAGTTCTTTATAAATAATAGTGAATTGATTGTTTAGATGTTAGATTCAGTTTAAAATTAAATTGAATTCAATTTAACTTGAAAACCAAATACAGCCTTAGTGTTGTCATAAAGCTTGGAAATCAATGCACCATCATCGGGCAACATTATAATTTATTCTTCTAACACTGCTACGGGGACCGAAGATGGTGGTTTGGCCGATATTTAAAAAAAAAAAATTAAATACATAAATTCATAGTCATTTTTTTAACTATTAAAAAAATAAAAATAAAAAACACAATCAGTCAAATCTAGGGGCACATCATCGGATAAGTAAGCATTATCCTTCTAATAATTAGATGGGATTGTGAGTCTGTGACTTCAAGTACTTTGAAAAGAGGAGCTGACATGCAGCCATCTTTACTGGACTTTCTCGGCCGCACAAGATTATTATTAGAAATTTGAAAATTCTGCTAGAAAGAGCTGGTTGCAAGTCATTTTAATGCTGATCATTAAAAAAACAATATTAAAAAAAAACTGACATATTTGTAATTTTGTATATTTATATAAATAAGTGTTACATTCATTAAAAAAAAAAAATAGATAAAAAAAAAATTATAAATTGACATATTTTTATATGATATATTAGATTTATTTTATAATAAAAATAATTTTATAATATAACATAACACATAAAATCATATATATCAACTTGTGGGTTTACTTTTAGAAAAATGTTAAATGAATCTATGATTTTGCCCCCTCAATCTTACTGTTCATGCATTTTATTCTATTTTATTTAATTTTTTTTACTTAATAATTAAGAAAATAATTATTAATGAAGTTGTGTATTTTTGTTTAATGATGCAAGCTGAATGTTAAAAAAATCTTTAAAAGAAAATGCAAAAAAAAAACAAAAAATTTTGTGCTAGCCGGCCTATCCTTGCTTTTTTTTTTTGTAAAGTAGCCGGATCCTTGCTTGTAGCTAAAACATCTCTTTTTTTATATACACTTTACCTTGCTCCCTGAATTCGGTCTCAATCTTTCTTGCCGAGTCAGTAGATGCATTCCAGCTGGTTAATTTGAGTCGAATATTATCATTGTCAACCAAACCAAAAGTTGAAAACAGATCGATGCTGGTTCTTCTAAAAGATTTATTCCATTTTCTTAAAGAAGTCGTCGTATATAATAATAAATAGTTTGGCCATTCAATTTTGACAAATGATAACTTGTGAAGAGTACTAATTTTGAGGTGACAGATATCAATTAAACTTATTTTTCTATTCTTTTGTATTATAATTAGTTTTAATGTTTTGGGGTAGAACGACTTCTCATGATCCAATAGAATATTAGTGTTACGTCTCTGATCTCCAGCTTCCTTCCTTAGATCTTTCTATCAAATAAGCAAGATATCTACTTGGCTGCAGCATTCTTGTTCCAGCAAGTCAAAGATCTGGGAGTACTGGACGAAACTGAAGAAGTCAAGAAAGAGCAGCAAAGGCAGACAAAGATGATGATGCTGATGTCGTGGCTACCACTGCTATGTAGAGCAAGCAATGGCACGGATGTCCCTGTTCTGAGCATCCGCGAAAGAACCGAACTGGAGATTGTATTGGAGGAGACCATAGAGCTTTTGGAGCAGCAGGAGCAGGAGCAGGTTTTCTCTCTGTGGCTCCACCACTTCACTCATTGCCCCTCCTCCGACTGGCCAAACCTCCATGCCTCCTATACTCGCTGGTGCAATGCTTCTCGAAGGCTCCTTGTCCTCCAATGAAATTAACGGCATAAAGTAAAAGGCCCTATATCTATATATATATATATATATATATATATATATGCTCAAGAGATAATTAATTATATTGTTAATTTGCCTAGTATTTTTTTATTTCTTAATTTAAGTGGTTATTAAATTGAATATAAAGCTATTTAATTAAGGTTATGTGCAGGACAATATATATATATATATGTTATTACGTACTAGGCTGTTTATATCTTCGATCTACCAGATGATCAGGAATATGTATATATATATATATATATATATTTATATCTTCATGTCCTACAGTGAACATTGCAATATGTTAATACGTAGAAAGCTAGCTAGCCTTTGATCAGGAATAGTTAAAGAATGAAAATGTACACTAGTATTCGTGGAAAAAAATGATGTTTCTTTACCCATTTTCAAAGCCAAATAGATTCCATTGATCATTACTGATCTTCATTAATATTGGGGTGTTGCAAAAAATGCCTCACAATATTATGTTAATTACAAGTTTCTGTGCATAAACGTTATAGGTAAGATCAGAGTTTTATCTTCCTGTTAATTTCGTCGTGAATCCAGCCGGCCGTGGCTTGGCTGATTTGATCGATCTAAAACGGAGAAATCAGAAATGGCCTTGCACATGAATTCATGCACAAATTAATTAAAGGTGAGATCAGATAGTGAGAGAGATCACAGAATTAGATCAAGGGTTATGAAAATGGGAAGCATAGATAGTAGCTGGGCGGGCAAAAAGTGCTCAATTAAGGGTGAAAACTATTGCAAGCAGGCCATCCTTGTCTTATCAGCGCCTGAGTTTCAAGCTGGGACCATTCAAAAGCAAATTAATGAGCCTTATACTTAAGTGCATGGCTGTCTATTGGACACACACACACACGCATATATATCTTTGGGACATATATAACGAATCTGCAAGGATCGTATTTATTACAACGAAATATTGCATATTTAAGATTTATTGAAGAACCATAACAAATACATGATATATATAGACTGCAGGCCAGGAAGTATTCCACACCAAGTAGCTAGTAATTAATTATAAACTGCTTATTTTGATTATTTATTATATATATTCCTCATTCTGCACACAAAAACTGGCGGCCTTTTGCAAAAAGGTACAGGTATTCCAACTGTACGCGGTACGTGTTTAATTTGGCGATCGTTGCAATGTCGACGGCAAACTCCCATGCATGACGCGGTATGATGATCTACTGCAAAAACTTCTTTAAGGAAACCTCTAATTTCTGAGACGATGATAGCAGAGGATCCTGCACTCCGTGCAATCAATATGCATTAAGAAACACGTCTTGCAGTACGTGTGTGTACTGTCAATGGTCATCTATATGTATATAAAAGGCGTGAACACCATGCGAATCTTAATGATGCAGTACCATAAATTTCGATCTATATATATATATATATATATACTGAGAACGAATTCAATATTAATTGTGATCATCTAACCCTATTTTTCATTCTTTATTTCCTTATTGTCTTTCTCCTATAATTACTTTTTTGGAGTGAGCCTCCGTTAGGGGTGCTACCCGCATCATACGGTGCGCGAGCACCCTCCCCCCACCTCGCACCATGTGGAGAGGAGGGTTTCCAACCCCACCCCTACCCCACTACTAGGGGCTGGGGTTGAAACTGCATCCCACCCTGCCTCTCGCTCAACCCAATGATTCATTGGGTCTATAAATTTTTTTTTAGATCTAAATTAATTTTTTTAGACCAAAATTATAATATAATTTAAATTATAAATTATAAATTCAAAAAAAAAATAAACTCATTAGAGTTTTATTTTAGATTGTTTTAGCCAAGACAATTCACTAACTTGAATTCAACTTCAATTTTTTAACAAATTGTATATATCTATATACAATATATTTATATAAATATTAAAAACATTATTTTTTATATTAAATAAGGGAGGGGTGTGGAACGGGGTGCTGGATGGGCCCTCGGGGCCCATCCCCACCCCGGCTAGGGATCTCTCATGCGGGACGGGGCAGACGGGAGCGAGGTAGCGCCCTACCGGGGGGGGGGTGGTGCCCACCCCTAGCCTCCGTTACTAGGTCGTTAATTACTTCCACTCCATATATATTTGGTCGTAACATATAATTTCTAAATAAAAATTGAAAATCTCGCTATTATTGATCAGAATAGGAAATTGAAACATGCCCAAGAATAGGAGATTTAGAAAGAGGGAGAAAGGGGGGGGGGGGGAAGAATATCATGTGACCATAATTAAGAGGGATCATGATCAGCTAACCTCTAATTTTTTGCGATGAAAAATTCTCTGTAAGAACCTCGAATTGAGGATAATGCTTTTATTATTAACTTGTTGAATAAAGTCGTGCATTTTGTTGAGTAGAACTTCGTATGTTATTTCAGAATCCTTCTCAACCATTTGGATCAAAATTGAGGTCATTGCACCCTTCATTTCCTTTTTGGAGAAAGCCTGCATATGGCATGGTAATATATACATGATACATACATATATATATATATATATATATATATATATATATATATATATATATATAAATGGTTAAATTAAGCTCCGTCACTTTATCTTGCTGGAAAGTCATAAGAATAAATTCTTGAGCAAAGAAATTCTCTTACATCGGTATCGGAAGTCATCTGATCATCTCCACAAGCACTCAGACAAATTGCCAATCCACCGCTTGTATTACTTTTGTCTGCTAATTTTGATGGATCATCATGTCTGTTGTTAATCCAGTCCTTCCTGCGCGCAGCAAGTCTCAAGCGAAAATTTAACAATTGTCATTGTGCTTAACAAATATTAATGCAATGAGCTAGGCATGCGTTTGCATCCCCCATTACTTTAAAAATATTATTTCTTCGAATTCTATATAAATTTCGGTTGGTGTTCTATCTAGTATTTCCAAATATCCGCATTATATTCTTAATCACTAATTAATTAAAGAATCCATGTTTCTAGGCCGGTATCCTAGCTAGTACTGCATGTGGAATCTCAAATGAAAAAAATGAGTAAAAATTCATCCCAAAAACGGTATCCTCGTCGAGTAATACCTCATAAATCCTTAAAAAAATTTAATACAAAATAAGTATGTGTGTGTGTGTGTGTGTAAGATCAGTTTTAGAATATAAATCTAGCGCAGATATACTGATCACCTCTGTAGGTTGTATGTGTAATCTAGATCAAGAATGGTTCCACTATGACAAGCATCGACAATTGCATGAAGTGTGACACCCTCCTTGAGCGGCCGAACTATGGTGGAATGTATCTCGTTATCAAGGATCATCCCCTCTTGCATAAAGTCAACCGGACAGATTATTTCATCAAACCCATCGAGCTCTTCGTTTGTGACATCAGGTTGTCGTAAGCCATGTCCAGAATAGTAGAACACCAGTAAATCTCCAGACTCTGAACCCTCCACAAGCCATTTTAAGGAGTCTTGTATATTCTTCTTAGTTGGAGTAAAATCACTTCCTTGATCATCTTCTTCTGCATTTATTAATATAATCTTTTCACCAAGCTGTGACGAGTACTACAATTATGCGTTCTATGTATATATGGTTTTAGAAAAAAAAAATTAAATTATTAAGATATTGAGACAGGACGAAGATCATATATATAAATACCTGTAAGGATGCGAATACACTCCCGAGGATAACCAAAGTGTCGAATCAACAAATTTTTCATGTCTCTTACATCATTAATAGGTCCGCTGAGGCTGTATGTCTTATTCCGGTGAGTAACCCCACAAAGAAGTGCTCGCTTCGGCCTTCCACGGGGGGCATCTGCAGGAGAAACTGAAGGAGATGGCATAATATTAAGCGAAGAAGAATAACTTTGGCTGGCTGCAGTACTTGTACCACTACTGCTGCTTGATTTCTGCTTATTCTTCTGAAGCTCTTTACTAACATTAAATGCTGACTGTATCAAATGCCATCCTATGAGGCTGCAGCCACTTGACGATTTGCTTATTCTTGTAACGGCATTAGTGCATTCTCTGCAACGAATACTACTTTCCGAGTGCTCGGGCAATAAATACTGTTTATTGCACCTACTGCATGTGGCTGGTCTTTCCATTTGGTGTGCACTATTTCCGGGCCGGAATGCAACATATAACTATGTACATGAAGGATTCCGAAGCTGATGAGCTATATATATGTGTGTATATATATAGATCGAGAGCCTTGGTTGAATTTTCTGGTAATTAAAATACATGGAGAAGAGCTGATCTGTGGCAGTTGTGGTCGATCATGGAGTAGTCACTTTTTGCCCTTTGGCTTATTATATTATAATTTTTTTTGGGGCCATATAATTTTAGCACATTATAATCGGCCTACTAGTGCAGATTCTATGCTTTTGTAAAGTTAATGTCGATTATGATCTGCATGCATGGCACCCTTCAAAAGACACCAGAACACCGATCGACTAATTTGCCCAATTTAAAAGACTAGTTATTTATTTGCATGCATGCTCAAATTGCAAGGTGGGAAGAAAATTAAGTAGGATCAGGAGTATTTCATCCACAAACGAAGCTATATGATACGTACACCAGCTTGCAGTCATGATCTCCACCGAGACATAGTCATGGTAAATGCAGCAGCGCGCGAGTTCTGGGTCGATCTTGATGATCTCCTTTTCTTTTTCGTTTTTCTTCTTCTTCAAAAAAGAAAAATCACTTAATGAAATGTGATGTTGTGATCTTATGGCTTGTGCAAAATCAATAAAGCCAAAGGTGCAATATTCCTTAACGACCAATTAAACACTTGCAATATGAGCGCATGTCGTCGTCGCTCTTTTTTGATCTCTTTTCCCTTTATTCTCTCCATAAATTTTACAAAAGCAAGAACTTGATGCCTAACCGTCCTTTTATTTATTCAGTGGTCTCCTTTCGATCTGATTCTTCTTAATTCGATCAGTACGTATTAATATTGGCAGAACCAAAACTCTCACAAAAATCACCACAAACTATATATATATGGTACCGAAATTAGATTTTACCATCTATATAATTTACAAGCATCACCTTTACTAAGTTTTAAAGCAGTACTCAAAGTATGCTAGCATGCGCGTGTTTTGTATATTTATTATAAAAATATGCAAATCATGTAGTGTTAACGGATTTAAATTAGATTGTCTGGAATTATTCCACATCATGTATTAATTAGTAGTGATTATATGTATTCGAATTATTTTTATTCTTTATTATATATTCTGCAATATGATTTAGCACACAAAAACTGGTTAATTGTAGATTGTAGAAGAGTACAACATTTATTCCAACTGTGCATTGACACAAGCAAGCGATATGATCTATGATCGATCATGAAAAGCAGCTTGCACTAGACTGTGCTTTAATTTGATGTAGCTTGTTGCAATGACGGCATAGTACTGATATTCAATATGATTTATTCAGCAAAAATTTCCTTGAGAAAATTAAAGTACCGGGATTTCTTGAGACGATGATAACAGAGGTTCCTGGACTCCATCATGCATTAATCCAAATGCATTACAGACTCTTCGCTTTTGTAAAATTGTCGAGTCTCTGGCACCCTTCAAATTAATTAATTACGTACCAGATCAACCCGGACTTTGCAGTATAACTTATATGCTGATCGAGAACCCTAGCTAGCTAGCTAGCTACTCTGGCACTTATATATGGTTGACGTGAAAATGGAGGCCATGCATATATGCATGGGTTTCCACATAGCTACGTACCTATTCGATCTGTTTTTGAGAAAAAATTAATCTGCTGGCCCGTAGCTAGGGTACTATATATATATATATATATATATATGCTTATTATTTGCATGATCAGCCCATTCAAAAGAATATTTGCTCAAATTGGAAGCTGGAAATTAGTAAAGTGCAGTGATTATAATATAGTACTGAGTATTTCATCCAATTACCTTCATTTGTTTTTTTCGAAAGGGACGTACGTTCGATCGATTAGAAGGAACCAAAAATAAAAAATAAAAAACGAAGTCCAAGTTTATCCACCTTTATTTTCTAGAGGCCCGGGTGCAACACGTTTCGCCAAATTAAGCACATTTAATTGCAAAATCGTGACAAGATTCAAGTTGGAATTTATTAATATTGGTATGATCGATCGCACCCGATTAAGCATATATGATCATGACCTAATAATTTTATCTTGTAGAATCCATGCATATTCGTGTTATTTATATGTCAAATCATCAAATGAATTAACTAAACTCTACCGTAAAAATATGTCAACATGTTATTTTACATTTACATATAACAAATATATAGATTTTCTGGAATTATTCCACTCGAAATTCAAGCAATATATACAGTAGTACTTGGTCCAAATGTGCCTTATCGAAACAAGCAATATATATATATATATTAGCATTGGATTATAATGTCCATCATATTATATATTAGGTAAATTATTTAATTGCCTAATATATCATCACCTTTTACCTTTTGTCTATTCCATTTAAAATTTAATCCCACATTAGCTTGTCCATCTATCTATTTATAATAATATAACAATATTTGTTTTTTATTTTATTTTTCATCTAATTAATTGCAAGAGGTGATCATCAATATATAACTGCCTATATATAATGAGCTTACAACAAACTAAACAACCAGGCAACAGCTCACAAAATAAAGAGGCTAAGTCCAAATAATTAGAAAGGAAACAAACTAAGAAAGAAATTAGAAAGATTTTATCGTTCGGTGTGCATAAAGATAACATAATATTAAAAATAAAAAAGAGCAAATTAGGCAAATCCAAACCCAATCATGACTTAATTCACAGGACTTTTGCATGCATGCCTACACCAGTACCGCAACTATGCTTTGACGCTCGTTGCGGTACTGAAGGCATATATACTCCCTACAGCGCCGCCGCCTGCAAGAATTTCTCTGAGGAAACCTGGAATTCAAGAGACGATGATAGCACAGGTTCCTGCAATCCATGCATTCCAAATACATCAAGAAACATAGCAGCCGGCGGTAGAATATATATATATATATATAGAGATAAAATGATAAACTTATGATTCTTTTGTATAACTGTTTT
Source organism: Cyclocarya paliurus (assembly GCA_029856935.1). NCBI lineage: Eukaryota > Viridiplantae > Streptophyta > Magnoliopsida > Fagales > Juglandaceae > Cyclocarya > Cyclocarya paliurus. Next base: position 2,145,227 of record CM056957.1, on the reverse strand, counting down.
ACAATATTTCTATTTCAAATGGAGGGTATAGTACGTAGTTACATAAAATTGTAATTGTAATTTTTGTTTTTTTTTTTTTAAATTGTTTCTATAGCAATAATTATATTTACAGTCCTAAAGTATATAAAAGAGCATGAATTCATGATCGATTAATATATGTGCCCAATATCCAATTATTATTTTTTCTCTGATCTTACATATAATAATTTGAACTGAGCCTCCGACGTACGACGTTGCAGCTAGGGTCGTAAAATTTAATTAGTTCCACTACTACAATATATTTTGGTCCCAATAAAAAATAATCTTTAATAAAGAAATTGAAAATCTAACTATTATTCTCAAAATTTTAGACAAAAAGGAGCTTTAATTTGTGGTGGGGAGTGTGGAGTTATTTGTGACCATGCATATTATTAATATAAGAGGGATCCGTAGCCTAACCTCTATTGTACGTTCTGCTTTCCGAATACTTACGCAGGAGGCTGCTTCCAAAGGGTACTACTTCTCTTCCATTCCTTTTTTTTTTTTGAAATCATTTCTGTTTTATTCCTAATTTCATGTAAGTTGTGCATTTCTTTGAGTATATGTCCGTATGTTACGTTTGCAGGATGCTCCGACGTAACAATATTTTTAAATCAAATGATAGGTCATTGCTCCCATGATCATTTCGGCGGGCGCCTTTCCGTTTCCGCTGGAGTTAGCCTGCAAATATATATATAGTAATTAATGGTAAAATATAATATATATTTATAAATGGATTAAATACTGATCAGGGAAGAAATTCTAGCTAATTTATACGTACGTACATTGCTTTCGGGAGCTGTCCGATCATCTCTACAAGCACTCAGACAAATTGCCAATCCTCCGCTTGTAGCTTTCTGATCTGCTTTTGATTGATTATCATCAGATTTCTTCTCTATCCAACGTCCCTCAGCATTAATACTGCATGCAGCTCTCAAGCGACAACTTAACAATTATCTATAATTTATATTAATAATATGCATGTGCAACAATTAATTTGGTATTCTTCATAATCATATTTCAAAATATTTACTAACAATTTGGTACAAATTCAAATATGTCATATTAATTTCACATGCATATATACGCTGCATCCAACATATATAATATTGGTGCTCTGATATTATATATTATTGTACGTACGTAGCACTCTCATGGATACTACTGAAGTATTAAACCAGCTTTTTCAATGAAGCAATTGTGCAGTACTACCCTATATAATTCTAAAAGAAAATGTTTCCTTTTTGCAAGGATCAAAATGATCCGCAAATCTTCAGAAAATTAAATTAAAATACAGCAATATTATAATATGCTCTTAAAATCATTAATAACGTACAACAATATGCTTTAATAAATATATGTAAATTATTAATAATAACAATATCATGATGCGTTGATATTAACTTGATGAAATAGCTAGATGCGTTGATATAACCACATGTCCCAAAAGCTTAACTTGATGAAATAGCTAGATTTAATTATGTAAATTGTATTCTTAACACTCAGCTAGCTCCCTCACATATAGATATATTAGATTTCTCCTCAATATATAAGTATTAGACCCAACATGTGAAATATTTAATAAATAGGTTGAAGAATATAGCCAAGATTCGGATCTTAAAACCTTTACGTACTATGATACCATCATTTGTAATTTTCATTTATTTTAAAAGTTTAAACTGATAAGAAGACTGTTTCTCTTGTAGTGACAAAACGTATATAAAAGGAAAATTTTTAGACACCAAAACCAAAAATCTGCATTTAATTTTAGAACCAACATATGTCAAGAGAATTATACTAAACAACATATATATATATATATATATATATATATATATATATATATATTATATACGTACCTAATTTGTTGGTCGTATGTGTACTTTAAATCAAGAATGCTTCCACTACAACAAGCATCCACAATTGCATAAAGTGTGACACCCTTCTTGAGCGGCTGCACAATGGTGGAATTTATGTCGTAATTTGGGATCATACCTTCTCCCGTACAATCAACCAAACAGACATGATCATGATCAGTTTCGGAATGAGGACGACGTTCTTGTTTGCAATGTCCAGAAAAGAAGAACACCAACGAGTCTCCAGACTCTGAACCCTCCACAAGCCATTTTAAGGAGTCTTTTATATTCTCCTTCGTTGGAATAGTTGATTTATTTCCATTCTCTTCTTCTGCATCATTAATATTGTATTATATTAATCTTTTAACCTTTCATTTAATTTGTGAATTTAAAATAATTGAACACTTTTTTCCCAAAAAAGAAAAAAGGAAAGTTATCAAAGTAGGCGATTTGATATATAATAAAGTGGATCATGATCATAATATGTATTAATGCTCGGCAATATGAACGTCCCTAGCTATATAGATCTAGAGAAACAACAAATTAAGGGGAAAGCAGATTCAGTCTCTCTCTTCTCTCCTGATCGGATCACTCAAATGCATGCGTATAGAAATAATCCAAGACAAGGAATATCATAAATTTCTTTTTCCCAGCGATCAATATTAATTAAAACAATTAAATTAACCCAAACTTCACATAATGATCAGTCTAATCTTGCACGAAACTGATTTAGATCCTACGTACGGACTTAAGATTTTCTCACTTAATTTATAAATTAAGATTTTCTCTCTTATTTTCTAGAAGCTTAATTGTCGGGAATATCCTGTTTTTTTACAGTGTCTTTTTTTGAAAAAAGAGAGAAGATGGTTCCGGAATCTAACTCCCTACATGTCGGAAGCGTTGATTAATCCTATGTCTAGGTTGTGGATCTATGTTGAAGTGAAAGCTAGCCCGCGTGTGGTTATCTTTTGATCACGTCGCCAAGACGATCATATATAATTAATTTATATATGTTTTTGACAGAAAATGTACGTTGCCTTCCCATGCAATATTCATGTAATTTCTCTTGTAATATAATTAGCTAATTTAGAGCCGTTCTTGTCGACAAATGAAGCTAGATCCATGCATGAAATTACCAAAAAAAACATTTTTGTTAGGTTTTAAATATTAAGATCACGAGGCCTAAAATTATTGTCGCGTTTGTTTTTAGAGATGAGATGAGATTAAAGTTGAAAAGTTGAATAAAATATTATTAATATATATTTTTTAATATTATATTTTTTTTAGGATTTGAAAAAATTAAATTATTTATTTTATTTTATATAGAGATTTAAAAAAAGTATAATGATATGATGGTAGATTTTTAAAATTTTCAACATTTTAAATTTTGAGCTTGAAAACAAACAAGCCCTTAATTACCTTTGAGGACGCGAATGCAGTTCTGATCATCAGTATAACCGAAGTGCTTAATCAACATTACTTTTGTTTCCGTCACATCATTGGTAGGTCCTTCGAGGCGCCTTATGTTCTCCCCGGCGCCACTGTAAGTAACCCCACAAAGAAGTGCTCGCTTCTTTCCGGCGGCAGGTGGCTTAATATCTTGCGAAGAAGAATCAGTACTACTTGGCCGGCTGGCTGCAGGAGTAGTACTAGTACTAATAGTACTGCTTGACTGCTGATTATCGCTGAGGGAGATAGAGATATAAGAGATGTGAGTATCTAATGATCATCACTGAGGGAGATAGAGATATAAAAGTTAATACGTACGTCCTTTTAGGCATCTCGATCCGATCCTCCGAGCTAACTAGACAGATCGGGGTAAAGGCAACGCGAGACGTTCTCTCTTCTCCCTTTTTTTCAGAAAATTTTCCTTAGTAAAACGCAATGTTATAATCTTAATTATGGCTTGTGAAAAACCAATAAAGCCTAAGGTGCAATATTCCTTAAGCACTAATTGAACACATTGATCGCTCTTTTTTCCAGCTTTATGATCCCTTTATTATTCTCTCCCTTTTTACAAAGCTGCATGCGTGAGCATGATGCCCTAACGTGAGCTTGATGCCCTTTATTAACACATGAGCTTTATTTCAGTGGCTGATAAAAAAGGATCACCAGCTTATATAATTAGCTGCCTTTTGCCTTATTGCACGTGGTGATCTTCTCGATTCTTCCTGGCGTATTGGCTAACCAAAAGCCTCTAAAGAAATATTACAAAAAGTTATGGTGAAAATTATTTGAATCAGGATTGATTTTTTGTCCTTAATTTGCCATATTTAAGATTTTACTTAATTTCTACACATTTCATTAGATCATTTCTACTATTAAGCATCGCCCTTTAAAAAGAGAGAGAGAGAGAGTAGTACTGCAACATGGGGACTCCACAAATGAATCATCTTAATACTACTTTCGACCAAGCATGCTTAATTAGCTATAGATCATCAATTTTGACGGAACCCGAAGCATTAGTACTGCTAGCATAATCGAACATGATGAATTATCACATTTTGTTTTGTAGAATCCATATGTGACTAGCTTTAACCTCTAGAATGATCGAGTTCCTAGATACAGTGCGATACTTTAATCGATAAAACAGTGCAGGAATATTTAGATCCCTTCTTATGTGATGCATGTGATCACTGATCATGTTATGACATGACCTCCCTTCACTTGGAAGAAAAGGAAACTAATTTAAGGCCGGTCGTTTAACCTATATTCGAAAGAAGTTGCACCCATCATGAGTCAGTAGTGGGTGGACAAGTTTCACGATTCCCAGAACCTGCTTTCCCACATCTTTAACTAACATGCACACTAGCAAATTATGCAAAGCTGGCTGTCCAAATATATATATAATTCAATCAAATAAGAGCCTATATAATTAACATTTGCAATGGGCACCGTTTAAGGAATTTGAAACATTTGCAATGGGCACTGAGAACTTTCGGCAAATTTGTTTGATCTACTGATGCATGTAGCCATGCACTAACCATATATACATACCCTTATTTGCCCATGCATGCATATGGCAACGAATTAATTACTTGGAACTATTTTTTGTCCGATGAAATTCTGCACTCGAGTTTTGATTTTGAGTTATCTGGAAGATGCATGGAATTTGCATAACATCTTTAGGATTGGTTTGTTTTCACAAACTATCTTATTTCATCTCATCTAATCATTATAACTTTTTCAAACTTTTAAACAAAATACAAAAAATAATTCAACTTTTTCAATTAATTCCAAAACAAGAATAATATTAAAAAAATTATATTCTAATAATATTTTATTCAACTTTCAACTTTCATCTCGTTTAATCTCATCTAATATGTGTAACCAACGAAGCATTTTTGGGGTTACTAAGAAGCAAATCCTTCGATGACATTCAAGAAGACTAGCCAGCTTCATGTAGCATCAAGGCCATCTCCTGTAGCCATGAACTTTTTGCTTACAGATGCTTGTGTTTTTTCCCTTAGAAAGCAATATATTTCATCTTTTAGCAAAGTAAAGGAAAGACAAGTGCACGCTACATCAGCTATGGAAACCATACAAATTAATCACATAGAACGTCCCAACGTCCCAGAACGCCTAATATTGCCTAGCTTGCTGCTATAAATTTAATCCCACATTAGCTTGTCCATCTATCTATTTATAATAATATAACAATATTTGTTCTTTATTTTATTTTTTATCTAATTAATTGCAATAGATGATGATCAATATATTACTGCCTATATATATATATATATATATATATATGAGCTTACAAAAGACTAATTAACAACCAGGCAACACCTTGCAAAATAAAGAGGCTAAGTCCAAATAATTAGAAAGGAAACAAATAAGAAAGAAATTAGAAAGATTTTATCGTTCGGTGTGCATAAAGATAACATAATGTTAAAAAAAGAAGAGCAAATTAGGCAAATCCAATTATCCAAACCCACTCATGACTTAAATTTCACAGGACTTTTGCATGCCTACACCACCGCATGCAACTATGCATGCATTGTCGACGCTCGTTGCGGTACTGAAGGCATATATACTCCCTAAAGCAAGAATTTCTTTGTGGAAACCTGGAAGTCACGAGACGATGATAGCACAGGTTTCTGCAATCCATGCATTCCAAATATTACATCAAGAAACATGGCAGCCGGCCGTAGACTATATATATATATATATCAAATGATAAACTTATGATTCTTTTGTATAACTATTTTACATTATTTCTATTTCAAATGGAGGGTAGTTACATAAAATTGTATTTTTTTTCTCTGATCTTACATATAATAATTTGAACTGAGCCTCCGACGTTGCAGGGTCGTAAAATTTAATTAGTTACAGTACTACTACATATTTTGGTTCCAATAAAATATAATTTTTCATAAATAAATTCTAACTATTATTCTCAAAATTTTAGACAAAAAGGTGGTTTTTTTTTTGGGGGGGGGGGGGGGGTGTAATTTGTGACCATATTATTAATATAAGAGGGATCAGTACAATCCTAACCTCTATTTTTTTGCTTTCCGATAAATCACGTAGGATCCTGCTGGTCGATTCCAAGGTTTCATTCCAGCCAGGTACATCACCATGTAAGTCGTGCATTTTTTTGAGTATATCTTCGTATGTTACGTTTGCAGGATGCTTCTTTATAACCATATCGATCAAATGATGGGTCATTGCTCCCATATCGATTAATTCGCGGGAGTTAGCCTGCATATATAATATATATATATTGTAATTAATGGCAATATATATATATAAATAGATTAATACTGAAGGAAGAAATTCTCTAATTACGTACGTACGTACATTGTTTTCGCGAGTCGTCCGATCATCTCTACAAGCACTCAGACAAATTGCCAATCCTCCGCTTGTACCTTTCTCTGCTTTTGATTGATCATCATCAGATTTCAGCTTGTCTATCCAACGTCCCTCGGCACTACTGCATGCAGCTCTCAATTAGCGAAAACTTACCAATTATATATAATTTATATTAATTATATATATGCATGTGTAACAATTTGGTATTATTCATAATCATATTTCAAAATTATATTTACTAACAATTTGGTACAAATTCAAATGTCATATTAATTTCACATGCATAAGCATCCAACATATATAATATTGGTGTTCTGATATTATTGTACGTACGTACGTAGCACTAGCACTTGCATGGATACTACGTACTGAAGTATTATTAAACCAGCTTTTTCGATGAATCAGAAAATTAAATTAAAAATACAGCAATATATCCTCTTAAAATATTAAGAGTTCTGCTACATAAAATCACTTTTACATACTTATTACACACTCCACTGATGTGATTGGCCGCCAAAAGAATTATTTTATATTAAAAAAAAAAGATGCAGCCAATCATATTATTAACTACATGTCCCCAAAGCTTATATTGATGAAAAAATCTAGATTTAATTATGTAAATCGTATTCTTAACATTCAGTTCCCTCACATATAGATATATTAGACTTCTCCTCAATATATAATTAAGTACTGGACCAAACATGTGAAATATTTAATAAATAGGTTGAAGCGTATAGCCAAGATTCGGATCTCAGAACTTTTATTTTGATACCATTATGTGTAACTTTTCATTTTTTATCTTAAAAGTTTTAGTTGATAAGAAGATATATGTTATTTAATTATATAAATTATATCCCTAACAAAACGTATATAAAAGGAAAAATTTTAGACACCAAAACGAAAAATTGGCATTTAATTTTAGAACCAACATATGTCAAGAGAATTATACAAAACAACATATATATATATATATATATATATATATATATATATATATATATATAAAACATATATACGTACCTTTGTTGGTCGTATGTGTACTTTAAATCAAGAATGCTTCCACTATGACAAGCATCCACAATTGCATAAAGTGTGACACCCTCCTTGAGCGGCCGTACAATGGTGGAATTTATGTCGCTATTTGGGATCATATCTTTTCCCGTACAATCAACCAAACAGACATGATGAGTTTCATTAGACCCAATATTGGTTAGCGTGTTAATGTTTTCGGAATGATCATGCAGAGGCCGTGCTTGTACGCAATGTCCAGAAAAGAAGAACACCAACGAGCTGTCTCCAGACTGATCTGAACCCTCCACAAGCCATTTTAAGGAGTCTTCTATATTCTTCTTCGTTGGAGTAGTAGTACTTAATTCATTTCCAATATTGATCTGATCTTGATCTTCTGCAATATCATTATTGTATTATAATAATCTTTTAACCTTTCATTTAATTGTGAATTTAAAATTGAACATGACTTTTTTCCAAAAAATAAAGGGCAAGTTATCAAAGTAGGCGATTTGATCATAATATATATTAATGCTTGGCAATATGAACGTATATACGTCCCTATAGAGAAACAACAAATTAAGGGGAAAGCAGATCTCTCTTCTCTCCTGATCGGATCACTCAAATGCATGCGTAGAGAATTAATCCAAGACAAGGAATATCACAAATTTCTTTTTCCCAGCGATCGATATTAATTAAAACAATTAAATTAATCCAAACTTCACAAAATGATCAGTCTAATCTTGCACGAAACTGATTTAGAATATCCTACGCACGGACTTAAGATTTTCTCACTTTATTTTCTAGAAGCTTAATTGTCGGGAATATCCACTTTTTTTACAATGTTTTTTTTTTTTTTTTTTTAAAGAAGAAGATGGTTCCGGCCGAATCTAACTCCCTACATGTCGGAAGCGTTGATTAATCCTATGTCTAGGTTGTGGATCTATGTTGAACTGAAAGCTAGCCGTGTAGTTATCTTTTGATCACGTCGCGGCCAAGACGATCGTATAATATTAATTTATATTTGTTTTTGACAGAAAATGTACGTTACTTTCCCATGCATTAATTCATGTAATTTCTCTTGTAATATAATTAGCTAAATTAGAACCGTTCTTGTCGACAAATGAAGCTAGATGGCCGGCAGCTTGCTGTAACATGAAATTACCAAAAAACATTTTTTTAAGGTTTTAAATATTAATTAAGATCACGAGACCAAAAAACAATTACCTGTGAGGACGCGAATACACTTCTCAGTATAACCAAAGTGCTTAATCAACATTTCTTTTATTGCCTTCACATCATGGACAGGTCCTTTGAGGGGCCTTATATTCTCCCCGGCGCCACTGTAGGTAACCCCACAAAGAAGTGCTCGCTTCCTCCCGGCGGCCTGTGCCTCTGCAGGAGATGGCCGATTAATATCTTGCGAAGAAGAATCATGAGTACTTGGGTTGGCTGCATGAGTAGTACTAGTAATATTAGTACTGCTTGACTGCTGCTTATTCAGTACCTGATCATCACTGAGGGAGATAGAGATAAGAGATGGGAGGATCTAATGAACAAAGCTAACCACTACTTTGCCTAAAAAAGAAAAAAAAAAAACGAAGTGTTAATACTTACCTTGCAGGCATCTCGATCCGATACTCCTAGCTAGACAGATAATGGTAAAGGCAACAGCAGGCAACAGCGAGACGCGGTTCTCTCTTCTCCGTTTTTTCCAGAAAATTTTCCTTGGTAAAACGCGATGTTATAATCTTAATTATGGCTTGTGAAAAACCAATAAAGCCTAAGGTGCAATATTCCTTAACCACCAATTGAACACATCGATCGCTCTTTTTTCCAGCTTTATGATCCCTTTATTATTCTCTTCCTTTTTACAAAGCTGCATGCGTGAGCATGATGCCCTAGCGTGAGCTTGATTCCCTTTATTAACACATGAGCTTTATTTTAGTAGATGATCAAAAAGGTCACCAGCTTAGCTGCCTTTTGCTTTATTGCATGTGGTGATGTTCTCGATTCTTCCTGGCATATTGGCTAACCAAAAGCCTCTAAAAAAATATTACAAAAATTTATGGTGAAAATTATTTGAATCTTGGATTGGTTTTTTGTCCTTTATTTGCCATATTTAAGATTTTACTGACGATAGTACACCTTAATTTCTACACATTTCATTAGATCATTTCTACTATTAAGCATCACCCTTTAAAAAGAGAGAGAGAGAGTACTGCAACATGGGGACTTCTCCACAAATGAATCATCTTAATACTACTATCGACCAAGCATGCTTAATTAGCTATAGATCATCAATTTTGACGGAACCCGAAGCATTGGTGCTAGCATAATCGCACCTGATGAAGTGTCACATTTTGTTTTGTAGAATCCATATGCAGGTATACAGTGCAGGAATATTTAGATCCCTTCTTATGTGATGCATGTGATCACTGATCATGTTATGACATGACCTCCCTTCACTTGGAAGCAAAGGAAACTTTAAGGCCGGTCGTTTAACCCATATTCGAAAAAAGTTGCACCCATCATGAGTCAGTCGTGGGTGGACAAGTTTCACGATTCCCAGAACCTGCTTTCCCACATGATCTTTAACTAACATGCACACTAGCAAATTATGCAAACCTGGCTGTCCAAATATATATATATTTCAATCAAATGCGAGCCTATGTAATTAACATTTGCAATCATGGGCACCGTTTAAGGATCAGTTTGAAACATTTGCAATGGACACTGAGAACTTTCAGTAAATTTGTTTGATCTACTGATGCATGTAGCCATGCACTAACTATACATACCCTTATTTGCCCATGCATATGGCAACGAATTAATTACTTGGAACTATTTTTTGTACGATGAAATTGTGCACTCGAGTTTTGGTTTTGAGTTATCTGGAAGATACATGCAGGAATTTGCAAAACATCTTTAATTAGGATTGGTTTGTTTTCACAAACTATCTCATTTTATCTCATCTAATCATTACAATTTTTTCAAATTTTTAAAAATACAAAAAATAATTTAACTTTTTGAAATCTCAAAATAATAATAATATTAAAATATATATTTTTTAATAATATTTTATTTAATTTTTGTCTTATTTAATCTCATTTACTCTGTGTAACCAAACGAGGACTTGTTGGGGTTAAAATCCTTCGATGACATTGAAGAAGACTAGCCTTGTACGTAGCATCACGGCCATCTCCTGTAGCCATGAGCTTTTTGCTTACAAATGCTTCTGTTTTTTTCCTTAGAAAGCAATATATTTCATGATCTCTTAGCAAAGTAAAGAAAGTTGGGCTCTGTTATCATGATTTTACTCCGTCAAAAGTGAGGGATGTCAATAAAAATTTGAGGTATTTTTAAAATAAATTATATATAAATAAAAAAATAAAAGAGGAAAGACAAGTTCACGCTACATCAGCTATATATATATATATATGCAGTACTCTAACCTTCAGTTCCTCCTCTTCATCAATCCTACGATCAAAGGAGATAACAGCCAGCAGCAACCAGGAAACCATACAAACCACATATAACCCAACGTCCCAGAACGCCTAATATTGCCTAGCTTGCTGCTATAGCTAATATATACTTCAATCAGAGCCAATATAAGAATCTTTCTGATCATCATCCACCATTCTGCTGCCAAAAAATTGAATAAAAAATACAGCAATTAATAAGCATCAACAACAAGCGGGTTTGTATAATTGCTACCACAAAAAGAAAAAGAAAAACACTGATCATAACATTATTAACACTGATAAGCTTTGGAAGAAGAAACAGATTTAGAAAAACTTCCTTTTGTTATACATTCCGGGGGATCCTCTACCATTTTGTCACTAAATACATATTGGCTTCACATCCACAGGTTCTGCAATTTCTTCAAATTAAAAGAGATCAAGCTTGAGGTTCATCAGTGTGATCAGAACTGATAAGCATTTCAAATTAGAGAACTTTTCTTCGCATATTGGCTCTTGATGTATATTTATTTAATAAAAAGTGTCTTTTTATAGTTTTAGTAGGAGTTTAAAGTAACTCTAGCAAGCTAGCTGGCTACACGAGACAGCCGTATGAAATCATTGCACATGCATGTGGACGTGAAGCCTTTATTCAAAGGACATTTTTTCTTTTTCCCCTTTATTCTCTGCTTTTTTTCAAAACAAGAATCTGATGCCCTAACTAACCCTTTCTCCAGTGGGCTCCTCAATTTGATTCTGTATTTTAAAACGCTTTGTAAATTAGAATATTTGTAAAATAACAAGAATAATTAGATAGAAAAAATCTGGTTTTGAGGCACGTTGTGATTGACGCTTTTCTTAAAGTAGATTCCGTCGCCTCCAAATTTAAACATGCACTAAGTTTCTTAACAGTCTATTATGAAGATACAACAACATCAGTTATAGTTAATCTCCTTGTCGGTGCACACATAAGGAGATTTACATAGGAGTGTTTGAGGATCAGCCCAATGAATCCAATGAAGCCACTAAGCCCAATGACTTTAAAGACCAACTCATTACCCAGCCCATTGTCTGATACATTATTTGAAAGTCATTTTGTGAAGATTCTGGATGATTTAGTCAGCAAGCTATATCTCATTGGAAAGCCTCATGTCTCTAGTTTCCAACGCATCAAACTATGTGCAATTTGAAATTTTTTAGAAGAAATTACAAAGATTTTACTGAAGGGTATGCAAGGCTGGCGGGATGTTGAGAATTTTCAGATTTTCCTATCTTTCAAAATTCTCTAGGTAATAATCTTTTGAAATTCTTATGTTTTTTGAGGTTACCCATGCTTGGAGGGTTGTTTCAAGTTTTCCTATATAAACCCCTTTATGTTAATGGAAAAGACAGACTTGTGTTGATTACAAAATTGAGTTTTTAGTTTATGAAGAAGAGCTTCTTCTTATAATTCTTATCTTTCGGTGGATTTCAATAGGTGGCGAGTTCTTGTTCTGTATCCCTTGTGAGTTTCCATTGAGTGGTGATTTTTGTATCCCTTTGGTGTTCTTATTTGGGTGGTGATATCTGTATCCCATTGGATTCCCTTATCTTTTATCTTTTGTTTCCTATCATAAGCCTGGTATTAGAGATTCTCAAATCCAATATAAAATAGCCAAAACTTAAAAAAAAAAGACAAAAAGAATGAGGAAGTGTTTCTTTAATTTTTGTAGAGAATTTTAAGTGAATGAATTTGTAGGTGGGGTTCCCTATTTATAAAGAATAAAATGACACTTGTAAAAAGTCACAACTAGAATGAAATGACATTTACAAAAAGTCACAACTTATTTAAATGAAATAGTACTTGTAAAAAGTCACATCATATAAATGAAATAATACTTGTGAAAAGTCACAACTAAAATAAAGAAACACTTTTGAGAAGTCACAACTTCTCAAATATTAGAGAATACATTGAAAATATTTCTAATTCACCAAAAGAAACAACCATTTGTTTGGTTGACAAGCGGTTAGGACTCATTTCCCTAAGAGGCATACATTGGTTCAAGTTACCATGATACATTTTCATTTAAATCTAGACAACCGAACCCATAAATTGAACAATGGTAATGGTTCACTTTATTTTTTACTTTACATTAAATATTTTAATCATTTCTAAGTTTAAAAACCAACAATCCCCCACCTGATTAAAATATTTTAAAGGACAGAATAGAATAAAAGTTTCTTTGGACTAAGTACTATGCGTCAATAGAGGTAGCTTGCAGCTTTGAACATCTACCTAGTGTTAGCGTATTTCCCTCTGAAAGATTCATGGTGAACTAAGTCTTGAACCAAAATCTTTTAACTTAAGCTTCTCCACACCACACACATAGTACGACATATTTCAAGTTCATTTCAAGGTGGTGCATAAAGGTCGTGCACTGTATCTTGGATTCATGAGCGCTCTAGGGAATTGCCCAATTACCATAGACTGCAACCCCATAGTCACACCTATCCTCCAAGGGTACCTGCAATTCAATATCTCGCCTTAGTCTTAGACTCATTCAAAGCATTTTGATTTTTCTTTGCCATTGCATTTGTAGCACTCACACCCTAGGGATGGACCTATTATAATATTTTAATGGTGTTATCCAGTCACTCAAATAGTTTTTCTTTCCATTAAACCTTCTTCTTGGGATCTCTAGTCAGGAAGGTTGGGTTGCCTCTACTAGTAACCTAATTTATGGGCTTCAGTCCCATCCCCATTGATGTACGTATAACTTTTGACTTTGCCAGTCATTTCCTTAAAAGATACGCTAGGTTATATTCTGACTTTACATATTCCAAAATCGGGTATCCATTTTTTATCAGGTATTTTTTATCATAGAATGTCTGATATTTAAATGTCTCTTCTTATGATTAAAGTGTTTATTATTACAAACATTTATCATAGTCTGATTGTCACCAAGAATATAAATAGTTAGCATTGATTTTTTAACTAGTGGAATTTCTGATAATAAATTCTTAAGCCACTATACCTCATGTCCGGTAGTATCCAAGGCTATTAATTCATCCTCCATAGTAGATCGTGAAATCACAGTTTGCTTGAAAATCTCCAAGCCACAGCTGTTCCACCGAGAGTAAAAATATATCCACTCGTTCCCTTACGATCTACTATGTCAGCTATCCAACTACAATCACTGTATGCTTCTAAAATAGTATGATATCTAAAATATTGGATACCATATGTCATTATTCCTCTCAAATATTTAAGAATTTTGTCCAATGCCTTCCAATGAGAATCATCAGGCCTATTAGTATATCTGGTAAGTCTACTCACTGCATATGAAATATCAGGTCTAGTAGAATTAGCAATATACATGAATGTAACAATCATCTGAGAATATCTCAGTTGAGACACAGGATCTCCAAAATTCTTACTTAAATGCAAACAAGGATCAAGAGCAGTACTGAGAGGTTTGCATTCGAATTTCTCAAATTTTTTAAGAATTTTTTCAATATAATGAAATTGATTTATGCTAATACCATCATGAGATCTCATTAATTTAATACCAAGAATTACTTGTGCCTCTCTCATGTCTTCCATATCAAAATTCTTAGATAAAAAGTTTTTAACATCAAGAACAATATCTATATTGGTACCAAAGATATGAATATCATCAACGTAAAGACATAGCATTACGCATGCACCATCAACTATTTTAATGTATAAAAACTTATTAGATTCATTTATCTTGAAATCATAAGATAAAATTATTTCATCAAACTTTTAGTACCATTTTTAGGTGCTTGCTTTAAACCATAAAGAGATTTAATAAGTTTACAAACTTTCTTTTCCTGACCTGGAATCACAAAGCCCTCTTGTTGATCCATGTATATCTCTTCTTCTAGATTGCCATTAAGAAATGCAGTCTTTACGTCTATTTGGTATACCTCAAATTTATGAATCGCTGCTAGAGCAATTAGAGCATGAATTGTGATTATTCTAGTAAGAGGAGAATACGTATCAAAATAATCAATACCCCCTCATTGTATAAAGGCCTTTGCAACCAGCCTAACTCTAAATTTATCAATAATACCATTAGGTCTCAATTTATTTTTAAAAATCCACTTACATCTAATAGGTTTACATCCAAGAGGAAGATCACATAAGTTCCAAGTGTCATTAGTCTTAAGAGAGCCCATCTCATTATTTATTACTTCTTTCCAAAAAGTATAATTAATGGAAAGCATAACATCCTTGAATGTCAATGGGTTTTCCTCCATAGAATAAGTATAAAAATCATATCTAAAATCATTTTCCTTTCTAACTCGTTTTCCTTTTTCAAGTTCATTTTCTAACCCAGATGCACTATCAGGATTAGATATAAAGGTAAGTTGACTACTAGTGGAAGGAAAACTTACTGTAGGTAAAGATCTTTCTAACTTATTTTTTAAAGAAAATAGATCTTCAAAAAATGTTGCATCCCTAAACTCTATGATGGTGTTGGGATCAATACATTGGATTTCTGATTTGATAATCAAAAACCTATATGCAGAACTATGTCTAGCATACCCAATGAATATTGCATCTACTGTATTGGGACCAAATTTTATTTTCTTAATTTTTGGAACATTAACCTTTGCAAGACAACCCCAAACTCTAAAAAATTTAATATTGGGTATTCTACCCTTCTAGAGTTCATACGGTGTCTTGTCAAATCCCTTAAATAGTACTCTATTCAAGATAAAACAATATACAATTATTGCTTTGCTCAAGAGGCTGGAACTAAAGAGCATGCATTTGACTATATCTACCAAGGTTCTATTCTTTCAGAAACACTATTAGATTGAAGAGAATATGAAGCGGTTTCCTCATGTATACCATTCTCCTCACAATATTGAACCAATTGATTAGAGGAGTATTCACCTCTTCTATCAGACTTGATAATTTTAATATTTATCTCTAATTGGTTTTCAGCTTCAGTTTTATAGATGACAAATTTACTAAATGATTCGTCTTTTGTTTTCATCAAGTAAATATAACAAAATTTGGACATATCATCTATAAAATTAATGAAGTAGTTATTACCACCTTTAAAGGAGATACTATTTAAATAATGACCATCACTATGAATTAATTCAAGTAGCGATAAATTTCTTATAACAGATTTCAATGACTTTTTAGGTTGTTTTGATTGAACACAAATTAAATATTTTTCATCCAAATCAACAGAAACTTTAGGAATAATCTCTAAATCCATCATTCTTTTAACATTTAATATGACCTAATCTAGCATGCCATATTGAATAGGAACATGTAAAAAATGAAAATTTATTATTAAAATCAAAATTTTCTTCTACATTATTTTGAATATTTATTACAAACAAATTATCACTCACATAACCTTTCCCCACAAATGACTCATATTTAGTTACAATAACTTTATTGGATTGAAATAATAATGTGTAGTCTGCCCCACTAAGTAAAAATCCACTAATTAGGTTTCTCCTTACCTCTAGTACGTAAAATACTTTTTCTAAATGAAGAGTATTTCCAAATGTTAATTTTAGTTCAATTTTTCCTACTCTGAATACTTGTGTAGAGGTGGAGTTACCCATCGTCACGTTCATGCCGCTTGTATCCTGATATGTTGAAAAAATATTACGGTTAGAAGTGACATGTACATTGGCTCCTCTGTCTACTATAAAGAATGAAAGGGCACTTGTGAAAAGTCACAACTGGAATGAAATGACACTTATGAAAAGTCACAACTTATTTAAATGAAATGATACTTGTAAAAAGTCACATCATATAAATAAAATGGTATATGTGAAAAGTCACAACTAAAATGAATGAACACTTTTGAGAAGTCACATATTGAGCAGTCCACCTCAGAAGATATTCCTCCAGAAGATTCGGCTGTTACGTAGACTACAAATGTGTGCTGCCTGTGTGTAAATGTAGTGCTCTGTAAATGTGTGCTTGTTGCTGTACAGAGGATTGCAAAGTTTGTTATAAGAAGGAATCTTGCCAGAGCACTAAATTTACACAAGTAGCACACATTTGCAAAGCACTACATTTACACACAGGCAGCACACATTTGCAGTCTACGTAACAGCCGAATCTTCTGGAGAAATATTTTTTGAGGTGGACTGCTCAATATCACAACTTCTCAAACATTAGAGCATAAATTGAAAATGTTTCTAATTCTCCAAAGGACACAATCATTTGTTTGGTCGGCGGTTAGAACTCATATTCTTAAGAGGCATACATTGGTTCAAGTTACCATGATGCATTTTCATTTAAATCTAAACTGTAACATCCCAGATTTTAGTGTATTTCATTAAAGGATTATTTTAATTAATTTAAAGACTGGTTTTCTTGTTTTAAAATTTAAGGGAGTTTTGCTATATTATTTTATAATATTTTTAATTTGTGTAAATTATTTTTTAATGTCCTTTCTTATTATTATTTACTGTTTTGGCATTTAAATTGATCTTTAATTTAAATTAGTTTGTTTTGAGTTTTAAAATTAGTATTGTTTTAATTAAGTATTTCACTGCATTTGGATTATTTTATTTAGCTAATAGTTTTAAAATCCTTTTCGTTGAATCATTTTTAAGACCCCAAGACGTGAGGATTGGATCTCATTTCTTTTTCTTTTTTCTCGTTTTTTCCTTTTTCTTTTTCTTCCTTTCTCCTTGTTCCTTCTCGCGCGCACCAGTCTCTCTCTCTCTCTCTCTCTCTCTCCTTTCTCTCCTTCGGCCGAATGCTTCTCTCCACCCAGCCACCGCCGCGCCCCACCGTGGCCGACACCGCCCAGCCCTTTGCCTTTCCAAGCCACCGGCGACCCCACCCCCGTGATCTCAGCCTCTCCCTCGTCGGCAATAGCTCGCACGCGCCACTCTAAGTCGCGGCCTTCTTTGTGCTCCAACGCCGCCGTCGCTCGACCTCCGGCTACCACCTCTTCACCACTTCATCCTCGGCATCCCAGCAACCCAAAGCACCTAATCCCAGCCCCGATCCGTCACCGGAGAAGCCAAACCAAACTCATCTTCGATTTGCCCCTTTTTGGCCTTCCACCGCCGTTTCGGCGGCCACCCACGGCCAACCATTGATTTCATTAGCTTCACCACTTTCCATAGGCCCTACCATATCAATTCCAAGTCTTCGTTTGACCCCGTGTGAATTTGGGCTTTCACTATATTTTGGCCACAGTGTTTTTACACTGTGGAGTTGCTGTTTTGGCCCTTCCAGCTCTCCCGTGATCCTCCAAAAATTATTATATAGCGCTGTAAGTATTTTCCCAAACATCTTTTGAGATTTTAATATATTTTTGCGCTAACTCATTTAATATTATTGTGATTGGTTGGTTGTGCCGGACTGAATCCGAGGAGTTATGGGGGTTGGATGGATTGAGGACGGAGTATTTGTCTGATTGGTTATATTGTGATATGGATTTGGTTATTGGGTATTATGGTTGTGGTTTGGTACATTACATATGCACGCATGTTCATGTTTGTAAATTGGAAACGAGGTTTTCGTGTAATTGCATTCATGTTCATGTGTTCATTGGAAAATTAAATTTTTGTGGGAAAAAGGAAAAGAGACTGTAGGGATGGTGGTAAGCAGGGATGGTGGTGTTATCCCGCCTGCGATTCCTGCTTGCGGTGCACGCGGTAGGGATGGTGGTAAGCAAGGATGGTGGTAGAGTCCTACCTGTGATTCCTGCCTACAGTACTCTAATGGGTTTTCGTGTTGTGTGGAAAGGAACTGTAGGGATGGTGGTAAGCAGGGATGGTGGTGTTGTCCCGCCTGCGATTCCCGTCTACGATGCACGCGGTAGGGATGGTGGTAGAGTCCCGCCTGTGATTCTCGCCTACAGTGTCCGACAAATATTTTTGTATAAATCATTTTCTTGGAAAATAATGGATTATGTTTTTGGGCCAAAATGGGATTTTGTGTTGGAAAATATCTATTTTTCGGGAAAGAATGATATTTTGGATCTGGTGCATAGTACATCATATGCATGCATGGTTGGTAGCATTAATGTATTTTGATATTGGAGATTGTTTGGATTATTACTTACTTGCGGTACCACTTTATGGTACCGTAGATTTTTGGTGCAGGTGAGGTTGTGGAGCTTGTGGGATCGGCTTCTTGGTGGAGGTAACATGTGGTTATTATCGTTTTGGATTATGAAAATTATTTATCTCTCATGTATGTATTTGGTTTTTTACTGTATTTTTGGATAACTGTATAACTTTTTAAACGGATATTTATTTTGGTTATTTTGTATATAAAAATTCCGGTACTTAGTAGACTGATTTAATTATTTATCTGTTGCGTTTTGTAGTGCACTTTTACATATTGCACACACTTTAACACTTGTCGTTGAGATGCGTGACTCGTGTTGTCATCATCCTGACGTCACGATTCTCGAGACTTTTTATACATGGGAGTCGGGGCGTCACATAAACAACCGAACCGATACATTGAACAGTGGTAATGATTCACATTATTTTTTACTTCACATCAAATATTTTAATCATTTCTAAATTTAAAAACCAACAGATTCTTCTTCATGTGTAGGCTAGCTGAACCAAAATTCTCGCAAAATTTACCAAAAACTACGTTTGCAGTACTGAAATTATTTTGGTCTTAGATTTTTATTTTCTGTCTTTAATTTGGTATTATATATTCAAATATTAATAAAATTTAACTCTTGATCACATCAATTTAAGCTTTGAAACAACTGGTAATTTCATACACATATTCTAGTACGTACTACTACTCTCGAAAAGTATGCTTAACCGTGGAAATATTTAGATGGGATTCAATTGATCCAACGCATTAGTATTAGCTAGTATGATTGTCCGATTAAACATCATCTTTTATTTTGACAAAATCTATATGCGTAAAATTATGTTTAATTATATATACGGAAAGTTTAATTGAACTAAATTTTGTCATAATTTATAAGAATATATAATCAATATGTTATTTTTATATTAATTACATAAAAAAAAATTCCACACTTTAAAACCAGTAATTATATACGGCTTATTTTGATTCTTTATATAGATATTCCTCATTCTTCACACAAATTAAAACTGGCAGTAAATTAAATGTACTACAATTATTCCCAGTGCGCAGTACTGTGACAAATTAACAAGCGACGTCATCGATGATCGATCGATATTGATGAAAAGCTTGCACCAGTCTGTACGTGGTTAATTTGACGTCATGCGTATACTCTCTTTTTTCCTGTGCCCAAGTTTTAATGATCATGGCATATATACATGATTTACCGCAAAAATCTCCTTGAGGAAACCTGGAATTCCTGAGACGATGATAGCAGAGGTTCCTGCATGATCCCACCCATGCATTCCAAATTATGCATTAAGAAACACGTACGTAGTACTACAGCTGCTAAAATGTATATATATATATATATGAAAATTATAAATTCACAATTTAATGATCTTCTCTATTTCATCTAATATTTGAAATAGATCATGAAAGTAATTAAATTTTTTTTTTGCTAAATGTAAAGTTGTAATTGTTTTTAATGAAGTGGCCGCACGAGTATATTGGTTGGTTTTAAAATAAATTATATATATATGACCATATATATGTGTGTGTGTATATATATATATATAAGAGGGATTATCAGCTAATTATTACCTCTATTTTTCTGCGATGAAAAAGTCTCTGTAAGAACCTATTATTGATAAGGAATCTTTTATTGTTAAACTGTTGGATAAAGTCATGCATTTTGTTGAGTAGAACTTCGTATGTTATTTCAGGATCCTTCTCAACCATTCGGACCAAAATAGCGGTCATTGCTCCATTCATTTCCTTTTTGGACGTCAAAGCCTGCACATGATGAGATATACATATATATAATATAATATACATATATATATATATATATATGTAATGGCAAATTAATTATGATTAGAAGGTTTATATGCATGCATGTCTAGTGACGTCGTAACAGATCTAGGGGAATAATAGCATATATAAAAGCAGAACGACAAGTACGATTTCAAGGGAAATTTTCTGTAAAACATTTAATAAGATCAACCAATTCCATTTGCATGATATATATCTTACTTGTGCTGCAGTCACAAGAATATTCTATAAAAATAAATTTATAAATTGACATGATTTTATATATATAATATATTAAATTTATTTTATAATAAAAATAATTTTATAATTTAACATAATATATCAAATTACATTAATTTATAAATTTATTTTTATACTTGAGATTTCGTTGTAAGTAAAGCATTTCTCTTTGATTTGACCATGCATGTTTGCATGATCAGTGCAGGTCGGAATATAAATTAAGTGAACAGAATGCAGGATTATTGAACAAATAAATTAATTCACTTACGTACATTGGTATCGGCAGCCATCTGATCATCTCCACAAGCACTCAGACAAATTGCCAATCCTCCGCTTGTACCTTTTTCTGCTTTTGATGGAGGTTTGTTGTCTTTCCAAACCTTACTGCAAATCTCAAGCGAGAATATATTTAACGTCATTAATTAATTATATATATATATATATATATTAATTATTTGTTTGTTGCAATACAATCATGCAATTAGGTGTAACTGTCATAGATAGAGAATTTCAAGTTTAGAATTAATTACCAGCATATTATATATATAATATCAAGAGAATTAATACACAAAACATTAATCAAGAATTAATACCAGCATAAATCACATTATACTCATGACGTACGTACGTACTTTTGTAGGTCGAATGTGTACTCTAAATCAAGAACGGTTCCACTATGGCAAGCATCCACAATTGCATGAAGCGTGACACCCTCCTTTAGCGGACGTACAATGGTGGAATTTATGTCGTTGTCTATGATCATACCTTGTTCTATAAAATCAACCGGACAGATAGTTTCATCAAACCCATCAAGCTCATCGTTTTTGAAGTCAGGTTGTCGTAAGCCATGTCCAGAGAAGAAGAACACCAATGAGTCTCCAGACTCTGCACCCTCCACAAGCCATTTTAAGGAGTCTTCTATATTCTTCTTCGTTGGAGTAGATAATTCATTTCCGTTCTCTTCTTCTGCATGCATGCATATATAATTGTATTATAATCTTTTGACCAAGATCAGAGTTTTGTGAATTTCAACATATCTTGAACACTTTTGAAAAACATGGCCGACAAGTTATCATTTAGGGAGACAAAGGGGACTTTTTTACAAGCTAGTTACCAGATCGAAGATCCAGGATCTTTTGTTTTTTTTGTATTTGTTTTTTTTTTTTTTTTTTTGCTCCCGACCGATCTGTCTGATACAAGGAATATCATCATTTCTTTTTTTCCCAGCAGTGGAACAAACCCAAACGTCATATAATTAATCTAATCCGACACGAAACTGATCATGTATAAGATCCTATAATATACGAACTTATATAATATATATTTTGCTAGTACTTCATCTTCTAATTAAAGCTTAATTGTCTGGAGTATCCTGTTTTGTTATATATATATATATATGGTACTGTTTTTGTCGATTCCGAAATCTAACTACATGACGGATGCATGTGTTGAATCCTATGTCGAGGGTGTGGAACGTTGATCAAGAGAAATAATAATATTTAAGTGATTACTAATCGTGTTTAGGAAGAAGATCAGTAGAATGCTCAAATTAAACTCGTTCTTGTTCATCATAATATTTATCAATATCTCAAGTCACATTTGGTGATACGAGACATTTCAATTAGTAGATGCCTTTTAAGACGTGGCTGATACAGAAGCCACTTGAAATGTAATACATGATTACTATGTATGATCGGAGATATAGGATTTGGGAAGAAGAAGACTAACATTACCTTTTTTCAAATATTATGACCACGATCGAATTATACTGCAGATTAAGAACGAAAAATTACGGTAATTACCTGTGAGGACTCGAATACACTCCCCAGGATAACCAAAGAGCTGAATCAACAAGTTTTTTATGCTTCTCACATCATTGATAGTTCCGCTGAGGCTGTAATTCTTGTTCCGGTAAGTGACTCCACAAAGAAGGGCTCGCTTCCTTCCGGATATGGCCTGATCTGCAGAAGTAACGACAGCAGGAGATGGCTTAATATTTAGGGAAGAAGAATCGGCGCCACTACTTGGGCTTGCAGTGTTACTACAAGAACTACTGCTTGATTGCTGCTTATTTTTCTGTCCCTCATGATGATCTTTACCAGAATTTCTAGATGGCAGAAGATTAGGCTTTGAATATAGTATTGACTCTATGAAATGATGTCCTAGGCCGCGGCCACTTGACGATCTGCTTATTCTTGTAACGGCATTGCATTCTGTGCAATGAATTGTTTCCGAGGGATTTGGCATTCGATAAACTTTCTTGCACACGGTGCATGTAGCTGTTCCTTCCATTTGGTGTGTACTATTTTCAGGCCGGAATTCAATATATAACTACGTACTTGAAGGACTCATGATCT
This sequence comes from Cyclocarya paliurus, assembly GCA_029856935.1. Taxonomy (NCBI): domain Eukaryota; kingdom Viridiplantae; phylum Streptophyta; class Magnoliopsida; order Fagales; family Juglandaceae; genus Cyclocarya; species Cyclocarya paliurus. Next base: position 2,121,595 of record CM056957.1, on the reverse strand, counting down.
GAAGCTGATCATGAACTCTATATATATATAATATCTGTTGCAGAAGTGATCATAAAGTCAGTACTTTTTTGCCGTTTGGCTTATATTAGAATATTATAATCGGCTTATAATTAGGAGGGTATACTTTTGTATAATTAATGTCGATTATCCGGTAAGTACCACGAGAAGTGGATATTAGTACTAGTATTTCATCCAACTTCATTTCATTTGTTTTTTTTTTTCTTTTCCTCCGAGCAGATGGTAATTAAATGCGATGTATAATATCTTATGGCTTGTGAAAAATGAATAAAACCAAAGTCCAATTAATATTCCTTAACCATCATTTAATTAAACACTTGTCGCTAGATATTTTTTCCTTTTTCCCTCTATTATTCTCTCCCTTCCTTACAAAGCAAGAAATTGATGCCAAACCTTTATTCAGCAGCTTGCTGATCAAAGAAGGAACCCCGGCCCCTTAACTGCTTTTTGCTTTATTGTGACCTAACCCTACCATGCATATTGGTTAATTAACCAAAAGTTATGATGAAAATAATTTGGGTCTTGGATTTTTATTTTGTGTCCTTTCCCATATTCGAGATTTTACTGTGCAACATAGGGACTTTTCAAGAAATCGCTCATCCTAGTATTACTCTCGATTAAGCATACTTAGCTGTAGAGTTTTGATGGAATCTAATCGCCCCTGATCATGAAGCATCGCCTTTTGTTTTATAGAATCCATATGAATGCATATGCTAGCTTTAAGCTCTAGAATGATTGAGTTCTTAGATCCCTTCTTATGTGAGTGACGTAACTGATGTTATGACACCTCCCTTCACTTGGAAGGAAAGGAAAAATGGGTCGTTTTTTAACTTTTATTCGAAAGAAAATCAGAGAGTTGCACCTATTATCAGTCAGTAATGGGTGGAAATGAAGATTCCCAGAACCCTGCTTTTCCACATCTTTAACTAACACAGCGCGCTAGCAAATAGAGGCTGTCCAAATGAATATATATTCAATCAAATGCACGGAAACTACAAGATGCTATAGCCATGAGCTTTTTGCTTACAGATGCTACTGTTTTTTGCCAAATGAGTTCATTATTTACCAGGAAAAAAAAAAAGAAAAGAGGAAAGACAGATTAAAGCTACATCAACAGCTATATGTAAAACCTGGCCTCCAGTTCTTTCTCTTCATCAAAACTAACATCACCTGAACTGCCAGCAACTAGGAAACCATACAGGCATAATCCAACCCAGAAAGCCTAATCTTGCTGCTATAACTAATATTTTAATCACAGCCAATATAAGCATCTTTCTCATCCGCCATTCTGCTGCCAAAATTGAATAAGAGAAACAGAAATTAGCATCAACAACACTCACTGTAGTTCTACCACAAAAAGAACCGGTAACATTAACGATGATAAGCTTGGAAGAAACAGATTCAGAAGAAAATTCAACCAAAACAAATTAGACGAGTTGCATATATAAATTCTTCAAGGTAGCATATCCTTCATTCAAGCAGTGTACTTAAAGTCAGACAATATATATGTATCCTTCATTCATATGTATCAGTTGGGTTCTATCCACAGTTTCTGCTATTTCTTCAAAATAGTAGCCCAAGGTTCATCAGTGTCAGAACTGATAAGCATATCAAATTAGAGGACTTTTCTTCGCATATTGGGGTGAGCTATAATTAATCAATAGAATGCGCTTTTCTATAGTTTTAGTAGGAGTTTAAACTCTAGCAAGGCTACACGAGCAGCCATATGAAAGCAGTGCAGAGACACATTAACAAAGAAGGACTAACGTGAACTCTCTACAATTGTTCGCACTCAATTCTCATTGTTTAGTAGATAACTAAAAAAAATACCGTTTTTCTGTTAAGTTGTACAGAAATTTCATGTTTAAAGAAAAAATAAATAAACCAATAGAAACTAACCCAAATCTAAATATAGTCTTATCCAAGGGAAATAGAAATTACCCCACATTATGGAAAGCTTATACCCAGACAGGTTACATAAGGGCACTATCAGAGACGATGTGAATTCAATGGTGAGCCACCGTCCAGTACATTAAGTTGCCCAGAGATTTTTGCCTTGCAGGTTGGACACATAAAACCAACAGAATCTGGTTGTATTTCAGCATCAACAGCATCATGATTGAACTCCACTCCGCACCATACACAAGCGGTTGTAAGCTGCTGTCTGTCAGCCATATTTAACATGACTTCTTCCGACTCAAACTGGACGGAGGAACCATATGCCCCTTCCATCTCTGCATTATATGTCAAATCCATGGGTACCTCCTGCATGGAAAGAGATTCTTGCACAGTCCCATTAGCATACTTTAGAGGTTCTATTTCATCCAACCCCAGCTCCTCAAACGCAGTTACATTGTTGTGCCTTTGGTCCACACTGGGTAGATGCTCTTCTCCCTGTAATTAAGATTAAAAAAAAAACAATGCTTAATTTTGCCAGATAGAGCAGGATCAACCAAACATCTTTGTCACAAACTTTAGGCAGGTGAAAAGTAAAGTGCCTTGAAAACCTTACACTGTATCATCTTATTTGTTGGAACACTCTCAAGGTTTTTAATCAATTATAAGTCCAAATAGTACAATAATCCGATAACAACATCCCAATACCTTATCAGAGGCAGCATTGAATGCGGGACAATATTGTAAAGGTTGCTCTGGGGTCATTAAGGGGTCAGAGACCCCATACTGGAGTGAATTTTCTTCTGAAGTTTTCTGCACTGTTTCTGTCGAAAGATTATTGGCTAGCCCATTGTTGCTGCCACCAAAGCCAACTTTTGGCTCGCTATTTATATCATTATTAACTTCACCAAGCTTTGGATGATCCAAAGTGCTATTGCAAAGGAGATTTATATTATCCTTGACAACAGAAACAATCTGATTGCTAAATTGAGCGAGTAAATGGCCTTCAGGAACTCCCTCCTGCTCAACCCCAGATTCATCATTTTCCGGCCCATCTTTTTCACAAAACGTTTCAGAGTTATTACCATTTTGCTCTTTAGTAGGTAAGAGAGTCAGGGTATCCAAACAAGAATCCATTTTCGAATCTGCTACTTCATTACAAACGTCAATCTTCTCCATATTTTCTTCAGGGATGCTACGCTCACGGTCTTGCTGATTCAGATCTTGATCCAGAGTTACATCAGTCATGCCATCGTCCATTTCCTCTCCACTAAGTGAAGAACCAAGATTCATTTCATGATCTGAATTAGCAGCAGAAATTTCTTGAGTAGAAAAGAATTTTGGTTGATCAGAAGTGGCACCACCATTGGATTCATCATTAGGTCTAACAGCAGAAGTCTCTAGAATAGAATTCTGAGCAATTTCAATCAAAGCATCCATTTTAGAAATCCTTGAAGGCACTTCATCCCTGGTTGGAGACTCAATTCCTTTTTGAAGTGTAGCTGGACCAGGCAATTCTTCAACCCTCCTCACAAAATTCCTCACATGTATCCCCACATGACCATTGTAGCGACGCCTTTCCAGAAATACCTTATGGCAGAATTGGCATTCAAACTTTCCATCTTTGATTATCACTCCATCCCCAACAGAAGAACCAAGTCTATACCTCCTCGTAGTTCTTTGGTGATAGGACAGCAGGTGCTGCAGGTATGAATCCTTCTCCTCAAAGGTCATGCTGCACTTGTGACATTCAAATAAATCACGTATTTGGACATCTGCAAGATTTTCCATTCCCACTAAGGTTGCTTCCTTCACCTGCTCTCTAGATATAGGAATTCTGGACAGAGCTGAGCTAGAAATGACTTCTTGCCTTCGATCTTCGTCATTTTGGGTGAAGCCTGTAAGCTGCAGCACGTCCCTTAAAACTTTATTCAACAACATCAAAGCATACCAAACAGCCGCACAAATATTTACTTACATTTTCAGAAGTCAATCTGTAGGCGTGCTGAATATTTTCACCCTTCCGACTGCTGGGCCGTTGAGCATCACCAGGGCCGAAAAAGGACATCAAATATGAAGCAGCATCCTTGCAGGATACAAATTGTTGTCCAGTAGGGCTGGAACATATCAATTAAAGAGAACATGTAAGGCCCAGCAAGGGGAGGGGAAGAGAGAGTGTGAGGATGGGGGAAGAAACATAGCATTAACAAGAAATAAGCCAACAAATTAGCAGTGACAAAAATTTTCGAGAGTTTCAAAGACAAGCCTAAAGACATGTCACAAATAAGAAACAGAGCTACAATAGAGCCGAGATATCAATAATCGTTCCTCAAGCCATTTTCCCGCCAAAGAAGTGCAAGCATTCCAAACTTTAAAGTATCCTAACTTTCGGTTCATATAAATATTGTTATTATTATTATTATTATTATTATAAGCTATTAGTTATGAGTACAATATTCTTATAATATATAATTTTTTTTACATTTACAACCTCAACAATATGAACTATTATTAAATGGAACTAAATCACAAAACTAAACTATGTTCCCAACAAAGAAATAGACGGAGAAACCAGAATTCGAAACAAAAACAGGAAAAAAACCTTATATATCTGCGGCAGTAAATTGAGGAGCGGCCGTCTCGCCTCTTGATCCCCAGCAAGAGCTTCCATCCTACCGGCAAGGCATCCCCAAACACGCCAGCATCCACAATCTTCCTTTTCTTCCTCCTACTCCCCCACTGCCCCCCCAATTCCCTCATAAACCCCAGCAACTCCTCCTCGCTCTCCATCCCCAGAGTCCTCCTCCTCAGTTGTTCTCCATACGGGTCCTCCAAATTCGCCAACAACGCAAGATCCACCGCCACATCATTCCTATTCACAATCTCCATCACACGCCTCCCATACCCATCCTCCATTTGCAGAACCTTCACTTTCGGCTTCCTTCCTCTCTTCCTCTTTCTCTCCCCGCCAAAAGTCACCGTTTTTTCTCGTTCCGCCTCCTCTTGATTCGTGCTAACTAATAAGGACGGTAAGGTTAGGGTTACGTCGAAGTGATCGAACCGGGGGTCTTGGTCCAGGAAATGCTTGAGGTGGTTGATGATATGGCGGTTCTCGACGCGTTCTGGGTCGTCGGAGGGGACGGGGGGAAGCTTGGGGGTGGGGAGGAGACCGGCAACTCGGCGGCGGTGGCCGGCTGAGGGGGTTGAATTGGAGGGGCGGGAGTAGGTCTGGCGGCGGGAGCCTGCTGATTCGTTGAAAATGGAACGGTCGATTTTAGGGGGAAGGAGGTGAGCAGGGTAGCGGAGATCGAAGGCGGAGGGGGAGCAGTGGGAGAGTGCTTGGAGTTCCGATTGGGAGAGTGTGGACATGTCGATGTGAGAGACGGAGTCGAAGTTGAGTAGGCATGGTGATTGAGCCGGCGCAGGCGGTGGTACGGTGGTCGCCACCGTCGCCATTTTCGCGGTGGCGAAGTGTACGTTTATGTGAAAAACAGAGTCAGAGGTGAAGTGGAGCCGGACGGAGGAATTGAAAGAGAGCGTCTGATTACTCTGGAAATGCCAAATAGAGTTTAAATTTGAAATAAAAAATTAAAATAAGTTAGGAGAGAATGAGAAAGAAGTTTTTTTTCTCTCGAGAATAATTTTTATGTATTACTTTAATTGATTTTATAATTTTAAAAAATATTTTAATTGATTACATTATTTTTTAAACTTCAATAAAACTAGTCTCAAAATTTTTATCACTCCACAAATATCAATTCATTGATCTCACTTTTTATAAAATAGACAAAAATTTTAAGAAAATATTGCATCAATTTTTATTATAATAATAATAATAGTAGAGCCCAAATTCAGTCAATATTTAGAATTTTGTGATATTCAAGTTTGAGATTATTTCTTATTTCATTACGTTTTCAAATTTCATTGATTTATTTATTTTTTATATTCTTTAGTCAAAGAAATCATTAGATATCATTATTTTTTAGATTTATATTGGTCATTGATTTCTTTGTACATATATATTTATTTTCTCTCTTGCTATAAATTAATGAATTAATATATCTATCAGTCACTATTTATTACTATACATCGAAAAAAAATTATGAGATGTAAGATGTAAAAATGAATAGTGATTGATATATAACTTTTTTTTTTTGAGCAAAAGAGGGAGGGGAGGGTAATTAGCAGCTTTGTTATATGGTATGGTAGAGAGGAAAATGTAATTTGTTATTTTTATCTTTTTATTTAAACATAATTGATGTGAATATATGTGTTTAAATAAAATGATAAAAATGACAAATCACATGTTGGTGTGTAATGTAAGAGAGAAAATAAATAAAATTTTTAATTAGATAAAAGGAATTTAAATAGCAATAGTGGCGGAACAGAATGTGTTGTAGGGGGGCCGAGTAAAGTTAAAACTGAAATAAAATATTTTTTGTTCTATTTCTATATTAAAATAATCTATAAAATCAAAATAATTTTGTAAAGAGGGTCAAGATAATTTTTTAGAAATGAGGCCAACACAATATGAGATTAATATAATCATATTAAATTATAAAAAATTAATATATATTTTTTTTCCAAACTTTGGGAGGGCCACGACCACCCCTGCCCCTACATAGGTCCAACAATGAATAAATAAAAAATTTATGTAAGCGACAATCTTCAAACATAATATATATATATATATATATTCGAATTCGAGTCAGAATTTAGTATATACTAAACCATTCATCAGTAATTTAAAGATGATTAAGCCAATGCATATAATGGTATCTTAACTCATATGGTTTACCGGATCATAATTGAGCCTAGGTACAAATTAAAGTGGATGGGGAAAAAAACTTTGTTGTAATTAGATTTGACAACCACATGAACTTCTTTTTATTTATACCAATCCAAGCCAAAAAAGGATTTAAATAAGAGATGAGGTATTAATTTTAATAATATTTGGCTGCGTCCAAGATTAGAGTCCTAGTTAGAGGTATCGATTTTGATCATTATCAAAGTCCCTGATGATCAAGTCAAGGCTTTAACAATCGCCGTTCAAATAATAGATAGGATTAGGTTTGCAGTTTATAATGATTCTTCATGAGCAAGAAACATGAAATGGGCTACTAGATTAATGATAAATTTGTTTTTGATGGTTTCCTGGGTACTGATGAAGCTCCTTATAATAATTACTAAGAAAGAATGGCTTATATGTTAACCTACGTACATGCCGCCAGATCAATGGCTTATATTATATCACAATTCATTCATTCTCGGGTATAGCTGCTCGCCAAACGTCATACTAGGCATGGGATATCTATCGGCGATGAGAGTGATCCGACATCACTGGAAATGAATTAAGGAGAATATGACTGCAATCAATCGGGTTTAGAAATAAAAAATTCTGCACCCTAGGGTTACGTAGCTAGCATGGTGGCCGCTGGTGCACTGTTGCCTCCAGCTGGCCAGTCTCGATCGTTTGTTGATGTGATCTCTGCGGTGCAACAGCCTTTGTCGGAGATAGAAGTTGCACTCCATGAACCGAAAATTATCAATGGTGAAGTATGTTTTATGTTCTAGGTAGAGGAGGTCGAGAGGACAACTAAACCCTTTCGATACTCCACGGTTCTAAAGTTTCTGAGGCAACGACCTCCTCTTGATGCAGTGAGGGCATTCATCCGCAGCCGGTGGGGACTCTCATCCATGCCAGTGGTTTCTACCATGCAACGCCCTAGGAATGTTTTTGTCCGCATGTCATTTGAAGGAGCTTGGACATCGTTGAGTTTGATGAAGCTTTTGAGTTGTTGTGTGTCCTTGTTTGGATCTTCTTCCTAGACTTCCACCAAACCTTTTTCATGCATCCATATTGAAACAATAGACCGCACCGATAGTTAAATTCAGTCGGAGGGATAACGCCAACACTTGTACAACAAGGACAAACAGTGCAAGGGTTTGCCTTGAGATCGACTCTTCAAAAGATCCCCTTTCATGCTTTTGGATCGGAAAGTTTGGGCTGCAGGGGAGCATGAGGCAGGAAATCATCTATGAGACCTTGCCTGCATACTGTGTTTTTTGTAAGTGCCAAGGTCACAATGAAAAAACCTGCCAAAATGGAAGTGATCATACAAAGAAGTTGCAGGGGCGAAAAAGTTGGGTTAAAAAGGGTGAAATAAAAGAGGTGGAAGGGACTATTAATGAAACTAAAGTGCTAGAAAAGACTTTGCCAAAACTCATGAGCAACAACTTTGAAAATAAAGAGAATGACATGCAGGGGATGTGGAGAGGTTACATGTGGAGTCTGTTGTTAATGCAGTCATGGTAGAGTATAAAAATTCTCATGAAGGTTCGAACATGGTGGGTGCACGGAAGAGATGTTGGGGTTCTTGGAGTTTCATCTTGGGTGACGTGAAGGAGATGATCAAGTGGTTTATTAGGTTGTAGGCAATGGGCCTATCATACTTCAGAATCAAATTGAATTGCAAGGGATTTTGGAAGGAGCTCAGCCCATGGGTACGAGAAGCAATCGGTGGATCAGAGTGTGGGCCATGATGTGGGACAAGGTGATATTCCAATTGTTTTGCATAACACGGGCCAAGATGTGAGCTCGTCTGCTATGCAGTTAGTGGGCTTAGGCTCATCTGAATTAGTGGAACAAAGGGCCCTACAAGCTGAAGAGAACGTGGACCAAAGGGAGAACCTATGTAGGTCTGAGGCCCAAGGTGAGATTTCTGCAATGGTAGTGCAAATTATGGATGTCGAGATGGATAATGCAATGGATTTAACTGTTAATATTCAATCGGACTCTCAAGTTGAGCAAGACAATCTCAAGGAAGACATGCATAAGGATTATTGCACTGATTCGAAGGGTCCAAGTAAGTTTCAAAAAAGGCACCCTACTTAGGCGATTATTCGCCCACCTAAACTTAATCTATGATTAGTCCCATTATTTTTTGAAATATTAGGGGAGGTGGCACTTCTCAATAGCGGTTGAAAAAAATTATAAAAAAAAAATATAGGCCTAATATTTTAGATTTGGCTGAACTTTTCTTGTTGAAAGATAAAATTCCAAATTTGTTGAGTTGGTTAAGTTGTGAGTTTTTTTATCACTAATGAAGAACAAAGTGGAAAAATCCGGTTGCTATGGAATTCGGTTGTATCCTTTCACTGGTTGGCAAGTTCAAATCAACACTTGTCCGTGAGAGTTGAAGAGAATAGGCATCTTTTCCTTATATCTGTTGTTTATGCTAAGTGCAATCAATTTGAGAGGCAAGCTATTTGGGCGAACCTAGAGGCTACTGCAGTGGTAATCTCCCATGGGTGATTTGTGGTGATTTCAATATTATTAAAGACGAGTCAGAAAGAAAAGGTGGTCTCCCTCGATCTTTTGTCGCCATGAAAGAATTCAACCAGTGTATTCAGATCTGTGGCTAGATGGAGATGTGCTTCAAAGGGCAAAAGATGACTTGGTGCAATGGTCAAAGCCAATTGGCTCGTAACTGGGCAAGGTTAGACAAATGCTTTATTGATTCTAATTGTTTTAATTATTTTCCTAATGTTTTCTTTCAGGTGTTGGCTTGTACTACTTCTGATCATTCCTCATTGGTAATCCAAATGGGTGAGGTTCCTTTTAGGTATGGTCCTAGCACCTTCCATTTCCAATTTATGTGGTCTGATCACTCTAATTTCCTTAATCTTGTGGAGGGGGTTTGGAGTCAAGAGAGGCTTAGTTTTGGTCTTAATAATTTAGCGTTTAAACTGTAAAGGATTAGGGTGGCTCTAAAAGAGTGAAATGATAGTGTTTTTTATAGGACCACAATCATTATTAAAGAATTAGAAAATCGTAGTGACTCTTTGGAAAACCGTCTTCAAGTTTGTTTTAATGAAGAGGATGAGAATGATCTTTTAGCTTCTAAGTTGGAGTTATTCACCTAGATGGATAGAGAAGATACTCGACTGTCTCATATGGCCAAGAACAGTTGGATAAAAAATGGGGACCAAAATTCTAAGTTTTATCATGCTTATTTGAACGCCAAATACCATAATCGGGTTAACGAGATGCGCTTGGTTTATGGTACTATTTTACATACTCCTCTTAATAATCATAAGGTTGTTGTTGATTATTTTCAAAATTTCTTGGACCATAGTAGTAGTCGTGATATGCTTAGTTTGAGTGATTTGATCCATCTAGTTATTCTAAAGTGGAGAATGGCGTCATTTGCAATACTCTTTTTATGGAAGAAGTTAAAAATGCTATTTTCAGTATTCCTATTGATAGTAGCCCGGGCCCAGATGACTTTGGGTCAGGCTTTTTTCGAGCTTGTTGGAATATTGTTAAAAATGATACTTTGGAAGCCATTGTTGATTTTTTTCATAATCATTCACTTCCTAGATTTTACTCTTATTCTTCTATTGTTTTAATTCCTAAAGTGGATAAACTTACTGGTTTTGATAAATTTAGGCCTATAAGCATTTGCTCGGTAATCTATAAGATTTGTGCTAAGATTATTGTGAGTCGTCTGACGAAATTGCTCCCTAAGATGATTTCTCAAGAACAAGGGACATTTATCCCGAGTCGTAGTATTTTTGAAAATATTAGTCTTGTCTAGGAGATGGTCCATTCTATTAATAAAAGAACTAATGGGGGTAATGTTTTGGTTAAACTTGATATGTCTAAAGCTTATGACAGAGTGAATTGAAATTTTTTATTACATGTCTTGTTTAATTTTAGTTTTTCTTCTCATGTTTGTAATCTTATTAAATTGTGTATTTCTTCTCCCTGATAATATGTCATGATGAATGGCACTTCTTTGGGATTCTTTAATGGCGAGCGTGGTTTGAGACGATGAGACCCTCTTTCTCCTTACTTGTTCATCATTATGCAAGAGGCGCTCTCTCAGATTCTCAATCAGAATTTTAGGAATGGTAAAATTGGTCAGTTCACTCAAGCCAAAGATACTCCTCTTATTTTTCACCTTATGTATGCTGATGATATTGTCATTTTTACTAATAGTAATAAACAGTCTCCGAGAAATTTGATGAAAGTTTTAAAGTTTTATGAAGATTGGTCTGGTTAATCTCTCAATAAGGATGAATATGCTATTTACTTCTCTAATAAAATTTCAGTGTCTAGAAAACATTCTCTTTTTCGCATAACTGAGTTTTTTCAAGAGTCCTTTCCCTTTAAATATCTAGGTATGCCTATAGGATATTTTATTTTTATATATAGGAAAATGAATTGTGCACGGAACGGCCATGTATTACCCCCCTATCCAATATTATTGGTTAGGAGTCTCAAATGTTCAAACCAAAACTGTTAAACAAGCCCTACTTGACCAACCGATCGATTACGTACGTAGCTTGTTATCCGAAACTTTCGTATATATTGCAAGTCACGGTTGGTCGACGTTGGTTGACCAATATCGCAATGACACGATGACACGTCAGTTTTCAATCAAAACTGTTGGCGCTCTCGGATTACAGTATGTTCACTATGGAAATACTAATATTCCGTTTGAGTTTATCTCTTAATCGTTGATATATTTATTTATTTATTTTTAATTAATAATTAAGAAAATAATATTGATATATATATATATATATATATATATATATATATATATTTTTAAAAACATATAAATATATTAAAAATATATGAAAAAAATAAATTTGTGTTAAGCGGCAAGACGACGGCAGCTAGCACTACTATTTCCCTGAAACATCATCATCTAGTAATTTTGGTTTTCCACTCTTCTTCTAAAGACAGTTCGTTCACCTGCTTCTGTTTTCTCAAGTTGGCAGATTTGTCGGTTTGGCAACATGTTACAGCTTGTCGATAAGCCCTGCAATATTACGTGCATGGTTGACCAATAATTCATGAATCTTCGCCGGCCGATTGGGTGGTGGCCATTTTTTTCATAGAAGTAGACAGATCTGCGATTCTGCAGGGATAAGTACTAGTATAGCATCCGAGCGAGCAACGAAAGTAATAAAATACTTTTTGGAGGATATTCCTAACTAGTAACTTGCAGTAGTTATAAAATATATCTATATATATTTTCTTGGTTTTGCACAGATATAACCGCAATTGTCAAGAATTCGAGTTGATTACATGACCTTTTCTTGGTTTTCGATCTGATGAATTAAGTTACTAATTGATTGTTACCGTTGATGAGTTTATGCATGCTCCGTGGTCCAGGTCTAGCCCAGTTTCTATTTGAAAAAAAAAAAGGGAACTTTTCTTCGATCTGTAAATTTTTTATCGATCCATATATAGCAAAAATCATAAACCCAAGTAAGGAAAAAAATGTTTTATGAATTCAAAATCATGTGCAGAAGCACCCAATCATATAAGCCCAGCTTGCATGAAGAATATCTGTACAGATTCTAGAACAGAATAACACTCAGAAAAACCTGTGTTGTTTGAAACCGAAATGTGTTAATTAATTAAGGATGCTGTCCCGTTGAAGGCGCGGCTATCACCTCAGCAAGAGGTGAGTTCCGACACACCGGACAGGTAGCATGGAGCCGTAGCCAGGAGTCCACGCATTTGAGATGAAAGAGATGGCCACAGTGAGGCAACAAGCGCAACACGTCCGTATCTTTGTAATCAGCCAAGCATATGGAGCAGCTGGAAGCGGTGCTGGTAGAGTTGGCGCCCTTGTGGAGCTTGGCCTGGGCGTAGATGAGCTTCGGGTAGTTGCGCAGGGTGGCTTCGTCGAGGCCCAGTTCAAGGGTTTCGATCGAGTTTTGGTGATGATCAGGCGCAGTATTTGATCTTCGGATAGAGTACTGCCGGCTTGGGTACTGGAGGTTTCGGACGAGGCCATGTCGATGGGCAGAAGGCAAAGGCCAACCAAAGCAAACGGAAAGCACTATTCTGATGGTGATCACCAGCAGTGTGAAAAGAAAGAATCCGATTACATATTCGAATGCACCCATGTCATGATCTAATATTTAAGCCATACTTGATTCTTCAGTGAATTGGGGAGAGAGAGAGAGTATAGAATCATAGATATGGGGGCAACGGCGAGAAATCAAACGGATTGAAGAAAAGGGTAGGCAAGATATAGGGAAGTTAGTATCTGGTGATTAAAATGTTTGGTGGAGTGCCACTCTCCAACTTGTATATAGCTTTGGATGGTCAACGGTTCCAATGATTTTTTCTCATAGAAAATTCTCTCAGGCCAGAGTATATTTGTATTATTTGATATATTCAGATGAGGAAATTATCTCTCTCTCTCTCTCTTCAGGAGTGCGTATGAAATTCTGCAAATTGATTAATGCAACTTATGCTTTCTAAACTTTGGAATCACATCAAGCATTATCCTGTTTAAATTAGGTTAGCTTGTTTTACTATCTCAGCAGAATTAATATTATTAAATTTTGTTCCTTCCATCATCTTTGATAATTACTAAATATATACAAAAATCTAGACATTATATTCATAAGAAAGTATAAAAAACACACCCTCCACATTATTGAAATAACATAATTTGATTTGCAAGTTTCAATTTTTTTAGAAATTAAACAATGCCAAATTTGCAGTATGTAATATGTGTACGCTATACCAATTTATAAATAGAATTTTTCATCAGAAAAATAACTAACAAGTTTTCAGTCATTTGATGTGTATTAACACACAATAAAATAATAGTGATTAAAAATTTATAAATGGCAATTGTATTATTTTAAATTAGTTTAAAATTGTGCTTTGTAATGGCTGGATGTTGTGCTTTGTAAAGAGGCGAGCTTGCCCTCATGGTCATGGGCTTATTAGCCCACATCTTCGTGGAGTGGCGTATATACATAAAGGGCCACCAAAAAAGTTTAATTAGTTTCGGCTGGATGTTGTACTTTGTAAAGAGGCCAGCTCGCCCTCATGGGCGTAGCCCATATCCTCGTTGAGATACGAGTTTTGTTATTCATCATCTCTATATATTATATATAATATTTTTTTATTTTTTATAAATATTTTTTTATTTTATTCTTTTAAACTAATTAAATTCTTCTATACATCATTTATATATCACAAAATAAATAAATAAAAATTGTGTGCAGGATAATGAATAAATATTATCACATAAGATACATAAGGGCCACCAAAAATAGAAAAAGATTCCGACCTGCCGGATTCGAACCAGCGACCTAAGGATTGCTGATAGGCCAACTACAGTCCTCCGCTCTACCAACTGAGCTAAGGTCGGTCTACAAATGTACTTCTGTTTGGTTAATATTAAACTGACCGTACATAACAAGGACTGTAATCTTTCTACTAACTTTTAAATATAGAATGTTTGTTATACATTATTCAACAAAATATAAAATTTAGTTTATAATTTACATATAGAAAAATGATGCTTGGTCGGATGAATTTACATCTTCAAAGTTATCGTTCAGTTTTTTTTATTTTTATTTTTTTATTTAATGGTTAAAGAAGTAACTTTTTGTAAAATTGTTTATATTCTTTTAAAAATATTTAAATATGTTTACAAAAGATTAAAAAAAATAAAATTGAAATGCACCAGGAGGCATGCCCAGGTAGATGCTTGGCATCCCCCTAGCATTGTCCTTGCATATATTACCTCTTTTTTATAATTTCTATATAGCTCCTTACCACTAGCACTATGAGAAGATCTAAACTTTTCATATATTACCTCTTTTTTCCCTAGCACTATATATGTATCTTCTTCTACATATAAATGCTAATATATATAGTCATTAATAGCACAACTAAGAATGCAAACTTGCTGCAGTTTTTTGGTCATAGATTAATCGAATTGCGCCAGGATCCAGAAATCTGTGAAATATATATATATATATATATATATATATATATATTAAAAGTATGAATATAAAAAGTAACGGTGATTTTCGTTTTCCTTTTTTTTCAATTTTACCCTTCTGTTTTAGTAGTTTTCCGTTTCAATCTTTTGTAATTGTTTCACCGTTTTTATAGCATTCTCAATAGATTCTTTATCTTAAGATTTAAAATACATCATCAAAATTTATTTTTTCTATTCTATAATGTGTCATCCATTAACTTAGTTATTTTTTCTCTATATCATTTAAATATTTTTTTATTCTTTTTAAATATTTCATTTCTACCAATAAATTTACAATATCCATATTTTTTTTTTTATATTTGCAATTTGTTTTTATATACAATGTAAAATAATTCAGTCCTATATACATAAAACATGAATATATAAGTCAAATAAAAATTAAAAAATAAAATCAAAATAAGAAAAAATTGGTTTAAAAATATTTCCAAGATATTTTTTTAGAAGAAAATGAAACTATTTCCAAGATATTTTAAAATGATGAACAATAAAAAGAATTTACTTACATGATAAAAATCAGAATAAAAGAAAATGAGAAAGTAAATAAAATATCAATAATAAAAAAAAAATTATAGGATAAACAGTATCTACTATATGTAGCAGTTACTGTAGCTAATTGTATTTTACAATTCTTTTTACATAATCAGGCGGAACTCATTTTTAGAGCAATTCTTCAAATAGTTTATATTTTTTGTATAATACAAAAACAATTGAGAGTGCTCTTACTCACTTTCTGGAAGTTCAAAGATGTCCATCATTTTATTTCTAAAGAGAATTGCTACATACAACCAGCATGTAACCGTCTGACGTCATTTGTCAGAAATTAAAAAATAAAAAATAAGAAGTCGACTAAAATGCGAGAGAAAGATCTGAGAAGCCGAAGAAGCATCTTAGAAATGCAAAGAATCGAACCCAATAGACTGCTGCATTTGGATGTTGAATTGAATCGAGTTGAGTTGATAAAATATTATTAAAATATTATTTTTTAATATTATTATTATTTTAAAATTTAAAAAAAATTGAATTGTTTATTATATTTTGTCTTAAATTTGAAAAAGTTGTAATGATAAATTGAGATGAGTTAAATTGTGTTTAGTAACCAAACGTCAACTGGCACCCATGGCTGAAAAGTTTAGTAAAATATTATTTTTTAATATTATTATTATTTTAAAATTTAAAAAAATTGAATTGTTTATTATATTTTGTCTTAAATTTTAAAAAGTTGTAATGATAAGTTGAGATGAGTTAAATTGTGTTTAGTAACCAAACGTCAACTGGCACCCATGGCTGAAAAGAAGTCGACTGAAACACATTTCCGATAATCCAAAGATTAAAAATTGAGGGGTGATCCAGAAAATGGATAGTTTTTGGTTTAGGTTTATTGTAGCGTCCCTTCTCTTCTTCTCCATTATGGCAGTTGAAACCATGGAAAATGCTACAAAAAAAAGGCCAAAGCCTATTCGCTGTAAAGTGGCAATTCCAGAGTCGTGCCCCGTGAATTTTCTGGCAAAAGGGACAAAAAAAGTGCCATAGACAGTAGGCTTGTGCATAAAAGGCCATAGACCGATCCGTCTGCAAGACCCGCAATTTTCAACCTGAACAAATACGGTTCATCGGGTCAAAAGTTAATTACGGGTTTTATACTAACAACCCGTCGAATCCGTCGAAACCGATTGAAAGACCCTCTCAAAGACTCAAAAATGAAAGCATCTCATACTCGAAAGCAAAGACTCGCCGTTCGCCATCACCTTCTTTTGTCAATGCAGAGGTGCACTCTCTCTCTCTCTCTCTCTCTCTCTCTCTCGCTGTAAGATTAAGGTTTTCTGCTCTTGGATAGGCCCGTGGGTCGAAGAGGGAGTGGTGGGGCTGGGGATGTGTTTATGTTGGTGTCAACCGATCCGAATATAAATACAAACTTATCAAACCCTAGCCATCCAACTCCCAAGTCCCGAGTGGAAAACCCTTACCTCTTTATCTCTCGTGTCCGTGGAGTGAAGAATCACAGCAAAAATGAGTCGCGGGGTAGCAGCGGTGGGACCGAAGGGGAAGAAGAAGGGAGCCACCATTTGTGGTTGACTGCGCGAAGCCAGTTGACGAAAAGATCAAGGATTTTGCCTCACTTGAGAAGTTCCTCCAAGAGAGGATCAAGGTCGAAGGCAAGGCAACGCTCTCTGTGAATCCATCATTGTCGTCTGCGAAAAGAGAAAAATCTACTATTCTTGTTTGCTACTACTGCTTCTACAAACGACTGCATCCGAATGAGTTCTGCAAAGTTTGCTCTTTCCATTTTTTTTTTTGGATTTTTTCTTGAGATTGAGAACAATCTGAGATCAATGGAGATTGATATTGTCATTTGAGGCTTAGATCTGAGATAAATTATGTGCAAAAAGTTCGGGTATTTTTGGTTTGGCAAAGGTCGGGTCATACGGGTTCGACCCGAGTATGTTTCAATCGGGTCGTGTTGATTCGGTTTGTTACCTTAAATGGAGTCGGACGGGTCGGATCGGGTTTAAATCTGGTTGCGGTGGGTCGGGTTGCAGCCCTAATAGACAGGGACTAGAAAGATGAGCATTATGTAGGGGATGGATTGAAGTGAAGCTGGTGGAATGTTAAAAGGATTTTGTGAGTCTTGTATCCATTGCACTTCCTTATTGGACTGAGAATGTTTGGAGTTGGGCTAAAACGGTATTGAAAACGATGGTGCATGCAAAGATCGAAACAATTGAGATCAAAATCTTCACTTGCTGCACTTGAGTTCGTAATCATGCACAATCTCCATCGGCTTTCCTCTGTATGAGCGCCGGTTGTGCGCCACGAACAAGTATTTTTGTATTTGAAACCTGTCGGTCCAAGCGGTGATAGAAAAATAAGTGGGAAAAAAATTTGGCTTGGCCGAGGAAAAAACCAGAACATAGGAGAAGGCAAGGATTGCGCAGGGAAATGAATATATAAAACAAATTGTTAGACAACGAATGGGTAAACGGTAGAAATCTAATCTAGAATAAACACGCAACATCGCATTTGCGTCCAAGTAGCTTAATTTTAGACTTAAAACAAGTCGGTGATAAAAGAAATAAGCAGAACAAAAGTTGGCAGGATCGAGATAAAAAGCAGAACGTATGAGAAGTGAATCACAGAGTGGAAAAATGTATAGAAAATCAGGGACATAAATGGAAAATAAATTGTTATACTATTGACAGAATCGAGATAAAGACCAGAACGTATGAGAAATAGTAAGAACAGAGCCGAAAACAAATATTCTTATACCATGCAGTGGAAGCGGTAGGAAACAGAAATTCGAAGCTAACAAAAGTAAGGACAAAAGCGTAAATATACCAAGAATGGCAATAGGCGTATAAAGGAAAAAGAAATATAAAGTAGGGGTGAAAATGGAAACGAAAGATAGAGACGGAAAGAAAGAAAAAGAAGGTTAAAACTGTAAAAGTGCAAACAGAAGTAGGGGTGAAAATCGAAGGCATCAGTGCGGTTTCGGTCCAAAATCGAAACCGCATCGATGCCTTAAGATTATGTAAATCTCGATCGAAACCGGCCGGTGAAGGGGGAGAAAATCGTCGTTATCGGTCTCGGAGTAACTACGGTCGGTTCGTTGGTGTCTTCGGTTGCGACAGAGGTGACCCTGCCGCTGCGTGCGAAGCGTCGGTATGAGAGAGAGAGAGAGAGAGAGTGATGCGCCGAGTGCCGTGCACCGTGAGAGAGAGAGAGAGGGAGAGAAAGGAGGGGGCGGCATGAGAAATGAGTGTGAGGACGAAGAAGAAGAAACAAGAAGAAGGTGCTGGGATTTTAAATCCTAGAGGAAACAGCGTCGTTTGCTTTATATTTTTTTTTCAAACACTGAGCCTAAAACAACGTTGTTTCACTTACTTAAGTGAAAACGGCATCGTTTCATATATGTATAATTTAAAAAAAAAAAAACATTTTATCCCATCGGTCGGTTTAGCTATCCGGCCCAGGATCAAACAGGGACCGAATTGCTGAACATCGGTTTTTGCAAAATCCAACCACTCGTCGACCCGTTCTACGCCGGTTTCAGCCGGTTCCGAGCTCCAGCGGCCGGTCTGGGTCGGTCCTGGTCGGTTCTCTGATTTCTTGTACAGCCCTAAACAGAAGATGACTGAAATCAAGAACAAAAAGGGTTAACACATATAAAAGCAAGGGCAAACTTGGCAAAAAAGCATTAGACGACATAAAATTGAAGGACAGCAAAGGAAAACAAATATACAAGAAGGACAAAGATGGTAGAAAAAGAAAAAGAAGGATAAAATTGTAAAAATCAGATAAGAAAATAACAGAAGTCAATGATAGAAAAGGAAAACAAATACAAAGTAAGGGCAAAAATGGAAAAAATATTGAACCAAAGTCGTCGACATTGGCGCTTATTATATATAAGATATAATATATATATATATATATATATATATCTACTTATATATAAAGTGCGAATCGCCCATGAACAATAATTTCGTCTAACAATCCTGTTTCCCATTTTGCCCCTGCTCTTGTTTCTCAATTCCCGTTTTGTCCCTGACTTTTTTCCATTTTGTCCCTGGTTGTTTTCCAAAATTTCCGTTTTGCCACATCCCCCTCCCCCATCCACTTCGTCTCTTGCAGAGCACCGCCGCACGCCGGCGTGACCAACACCACCTCGGCGATTCTCTTCCCCTTCGGCCGGCGTCCCTCCCCTTCCAATTTCAGCCCCTATCGTACCGCTGTTAACCGCCACGAGCGAATCCAAGCCGAGGCCGGCCCATTTCTTCGTCCCCTCCAGTGCGCCGCCGCAAGCCGGCGTGGCCAACACCGCCCGGTCCATTCTCTTCCCCTCCGTCCGACGTTCCTCCCGTTCCAATCTCAGCTCCTATCGTGACGCCGTTAATCGCCGCGAGCGAATCAAAGCTGCCGTGAACAGTGTTTTCACCCAATAAAATGTTTCCTATTTTGCCCCTGATTTTAGGTTCCACTTAGATATAGAAACACTATCAATTCATCTTATCTCATCTCATTATTATAAGAAAGTATTTTTAATGATATTGTGAATTTTTTTTTAATGTTTAAGGATATAAAAAATTGAATAAAAAAATCAAAAAAATAATTTTTTTTGTCCTTATCAAAACCATCTCGAAGGGTGTAGCACTGCTTTTAAGTTTTAGATATGAAAAATGAGTGATATTACAAATTGGTTTGAGCTTTATAATTGGACTATAGTATTTTTTATTTTCCAAATTGATACCAACTCTTCATAAAATTTTAATAAAAAACCAAAATCTTGAAAATTAAACTTTAATATTGTGCAACATTTTATTTCCAATAATTTTGAATTATGTAAATATTGAATTGAATTGTTTTCCCTTTTATTAATGATTTTTGTTTAATGATTTATTAGGAAATAAACTTAAATATTTTTTTCCGTTTTCGGATAAATTGAATAGTTTATTATTTAACTTAAAACTAATTACACTATTTCAGGTAGATCTACAGATTCTAATGTACTATAATATATTTAATTTTTTTAAAATGTCAAAGATGAGACTTTATAAAATATATGATTAAATTATTTAATGCTTACCACTATAGTTTTCAATTTTAAAATTAACATATTATACATTTATTTTGGAAATAACAAATATACAACATACGCATCCAACTATAACTATTAAGAGTAATAATAGTAGGTTCATTAGTATAATTACAAATTTTCATAAGGAAATAAATTATAACTTCTTAATAATTTAAAAATATAATATGTCATTATTACTATCTTATTTAGCCAAGTGTGAAAATGTTAAATAAATTAATGTTCTTCATTTTTATTATTTCTTATAGTACTTCTGTTTTAGTAATATTAAAAAAGGGTTATGAAAACTTTTGAAAGAAATTAAAATAATTTGGTTTACATTCTTAAACTAAGAACTAAACTGCCTTTAGAGTAATGCAATAATTTAACATTATTTGTAGTGCTGAATAATATGGTCTAGAATATATTAATATATATTAGAAAATTTTTAATTTTTTTCTTCTCTGAAAATTTATATAATGTTGGAATTTTTCTTTTACATATTTTTGAATGAAGATTGAGTTTATTCAAAATAAAATCTTAAAAAAAATTTTATTTCTTTCCACTATTTTTTTTCCTTTAATTTGTACTTTAATAATTAATCCAAATTTAACTTTCAAAATTTTTAATGTATTACAATTTGTTCAAATTATTTTTTGTAGTTATAACTGATAAAATATAATTATATGATTAAATTATTTAACACTTAGTAATGTACTTTCTAAGTTTAAAATTAACACATTATTATAATTTCTATGTTATAGTTGTCAATATTTTGCACATAACATATATGATATTTATTATAATCAAGAATAAAATCTTAAAATAGAAATGAAATTCTGTTCATTGATATTTAAAATTGAAAAATTGTACGAATTTAAATTATCATTTTGTTGTTCATTGTAAATTGACTGGTAGCTTATTTCTCATATTTTTGCACATAACATATGTGATGTTTTGCACAATAGCTATCAATATTTTTTTTCTTGATGTGTAAACACACATATTTAAACTTCAATGTATATGTTTAAATTGAATGGTAAAAATGAGAAATCACATGTTACTATATAGTATAGGAAATGATGAACTGAATTTTTTCTCTATAATTCATTATTTCTACTTTTTAATAAGAATAATAATAGTAGGTTGGTTAGTATAATTATAAATTTTCATAAGGAAATAAATTATAACTTCTTAATAATTTAAAAATATAATATGTCATTATTACTATTTTATTTAGCCAAGTGTGAAAATGTTAAATAAATTAATGTTTTTCATTGTTATTATTTCTTATTGTGCTTCTGTTTTAGTAATATTAAAAAGGGTTATGAAAACTTTTAAAGTAAATTAAGATGATCTGGTTTAGTTTACTGCCTTTGAAGTAACGCAGTGATGTAACATTATTTGTAGTACTGAATAATATGATCTAGAATATATTAATATATATTAAAAAAAATTTATTTTTTTCATTCTTTGAAAATTTATATAATGTTAGAATTTTTCTTTTACATATTTATGAATAAATGTTTAATAATTACTAACAAATTATCTTCTCATAAAGAAGATAAAATTAAAACAATTTTTTTTCAATAATCTTTAAGTATAATCCATAATTTAAAAACGTTTTGTCCCATAATCAAATGAATTCACCCCATCTTTTTTATATATATATAGAAACCTAACAAAATTATCATTAACATTAATTTTAATTTTCAAATTCTAATAAACAATTTTTTATTTTTTTATTTAAATATGTTCTTTATACTTTTGATATATGTAGGGCACAGTATGAATATAAGTAGATAGTACACGTTAACTTTCTGTTTTAATAATATTTCACTATTTTATAATTCGTAATAAAATTTTACTATTAATATTTTTATTATTAATTTAAGCTTTTATTAAAATTTTCTTATTAAATTTTTCCGTCATATAACTAAATAAAACATGTGATAGATATTTTGCAGATAACATATGTGATGTTTTTTATGATCAAGGACAAAATATTAAAATATAGATGAAACTCTATCCATTTGTAGTTAAATTCGAGAATTTGTATACATTTAAACTCTCATTTTTGGACTTATTGTGGATTAACAGATAGTCATATAAAATCTACTTTATTATCATATATATAAATTTATCAAACATTACCATCTATTACATTTCATAACTATATTTTTTAATTTATTTTTTCTTATTACATGTTTTTACAAAAAACTTCTACTTTTAACAAGTTTTTACAACTGGGCATACATGCATTAGCACGTTATGCCTTACTAGTATATATATAAAATACAATGGCCGGCAAACGGTTAGTCTTGTTTAATAATTTTGTGTCTCAATTTATAATATATATATATATATATATATATATATATATATATAAATATATATCTATGAGTTTTGTTTGCTAGCTCTTGCCAGCTTGTATGTGATCTTCATTATCTAATAATTAAATGACGTACCATAGCATTATATATTTTCTTTATGTTATATAAGAATGTCGTACTCAAAGGTATGTAGGCCAGGATGATCGTGGCTCTACGTGGTTATCAATTTATTTATTTATATATATATATAGATGTGACATCTTGTTTAATTTATTTGATCACGTGGTTATCAAAAGCTTAAACTAACTGAAAAATATATATTTAATTATTTATTAATCATTTTTATTTGTTTCAACGCCTTTCTTTAGGAATGGATCAGAGTACTTTTGTTTTAATAAATTGGCCTAATATATAAAATATTTAATTAAATAAATAAAATATAAAATCAGGATTCAAATAATTTTGGACCTCGTTCCTATACTTATCCTATACCTAAGTTTTTTAATAGTTTTTCTTTGGTGGACTGCAGATCTCACAAATTTTCGAATATATGTATACAGACACAAAGGGATCTTCCATGTTATCATATTATTCTAAATACGTATGCGACAATAATTATGTTAGTTATATCCATTGACTTTTCTCTCTCTTATTTTTTAATCATTTATAATCAAAATGATATAACCTTACAACTATCTTACAATTAATCTATAATTCTACATGAAATGAAGGATAGTTTTGTAAAAATAATGATACATGTACAATCCTTTATACAACCATGTTTTAAGATGATAGTATTTATGTAAAGTGATGGTATTTTTATAATTTACTTTATAAAAATATCTCTCATTTAAAATATAGTTGTATAAAATATAATAAAAAATATTGTATGTCTATCATTTTTTGTTTGGTAATATTATTAAGATTTATTTTTAATGGGGTGGCATGATTTCATTATTTGTTTAAAAATAAGTTGTAAAATAATATAAAAGAGTTGTAAATTGTAATTGTATTATTACTTATAAAGAAAAGATATGCCTTTTGTTAAAGTAGTTAAACAATTTTGAAAATTAGTCTTAACCAAACATGGCCTAGAAATCTCAAATGTACCTTTATTTGCAGCCTCAATTTCATGAAGAGTAAAAAATTTGAATCCACGAATTGAATTGTGAGAAGGGGATTTTCATTTACCCCCTTCCTTGGGCTGTATGAGAGTTCGGCCTTCCCTCAGGGTCCAAACGATTGGTAGATAGCCTAATATAAAATCGATGAGGGGAAGGGGCGAGGCAAGGCCCAAGGAGGCCCATTAGAAGTGGTGACTGGACACGTCACCCGCTCACACAGCAACCCATGTTGCCAAACAGCAAGCACACTGCATTAAATGAGCTGAGAGGCCAGTACGCGACAAGACCAAGCGTCCATCTACCTTTGGGACAAGGTAGTGCGCACACCTCCGTCCCTCTGTCCGATGTAGGGGTCAGACTGGCGACCCACGCACAATGTTGCAGGGCAACGACTAACAAAACAAGGGAGAAAGTCTGCCATCTGCGCTGCGTCCCACATGCCCCACCTCTATTTGCCAACAAAGGTGGGGGCCACCACGAGTGTGTATATAAACGAGTCCTGAGCACATGTTAGCTCTCTGAACAATTTCTTCCATATAGTCACACACAAAAAGATAATTATAACTTAAGTATTGGAGGAGGCCCTCACCAGCCCAAGCCTTCATCTCCTTGAGTCTTTTAAGGGAGGTGGAGGAACTCTGGAATTGCCCAAGTTATGAAACACGACATCAACAAATTGAATTCCAAATTACCTTCCAATTCCATCGATGTAATGAATCAACACATTAGGGAGGACAAAAAAGAAGGGCATTAGAACATAGAGAGAACAAATTAAGCTTAGGGTTCGGATAGGGCATCAGTTAATGAAGTATTTGCTACACTTTCTTCAACATTTTACAAAATTTTTATTGGGAAAGGAATACGTTTAAGAAATATTAACAGGGTATGTGTGGATGTTAAGAATATCATAGATTACACGTAAATAGTAGTAAAATAGTTTATAAATAGTAGTAAAATAATAATGAATAGTTTGTAAATAATAATTTACTGTTTATAAATAATAATAAAGTAAAAACTTGTTACAAAACAAACAAATTATAATATCAAATTAATCACTAATAAGAGTACTAAAAAGACAATTAGGTCTCGTTTGATTACACAGATGAGATAAGATGAGATAAGACAAAAGTAAAATGTTGAATAAAATATTATTAAAATATACTTTTTATTTTATGATTTAAAAAATTAAATTTATTTATTAAATTTTATATAAATATTTTAAATATTTAAATAATTACATGAGATACTCATCAAATCAAATCAGCCTTAAAAGCCAGAAAAATAAATTAGAAAATATAAAGCAACCCAAATTTTGATGCAAGTCAATTAAGAAGAGGATCGAGAAGTGATTTTGATATCTCTTTGAGACTTGCAATTAAGATTATTAATAGAGAAAAGCTCCAAGCCGGATGGGTTTGAAATCCATTTTTGCACTAGCCACTAACAAAATGCCATGTAGGCATTCCAAGATGAGGAACTCTCCACCCGCATACACTCGACGCCCTCTCCTTCTTTCTCTCCTCTCCCTCCCCCACCCCCATCTACGTTCGAAGCCAGCCCTCTCCTTTCTCTTCGTTCTCTTCCTCTCCCTGACAGAAGCCCCACTCGACCCGACGCTGACGAAAGCCCTGACACCGATATTTCTTCATTGGTTTGTTGACAAGGAAATTAGAAATACTAGGTGGGTACTCTCCAATATTGTTTTCCCTATTCATAGTTGGATGATTTGAAATTGCAAAATTGACCTTTCCTGGAAATGGAGCATTGATGGGTAAAAATGGACCGAAAAGTAGGTCATGATGGTACTGGTTCAGGAAAATGTCACCAAGCTCGTGGAAAGGAGGATGAAAATGGTGGTATGAGGATGAGGGAAAGTGTGGAGGAGGATTATGACTACTAGTGGAAGAGGAATTTGTGGATTAGAATTGGAAAGTACAAACCCTAGCTTTTTTGCAATGAAAACTACTGGGTACCTCCGCCCTTTATATCTTTTTCAATCCTTTTCAGATTCATAACCTATATGCAGGCAACAACTTAAATGGGTTTAGAGAGAATGAATTTAAAAAAAAGACATGTACTAATGATAGCTAGGGAGAGAACTAGCAACTATTGTAGCCAACGTATTTCTTCATACTTGTCTTTACTTTTGGTTAACTAATACATTTTCATTTTGACAAAAGCTTGAGGCCGAATGTCTTCATACTCGTCGGCGTTGGGCTTCCGTTGGAGTCGCGTTGAGTGGGGCTTCGATCGGGAGAGGAAGGGAGAGGGAGAGAACGGAGAGAAAGAAAAGGACTAGCTTTGAACATAGATGGGGGAGGGAGAGAGAAAGAAGGAGAGGGCTTCGAGTGCATGCAGGTGCAGAATTCCTCATCTTGAAATGCCTAGGTGACATTTTGTTAGTGGCTAGTGTAAAAAAGGGTTTCAAATCCATCCCACTTCGAACTTTTCTCTTATTAATATGAGAAAAGATATTTGTAACTATAAATTGTGTAAACGCCGCATAATCGTTTTGAAAAAAGTGAATAAAATATGGGACCGCATGAAAGACACTTCTTAATAATGGACCTCACTCTTTTTTAAAACGATTACGCGACGTTTACGCACTTTACGATTGTATGTAAAATTATTCCGAGTGACGGTAAAAACATGCCATCTCTTACGTTTCCTTTCGGCCGTATGTAGTCGCCGTGTCTAATTAGGGTAGCTTCCACATTCTCCCAAAGGACAATTGTTTCCTTTTATTCAACTTCTTAATTCCCACTAGTATATTAAAAATGGCAACAAATCAAAATCTGAAATCTGAAACGGTAAAACAACCAAAAGAGGAAGTAAAAAGCTCAGTTCTGTTCAGACAGTATGGCTACAAAAGGGCTGAAATGATGCAACTTCCTCCAAGCTTTCCCCATCTCGTGTGCCTGAGCTGCGTGTGTTTTTCAGGGAGAGATTCATAGAGATATGGGTTCCATTTCTGCAGATTTTAGAGGTCATGTTCTCTGTGTTCCATACCCACTTCAAGGCCACATCAACCCAATGCTCAAGCTCGCCAAACTCCTCCATCACAAAGGCTTTCTCATAACTTTTGTGAATACCAAGTACAACCACAAACGCTTGCTCAGATCCAGAGGCCCCGATGCCCTTGACGGCTTCACTGGCTTTCGCTCTGAGACCATCCCCGACGGCCTTCCATTTTCCGATGCCGATGTTAGCCAAGATGTCCCTTCCCTTTGCGATTCCACCTCCAAGAATTGCCTCGTCCCTCTCTCACTACAACAAATTATATTTTTTGGAATGAAAAATTTCGTTCCAAAATATTGTCATTTCGTCCCAAAATATTTTTTGGAACGAAAAAAAAGTGTCGCAAGGTCGTCTCTATAAAACTGTCCCAAAAGATATTTTGGGACGAAAATCACAAATTCGTCCCAAAAAATATTTTTTGGGATGAAATTAACAGTGACCGTTCGAAATCGTTCGAACGGATGTTTTTTTGGGACGAATTAAAATTTGTCTTGGAATACCGTTCGAACATATAAAATAACGTTCAAACATATGTGACTGTTCGAACGGTCGGAGTAAATAACGTTCGAACGGGTAATTCATGAAGAAACGTTCGAACGGAGAAATTGAAGATCGAACGCAGATAGTGAATTTTCTGTTCGAACGGCAAGCAACTTTTTCAATTCGAACGATAATGTATGATGTTCGAACGGTTATGTCCGATTTGAATACGTTCGAACGGTTTATGAGTATTCGAACGGTTATTATTTTTATGGACAATCAATACTAATTTAGAACCAAATAGATATTTATAATTTAAAAATACAATACAAATTGTTCAATAAAATACTAATAATACTAATAAAATTCTCAGTACATGATATATAATTGTTCAATATGCAAACCACTTCTAATGAAAATTAATTGCTTGGAGACCTGAATTGTTGCATAAGTATCTGCATTTGAAGCTTCATCTCTCTTTGTTCATCTTCTTGTTGTTTCATGCGCATCTCCATCTCTGCTTGCTTTGTCAATTGAGCCTCTAACTCATGTTGTTTTGTAATCTCCATCTCTGCTTGTTTTGTCAATTGAGCCTCTAACTCATGCTGTTTTGTAAGCAATTCTTGAATCGTAGAATTTGCATTTTCTAACGCAATAGCAGTAGTGCTTGACATTGATGAAGAGCTTGAAGGTTTTATACAGCGACCCAAACCCCTCAAATATCCTGAACGTTGCCCTAGAACTTGTGTAAAAATTTCAACATCATTTGTTGATGAATTATGATCTGAAGCAGTTTCAGCACGTATGGCAAGCATTTTATCCTTCACAAAACACATACGTTTAATATTGACACAATAATTTAAATATGTTTAATTAAAAAAAATTATAATACTTACATAATTTTCACGAGTATCGGGATGAGTCCTTAGAGAGGCGATGGAAAGATCTTGAGCCTGCGCGATGATGAATCTTCAACTTTGATCTATTCATTTTGTTTATAGAACTTCGTTCCTGCATAGAAATTGTAAAAGTTGGTAAGTGAAAATTATAAATATGATACATAAATAATTAATTTATTTTATCTTATATGATGGATCATCAAACATGTCACAAAGTTTTTTCCATTCTTTAGGTCGGACATCCTGAAAAGGATGCTCACGCGCTTCTTCCTTGTTCTCGTACTTCTTGTAATGCTCATGACACCTCGCCTTATACTTGCGGAATGCATTACACATCAACTCTTCAACAGTCTTAAGCTCCTCTCTCCGACCATAATTTAGTTCAAAATCATCCTTAAAAGAGTATATATACAAATCCAGGGTGGTCCATATATAAAATAAACATACAGTCCATACATATATCAAAACGTAAATCAAGCAAATTCAGGGTGGTCCATACATATATCAAAACATAAATCAAGCAAATCCAGGGTGGTCCATACATAAAATAAACATACAGTCCATACATATATCAAAACGTAAATCAAGCAAATTCAGGGTGGTCCATACATATATCAAAACATAAATCAAGCAAATCTAGGGTGGTCCATTCATCAGGGTGGTCCAAGCAAATTTTGAGGAGGGCTGATCTCAATGTCCTCAGGGTTGAGGACATTCCCTGCATATATCCTTCTCCAGCTCTGCTATTTTTGGTTCATCTATTTGTTTTCGCATACTCTCCAGCTCTGTTACTGATGGTTCATCTATTTGTTTTCGCATACTCTCCAGCTCTGCTACTGATGGTTCATCTATTTGTTTTCGTATACTCTCCAGCACTGCTACTTTTGGTTCCAAACAATTCGCATACAAATCCATGGACATCTTTAACTTCTTATTTTCTCTTTTTAATATTTTTTTTTTTCGTTTATTTGCAAGCTTACTCTCCAATTCACTTACTTGTTTTTTAAGCATCTCTATCTCACTTACCCTGAGGAGTAACCTTCGGCTCATGGTAGTTACAATAGCTGCATATTGAGATGTCATTACTTTCGCTCCATCCACGACCTCCGCATCGCTCTTGTATAAGAAATACTTATCTGTCGCTATCATGGCATTGATAGCGTCCAGAGTGAAGATTAATGTTTGTGAAAAATATGGTGCTCGATTCAAATCAGGTAAAATATTAGAAGGAAGATGGCCAGCCATTTGAGTTGAAGAGAAATGTGAGCTGAGAGAAATGTGAGTTGAGAGAAATGTGAGTTGAGAGCAATCGGTGGTGTTTGTGAGAAATGTGAGTTGAGAGAAATGTGAGTTGAGAGCAATCGGTGGTGTTTGTGAGAAATGTGAGTTGAGAGAAATGTGAGTTGAGAGCTCGGTGGGCTCTCAATTCTTTTGGTGGGCTCGAGGCAGAATTTACGGATGTCTTCATCAATTCTTTTGGTGGGCTCGAGGCAAAATTTATGCCTCAAATTTATGCCCGGGTTTTATGGTGTATTTTCCACCAATCAGTCTCATCATCTATCTTCATCGATGTTATCCGTTCAACAAACATTTGTCTCGAACGGATGGTATCTTTTATCCATCAATACTTTTGGTGGGCTCGAGGCAAATGCTATCTGAGTTGAGAGCTCTTTTATCCATCAATGTTTTCCACTAATAATTTGAGGCATCCGTTTATATACATTAAACCCCAAATGCTATCTGAGCACCAATCACTCCCAATTGTACAAGATGCCCAAGGTTTCTCAGTCTCCTTGTGAAGCATGCAAATTTCTTAGAAGGAAATGTACACGTGATTTATGTATTTTTTTTCCTTATTTCAGTGGTCCACTCGGATATATCCAATTTGGCGCCGTTCATAAGATTTTCGGAGCAGGTAATGCAGCGAGGATTCTTACTCGCATCCCGGTCAATAAGCGTTATGAAGCGTCTACCACACTTATATATGAAGCGCAAGCTAGACTTGAAGATCCTATCAATGGCATTTTTTCAGTTATTTTTGCTCTTCAACAGCAGGTTCTCTTATGCAAACAGAACCATTAAAATTTTAATATGCTCTGTCTCCTAATACGACAAATGACATTCTACTTTGTTTTCTACAGGTTGTAAATCTACAAACTAAACTAGCAACTTCAATGAAGGAGACAGAACCAAGTTGTCTATCATATCCTTCTGTCAATACAAATCCAACTCATGATGTCCAAAGTCAGTTTCCTGCAAGGGATATCAATGAGATGACGAAAAGTTCACTACCAAATTCTGGAAGTTCACTACTCAAGCCTGAGGAAAATGCAAGAATTAATGCTTTATTTGAAGAGTTAGTTGCGGTTGGATTTATTTCTAAATAAATCCTATGACTTTATATATTTCTATTTCTTCCTATGGTTTCTATGGTTTGTATTATATTCCTATGACTTTATATATTTCTATGCATTCCTATGATTTGTTAGTTGCTGTTGGTTTGTGTATTAATTATGTACCATGCCGTTCGAACGTAAAACATAACCCGTTCGAACGTAAGGTTTAAAATCCCTACTACGAAGCAACTCCACAAAAAGTAATAGAAATAATAGTTTTAATTTGAGTATAGTTGGGATTGGATTGAGTTACTTGCATGGAATGAGGGTCTTCAATTTCAATGATAAGTTTCAAATCGGAAAAAGGAAATAAAAGAGAGCTCCATGTGATTTTGATTATAAGAATATCAACAAGAAGTCATTAACCTCTTGACTCTTCACCGAACACTCCAAAATCTAACCAAAATATGACCTTAGCCGACCAAGCGTCTAAAATTTTTCTCAGATTACTAAGGTGGACGGCCTATCTTTTGCAGTTAATATTTTTCTCAGTTTGATTGTATTTTGGTTTGTTTGTGTATTGTGTTTTGGTTTGGGTTGTTTGTGTATTAAAAATTGTATTATTACGTTTGAACGTAAAATAAAACCGTTCGAACGTAATATGCGTTCGAACGAAACGTCTGAAACGTTCGAACGTGTTCCTTCCAGATTTCCAATCTCCTTCAACTACGGAGAACAGATGAACTACGAAAAATAGATGAACAATTTTTCAAAAGAATTCTAATATAGTAGTAACAACATAGTAACAATACAACAATATCAAAGAATTCTAATATAGTAGTAACAATACAGTAACAACATAATAATATCAAAGAATTCCAATAACAATATCAAAGAATTTTAACAAATTTTCAATAAAATAAGGATGTCTGGAAAAGTAAAAATATTAAAAAAAACATACCGATAATGAGTTGAGACTAGATTGAGAGAGAATGACGCAACTTTGTTTGCGAGGGAGTAAAAGTGGGAGAAGGGGGAGATTCTAATTTCTGAGATCTGTAATCAACATTTGAATAAAGTTACCCGTTCGAACGGTTACTTACTAACCGTTCGAACTAGAAACCATGAAACGGGAAAAATTCCCTCTAAAGTTTCCCGTTCGAACTTTATTTAATAACCGTTCGAACTTAATATACGTTCGAACGAAATGTCTGAAACGTTTGAACGTGTTCGTTCCAGATTTCCAATCTCCTTCGACTATGAAGAACAGATGAACTACAAAAAATAGATGAATAATTTTTCAAAAAAATTTTAATATAGTAGTAACAATATAGTAACAATACAACAATATCAAAGAATTTCAATATAATAGTAACAACACAGTAACAACACAACAATATCAAAGAATTCCAACAACAATATCAAAGAATTTTAACAAATTTTCAATAAAGTAAGGATGTATGAGAAAGTAAAAATATTAAAAAAAACATACCTATAATGTGTTGAGACTAGATTGAGAGAGAATGACGTAACTTTATTTGTGAGGGAATAAGAGTGAGAGAAGGGGGAGATTCTAATTTCTGAGATCTGTAATCAACATTTGAATAAAGTTTCCCGTTCGAACGGTTACTTACTAACCGTTCGAACTGGAAACCATGAAGCGGGAAAAATTCCCTCCTAAAGTTTACCGTTCGAACTTTATTTAATAACCGTTCGAACGTATAACCAATTAGCGGGAAATTTCCCTCCTAAAGTTTCCCGTTCGAACGTAATAGACATAAGGTTCGAACGTGGAATGATTCATATCAAACCGTTCGAACCCTAATTATTTACAGTTCGAACCATTGCTAAATTTTTATGAATATTAATCATCAACATTATACTATTACATAAAATAATAGTTCTAATATATATAGACATATTAGAATATAATATAGTTTACGAACACAGTAATATCATATTCAATCATATTCAATAATTACTATATTCAGCAATCACTAGTGTCATTTAATTAGATTACTAACATACTAATATAGTTACTTATATGAATATATAGTACTAATTAAATTTATTAATTATAGTATATATATTACAATATATATATGACACATATTAGTATATATATTATAATATATATGATACTCAGACCCAGTTGATCCTCAGAGAGATGCACAGCCAGGAGATCATGGACCACAGGTCGAGGCATCAGTACATAGCACTACACGTGAGGACATGGCTGAGATCGTGCGTGCAGCGATCAGCAGACAGACATCAGCGCTGATTGATGCAGTGCGTACTGAGGTCCGTTCTGCTATGTCTGATTTTCGTACTGAGATTATTGGTAGCATCTCTGAGTTACGTACGAGGGTTGATGCCATGTCTGCGACTCAGATCACCATTAGTACTCGACTGACACAGATAGAGGAACGTTTAGATGCAGTCGAGGATCTGTGCAAAGAGTTGGGATCTTAGTATTTTCTATATTTTATTTATTTTTTCTTTCATTTTTAGAATGAAAAATATTTAATATTTTGTAAATTCACTATTTATTTATGAAATAGTCTTATTTTATATTTCCTGAACTAATCATTTATTTATATTATTCATATTATTTAATCAATATATTTATTATAATTACTAGTTAATATAAATATAATTCTCTTTTTAAAAAAAAAAAATACTCGCCGTTCGAACGGTCAAAAGTTACGTTCGATCGATAATATATACGTTCGAACGCTGAATCGTCACTGTTCGAACGTTTCCATTTTTAGGGACGCAATTTTTCATCCCTAAATATAACGTTCGAACGATTTTATTATGCGTTCGAACGGAAAACTTTTTTTGGGATGAAAATTAAAATTCATCCCTAAATCTCATTTTTTGGGACGATTTTTATTCCGTCTTAAAATAAAATCGTCCCAAAATGTTATTTTTGTTGTAGTGTCTGCAGCCTCCTCTCCAAACTCAATGATACGACCTCTTCCAACGTTCCGCCGATCACCTGTATTGTGTCTGACGGCTGCATGACGTTCACCCTTGATGCTGCTGAAAAGTTTGGAATTCCAAACGTACTTTTCTGGACACCTAGCGCCTGCGGCGTCTTGAGTTATATGCATTATCGTCATCTAGTTGAACGAGGTCTAACACCGCTCAAAGGTACGTATGTGTAAAGTCTCGATCAACCTTAATATTACTATTGATCAGATTTAACTTTTCAAGGCAAGTGTTTCCTATATAGATTCATTACTATGTATCAACCTTAACAAATAAGATTTCACCTTATTTCGATGGATGTGATTCACAGATGCAAGCGATCTAACGAATGGGTATTTAGAAACGGCAATCGATTGGATTCCCGGAATGAAAAACATGCGGCTGAGGGATCTTCCGAGTTTCATTAGAACTACGGATGAGAACGATATCATGGTCAACTTCCTCATCCGGGAAACGAAGAGAACTCCAAGAGCTTCAGCTGTGGTTTTGAACACGTTCGACCCATTTGAAAAGGACGTTTTGGATGCTCTCTCGTCTTTGCTTCCTCGTCTATACACCATCGGCCCACTTTTGTTACTTGCCGATCAGATTAAAGATGACATATTGAAATCATTAGGTTCCAACCTGTGGAAAGAACAGCCCGGGTGTGTGGAATGGCTAAATACAAAAGAACCCAACTCCGTGGTGTTCGTAAATTTTGGCAGCATCACTGTGATGACGCCCCAACAACTCGTCGAGTTTGCTTGGGGACTTGCCAACAGTGGAAAACCCTTCTTGTGGATTATAAGGCCTGATCTTGTGGTGGGAAACTCGGCCATTCTGCCTCCTGAATTTATTACAGAAACTAAAGATCGAGGCATGCTAGCAAGTTGGTGCGCTCAAGAACAAATCCTGAAGCACCCATCAATAGCTGGGTTCCTAACGCATAGCGGGTGGAATTCCACGCTTGAAAGCGTGTGCGGTGGAGTGCCAATGATCTCCTGGCCCTTCTTTGCCGAGCAGCAGACGAATTGCAGGTACTGCTGCACTGAATGGGGCATTGGGATGGAGATAGATAACAACGTTAAGCGGGACGAAGTTGAGAAGCAAGTGAGGGAGTTAATGGAGGGTGATAAGGGTAAAGAGATGAAGAAGAAGGTGATGGAGTGGAAGACAATGGCGGAAGAGGCTGCAAAAGCTGGTGGTTCTTCTTACCAGAATTTGGAAAGCTTGATTTCCGACGTACTCGTAACTGCAGGAAACATTTAAATTAAGCAGAGCTAGGGAAGAAGAAGCTGGCAAATTTTAATTGAAGTTTACAATCACTTAAGTAGCTAGCTAGATGTTGTGCTATATATGATTTTGATTTATTAATCAACAATATTCAGATCATCTACTTCATTAGCATTGTTATGATGATCAAGAGAATAATTAATCAGCTGGTCTTTATAATATTTTTCTTTCTTATGGTTTTTCTATTTATTTAACTATTTCCTTTGTTTTTCTCGATTAACATTTTACTCTCTTAATGTGTATGGTCAGGTCAACTTTCTTATTGAGTCAATGCAAAACTAAACAAAATTAAAAAAAAATTCTTATTGAATCGATAAAATATTCCTATCTCCAAAAAACTAATATCAAAATGGACAAAAGGTTTCCTGATCTGATGATCTGGGAGAGGTGGCACTGCATCTATAGCAAATATTTATTTTATATCATTGTTGTTTAAAATTTTATTACGATAAAAAGATATAAATTTTATCATTTATCTGAAAATTATTAGATAAATTTTATTATCTATATTATGCTTTAACAATTTTATATTTGCGTTTATCTCAGCACTAGTATTGTTATTATTATTTTATTAACATGCAAGCTTGTAACTCGTGATAAGATGAGGTATCTTACTCTCGGAAATAAAATTATTAAACAAATTAATGTTTTTACAATGATCGAAAGTTAAAAGTAAAAATTTTTATAAAAAAATGAAAATTTTATAGAAGAGTTACTCTCGAGTCTAGATGGAAGTGGTCACCCTTTTAATAAAACTTTTGTTCTTTATACCATATATTATATATAATTTTTTTTTTATCAAATATATGATGTATGGATGATTAATAGAAGAAATTAATTAGTTTAAGAAGAATAAAAAAAATCAATAAAATAACAGTTCTTACACAATATATTGCACATAATTTATTTATTTATTATTTTATTTTTATTAAACTAAAAAAAATATTTTACTTATTATTTATACACTATATATTTTATAAAAATAAAAAAATAATAATATTTATAATGTATAGAGTAAGAATAATGATAAGGACATAGAAGTGAACCAGTCCCAATCAAGGAGGCCAACTTTTTTAAAGCCCTTACCTTAAAAAAAGGAACCCAGTTCTGTCTCAGAGTTGTTCTGATTCTCTGAAACCTGTTTTTAGAAAATCAGTTTGTTTTTGTTTTCACTTTACTTATGGAAATATCTTTTTGAAATTCTTAATTTTAGATATCTAGATTTTATTTTTATTTTTTATCCCCACAAAATAATTAATTAACGATAGTGAGTACTTGCATTGGGTTTATTAATTAAGCGTATTTTGCATTAATGAGTTTTTCTCATATAACATGGTTTCAGGGCGGTTGTTTCATAAGACGAGTAAGGCAGTTGTCTAAAGCCCCGCAATGAAATAAGGCTCAAGAAATACTAAAAGTTAATTATTAAAAAAAATCTAAACTAAACGATGTTAACCTTGAAAATTAAAAAAAATCAATTCTTAACTCTACGGTAAGAAAAACAAAATAGACGTTAACAGGCTTTATATAGACTCTACAACTTCATTTAGAAAAGTCAAAAGTCACAATCAAATCTAAAAAAAACGTTACAATCTATTTGTCAAAAAATTTCAGAACATTTCAAGAACTCTCATTTTATACCTGAAATTTACAAATTTTATTTCATCTCTCTTGTACTCTAGACTCCAGTTTACAGTCTCTAATCTCTAACTCTCTTGCATCCATCTTGCTTGTATTTGGCATTGGCAGCATCTCCCATTGCTGCATCGCACTTGCAAACTGCATTGAGCGGCATCTCTGTTGTGCTATGGTCGACGAAGGTAAATGTAAAGTTAAAAAATTTGTGTTATATATGCAGTAACAGTCACATGACTTGTCTTCTAGTCTCTAGAAAATCTTTTGTTTTCTTTTTTTTGTCTTCTTCTTCGAGACTTCAACTGACTACGGCGATCAAAGGTTTCACAATTGATTTCACATGGCCCATGGGCCACGTGTTCCTTGACTTTTTTTTTTCTTCAAATTTTGTTATTTTTTTCACTTCTATAATGTAAAATTTATTTCTTGATTTTGAATATTAATATTAATATATTTTATTTTATTATACAGATTAACAATTTTATATAAAAGTGGTGCTCATCTGTTATATAAAAGTGAACCACATTTGTTAAACCAAGTTCTATTGTTTCATGTTAATATTATTTTATTCTAAAATATTCATAAGCATAGTACGTAAGAACATTTTAGCCATATTATCAATTGAGAATGAAATATTAGAAACACTTGAATATAAAACTTTAATTAGCAATTTTGTATCTAAAAAAAAAGAAGAATAATTTTTAAATAAAAATATATTTTGATACAAGAAAAATGTCACATTTTAACTTCTCGCCTTAGGCCTCAAAATCTATTGAGTCTGGCTTGCATGGTTCTAAATAATTATTTATGTTTTTTTTAAATAAAGAAACTAATTCAATTAAATATTGTAAATCAGAATTGTGCATTAATGAGGCAATTTTTTAGGAAATTTCTTCAATTGTATATTGAGGCAATATATTTTGGGATAATCGATTTGAAATATATATGAATGTAGTAGATCATCAGGAGACCAAATAAATTAGGAATACATGTTCAGAAAATCATGAAATCATTCTCGATCGGCAAATTAATTAATTATTAATGCTCTTGATCTCAAATAGGACGCTAGAAATTGCTTATAATCAAGGCGACTGCACTTCGTTATAAGACACACCCACACACATATATACATACACGCAGACGGAAAAAGACACAAACTACGGACAGACAGATCATGCATATATCCATTTTAGATTTGGCATTCAAATTAATTAATTAGAAAATTAAACAAGCTAGGGTTGCTCACATGCATGCTGAGTGCGTACGCGTACATTCGCCACTGATCTCTGATCTCATCTGCATAGAATACTGCGTGATGATCATGATCGATCAGAGCTCCTGCATGCCCTGCATGGCCGGGTACGTACGTACAGTTATAAAGGACATATATATACGATGAACCTCGAGCAACAATTAATATTATCAAAGTGTATACAAAAAATCTTCACAATTTTTTATTATTTATTTATATTTTATATTTTATTTTTTTTAAAATTTTTTTTATCAAATTTTTTTTATATGAATAGTGAATAAAAAAATTGAAATAGTTTAAAAAAATAAATGTAAAATTTTTTTAAAAAAAATATTAAAAAATGTGAAGTGTGGAGTGTGAGTGAATAGTAAGAAGCTGTATAGCAAAAGCATATATGATGGGAAAGATCGACAAAGTTTGAATGCATTTTACTCCGATGGCGTTTTTTTTTTATTACAATAATTGGTGAGAATCAGATAATGATGTTGAGAATGTATTTTACTGTTTGGTTGGCATCGGGAACCCAAGATGCCCCCCGGATACACCACCCTTCGCTTAGTTTCTTTTGTTTCATTACCGGGGGGATATATGCAGCTGTCTTTAGTTAAACATTGACCGGCCAAAAAATATATATCAAAGAATGTATCTCAAGTTTTTGAAAATTAATGAAGAAGTATTCTTAGTTTTTGAAAATGATTTGAACAGTTTTAAATTTTAGAAGTTTTGCACGTTCACTTAAAAAAAAATGGACAAATCTAAAAAATATGTGAAAATTAAAACTCATTTTTTAATGATGGATCTCATTTTTTTTTTAAATAAAATTATATGCAAAAATTACACACACTATAACTATATCTAATATTGGTCTTATTGATTTATTATTTATATGACCTCATTAATTACTTAATAAGGTTGCCCATTCAAAAAGTTTATTAAGTTTATTTGTGTGCCTGCGAGAGAGTAGAGATGGGTTCCATTTCTGCAGGTTCTAGAGGTCATGTTGTCTGTGTTCCATACCCACTGCAGGGCCACATCAACCCAATGCTCAAGCTGGCCAAGCTCCTCCACCACAAAGGCTTTCACATTACTTTTGTCAATACGCAGTACAACCACAACCGCTTACTCAGGTCCCGAGGCCCCCATGCCCTCTGCGGCTTGCCGGACTTCCGTTTTGAGACCATACCCGATGGACTTCCACCTTCGGATGCCGATGTCAGCCAGGATATGACTGCTCTTTGCGTCTCCACCACAAAGAGTTGCCTCGCCCCGCTCCTCAACCTCAT
The DNA here is from genome assembly GCA_029856935.1 of Cyclocarya paliurus. NCBI lineage: Eukaryota > Viridiplantae > Streptophyta > Magnoliopsida > Fagales > Juglandaceae > Cyclocarya > Cyclocarya paliurus. Next base: position 2,082,653 of record CM056957.1, on the reverse strand, counting down.
CCACAAACTCAACGACATGACCACCTCTTCCAACACCCCGCCTGTGACCTGTATTGTGTCTGACGGCGCCATGTCTTTCACTCTTGATGCTGCTGAAGAATTCGGAATCCCAAATGTACTTTTCTGGACTTCTAGCTCTTGCGGCATCTTGGGTTTTATGTATTGTCGCCAACTAGTTGAACGAGGTTTAACACTCCTCAAAGGCACGTATATATAATTCTATCCTCATCCATAGTCATTTTGTCATACAAAAAGGTTTCTGTTTGATAGATTAGTTTTGAAGTGAGCCATGCTATATCCTCACAAATTTTATACCTTTGACTTTGATGTGTGCATTCACAGATGAAAGCTGTTATAAGAATGGGTTTTTAGAAACCGCTGTCGATTGGATTCCCGGGATGAAGAACGCCCGTCTTAAAGATCTTCCAGCTGTTCTTCCATCAACGGATGAGAACAAAATGATGATCGACTTCCTCATCCGTGAAACCGCGAGAAGTCCAAGAGCTTCGGCTGTGGTTTTGAACACGTTCGATCCATTTGAAAAGGACGTTTTGGATGCTCTCTCGTCTTTTCTTCCTCCAATATACACCATCGGTCCACTTCCGTTGCATGCCGATCAGATTGAAGACGAAAGTTTGAAATCTATAGGTGCCAATCTGTGGAAAGAACAGCCCGGGTGTCTGGAATGGCTAAATACACAAGAACCCAACTCAGTGGTGTTCGTGAATTTTGGGAGCATCACTGTGATGACGCCCCAACAACTCGTCGAGTTTGCTTGGGGACTCGCCAACAGCGGAAAACCCTTCTTGTGGATTATAAGGCCTGATCTTGTGGTGGGCGATTCGGCTGTTCTGCCTCCTGAATTTTCTGTCAAGACTAAAGATCGAGGCATGTTAGCAAGTTGGTGTCCCCAAGAACAAATCCTGAAGCACCCATCAATAGGAGGGTTTTTGACGCATTGTGGGTGGAATTCCACGCTTGAAAGCGTGGGCGGTGGAGTGCCCATGATCTGTTGGCCCTTCTTTGCGGACCAAATGATGAATTGCAGGTATTGCTGCACTGAATGGGGCATTGGGATGGAGATAGATAACAACGCTAAGCGGGACGAGGTTGAGAAACTGGTGAGGGAGTTAATGGAGGGTGATAAGGGTAAAGAAATGAAGAAGAAGGTAATGGAGTGGAAGACAAAGGCAGAAGAGGCTGTCAAACCTGGCGGTTCTTCTCACCAGAACCTGGACAAATTGATTGCCAATGTTCTCCTACCTGCAAACGTTTAAATCCAGACAAAGAAGCCACTTTCAAGTTTATAATAATAAACTTATCTATTGGATTTATCTGGTTGCCTTGTTGCATGCTACTCATTTTATATGCATTTTTAAAGAAAATCTAATTGGTAATTTATATTTGTTTTAACATTCTTTGGCCGAGTTCAATATGTGAAATATTTAATTAAATGGATGAAATATAGAGTCAAAGTTCAAACTCAGGATCTCTACTATAATACTATGTAAAATCATCAATTGTCTCAAAAGTTTAAGATAATAGCTGAGAAGGTATATTAATCATTTATACTTATTTTAACAATTACATCAAGTCACATCTATTTATAAATATAATTTCTTAAGATTTTTTTTATAGACATATCCCTCTTTTATTTTAAACCTAGTCATTCTCTTGATCAAGCTAGCGAGAGCATTTAGTTGGAGTTAATGTTATTATGTTGTTAGAAAGCTGGGATCTGGGCTTTCGCTGCCTATTTTCCGACATTGCTGATGGGTTTCGATGTTTTCATTAGCTGTTTTGTTTTGTTTTATGGCCTTGGACGTAGTGTCGATTGATTTGGTTTTAAAAATCCTCATCTCTATAATAAAGGTCTGGGCTGAGGCGGGCTGGGCTTGGACTGGATCGGGGGCAAGGGACCTAAGCAACACTTGAGGTGGACCAAATGGTGCTGACCTGGATCCAAGGAGGTTCAGCCCAAGCGGTAGATAGTCCTAGTAGATAGACCGAAAGGTTTGGAGATACTTATTGCCCGTTTGACTTGTTGACTAGCCTTCAGACTTCATACTTTCCCTTTCTGCGTATTTCTCCCGAGCTCCTCCTTCGTCTTCAACCTTCAACTCTTTTCTCTACAGCCGATTGTGACAGACGTGCAAGACAAATTAATACGAACACCCCAAATTCAATCCTCCACTCGTGATTTTCAAACCCTTGAAGTTTAGTCAACATTCTTGGTATTGAAAAATAACTGAGCTTCAAAAGTTTCTCATGTATTCTAGAAAACCTCCTTGATGTGTTTTTCGTTCTGGTTGTTTTCAAGAACTATTGAATGGTATTGCCGCGCATCAAACCAGAAGTAAATTTTGGATGTCATGGATGTTAGTGAGGCAGGATGTCATTGTAATTCTAAGAGGTGTGGTTACCAAACGGTGTATCTATTAGAATGAAACCCTCTTCATGGTGGTGGTTCCATATATAAGGATTGATAGTTAAAGAAGTGTCAAGAGATACAATCTTTTGATTTAGTCAAAAAGCTATGTAAATAGTAAAATGTTAAAAGACACAACTTTTTAATGCTGTGTTTGAATGTTGAAATGAGTTGGGTTAAGATGATAAAATATTGTTAGAATATTATTATTATTAATATTATTATTTTAAAATTTAAAAAAGATGAATTATTTATTATATTTTATATTGAAATTTGAAAAAGTTGTAATTATGAGTTGAGATAAGTTGAGTAACCAAACATTAGTCAAAAGGGTGTGTCACTTCTTAAGGTTATGTCATTTGCCAACCATTGAGTTACTAATGGTTGTATCATTTGTCAACTGGTGCATATATTCATTCACTCAATTATTTTTGTTTATAACCAATTTGTGAGACAAGTACCCTTACAAGAGTGTTACGGTATTGCTAAATTTCGTTTCTATTTGTTCTTTTCATAATTCTACAGTCACAACTTTATCAAGCGTTTCTGATGCGGAGTTTGTATGTTTAGTTTTGGCACAGGGCAGAGTCTCATGCCTGGCAGTAGAATGCTTGAAGACAAAATCTAGCAGCATGTCGCCAAGAGGACGAAGGTTAGGAACCCAGCAGGCAGAATGTGATTAAATAATTAAACGCAGTTGATATTATAAACTTTCCCAAACCAAACTAGCAGTTCAAAACCGAATGAAGATGTTGGCCATTGATAATAATATCAAGAAAAGAAGAGGTTAAGAGACAAGATCAATTATCAGATATGCTCTGAATCTGTAAAAGTAGATAGAGGTGAAAAGTAATTCCTTTTAGTGTAAAATGGTAACTTGTGTTAAAATTCAAAGCTGCAATAATTTCTTTCAATGGCAGATTGTCGACCACCCTTTGTCTTTTTCTCTGCTCTTTTAGAGTTGCTTAGGACAACTGTACATCCTTCACGACCTCCTTCGAACCAATGTACCAAGTAATTAACACGATAATGCTGCCACAACCATATCTTTGACTCTGATTTTTAATTGAAAGATAGTCCTGTGAATCACTTTATGCAATTGGGTCACTTTCGTTGTCCTTCAAGACTCAAACAGTGTCCTGGTCTTCTCCTTCTAAGCCAAGATAATGATTCAATGGCTACTATATATTATAGTACTTCTTAATATACCGCATGCTGTACACCTAAAATGATTAAAACAGTGAGAACCTGCAGCACCCAAACACATCATCAATGACATCAAAATCGTATCTTTTTTCCTTTCTTAGGTCCAACATTGACTTGGAAACATACATATTTATCACAATAGTTCTTTGGATACTGACCCATGGCATTCAGTGTCACCCACCCTTGTTCACTCATGCAGGGTTAAGGCTGAAGTGGTACTGCCGTCCTAGGTTCAAAGTCTACATTAATTTTATCAGTACACTGAAAAAAAATAATGTTTGGTTGGGAGACTATATTTTTGTAATAATTGGCTCGACCAAGTTTGGGCCACCCCCTTATAGTTATCAGCACCACCAACCAGAAAGAAAAAGCTTGAATCTACAATTGCAGACCAACCAAAAAGAAAAAGCTTGAAATTACTAGAGATCTAGGAAGTTGAACTGTGATGAACAAGAGCTTGACGATGTCTGCTCAGACAGTGGAAAGCATTTGAGTATTCAAAATGGAATTGAAGTTAGTTTTTATTACTGGCCCAAAATGTATGTGAAGTAGTAGTAAGTTGGAGAGACATTTCATCTAAATATGTACTGTAGATATTGTCTGAGAATCTGCGCCTCAAGGACACGTTTGGATGTTTCCAATTGTCTCATCTCTGCTTAATCGAAAACTTTATCCTTGGAAAATCCACTTGTGCATGCATCTTTGATTCTAGAAAAAGTTTCAGTATTGCTTAAATTGTAACCATGTCTGCTGCAAAAATAACAAAGCCAACTTCATCAGCCGTCAGGCTAGCTAGCTTGCGGCCATTAATTTAGTGTTAATTCTCGATCTATACTACTATTGGCAAGTAAAGTCAAGAAAATTTATTATTAGAAAGAAACACAACGGCAAAGTACGGTATGGTTCAATCCTCACTTGTTCTAAAATTATAAATTAATAAATAAATTTAGTTTTTTTTTTTTTAATCATAAAATTTAGTTATATATACCACATCATGTAACTTAAGAACAATCTTTTAGCAGGTTTTTTTCCCCTCCTTTTTTGTGTCATTTTCCATTAAAGCTGCTTTCTGGTAATAGCTTGTTGATAATGTGTTGGTTCCCGCTGATATATCCAATCCAACTCACGACAGAAGCAAGGCCACTAATATCTATACATTTATAAGTAGGGTAATAACCTTACACATTCTTTAAAACTTCTTTATTATCTAGTTTTTTTTTCTTTTACAATTTGAATCTAGATTAAAAATCTCATCATATAAAAAAAAAGGTTAATTTTTATAAAATTAAATTTATTTTTAATTAAATTATATGATTACTTTAATTGATTAAATTTATTTTCTTATAAATTTTACAAGATAATGTTATGAGATTTATAATCTAATTTCAAATAACAAATGAAAAATAAAACAGTTGAAAAATAAAACAATAATTAAATACGTAAGGGTATCGTTACTTTATAAGTAATTATCATATTTTTTATAATTTCGTTTATTTTCACAATTTTTCTTAATTTATCTCATTTCATATAATTATTATAAATTTTTATATAAAATAAAATAAATAATTTAACTTTTTAAATCTAAAAATAATATTAAAAAATATATTTTATTAAAATTTTAACTTTAATTAGTACTAATTATTAGGCAGCTAGTGCAGCCGACGTTGTATGATTCCAATCCATCTACTTATCTCTGTCAATCACTTTGTTGGGAACCACCTTTGTATTAATGCTAGCTTGGCGTCGGCAGCTTCTTCATGGTCTTCTTCTTGACTAGTCCAGAAACAACACGTACAGCTTGTTACACAGAAAATAATAATAATAATAATAATGTCAAGCTGGTGGACTTCATTTTCATTGCATGGCGCATGCATGCATGCATCGTTCTAACTACAGCCTGTTAATAACTCTAATCACATCATGATATATAATATATTAATGCAGTGCATGAGCAGTAAGATGGTGACATTTTCTTTTTTCTTTTTTCTCTTTTTATGGCCACAAAACTTTGGCGTTGAAATAGAATTTTCCCATTTAATTATGCATGAGTAGTTTTCTGATATTGAATTGATCGAAGTGGACTTGTGTCTTGTTTTCCGGCATTAATATACGGCCAACAAATGTTGATCTATATTTGACCATGTTCACATCGCACAGGAAAAAAAAGATTCATTTATTCATTTCCCGACTATAGCATATTACGTGTTTCAAACCCACATGATTTGTCCCGCTCAAAGATTAAACAATGGATGCATCGAAACTAATTGGTCTGACTAAACACAATATACGATCGTTACAGATAATCAACTCGTGGGTTAAAGCTTATAAACTTAATTATGTGTAAGATTTTTTTATAATTTTAAATCCAAATATAATTATAATTTCATGAACTTAATTTATAACTTTAAGGCCTCGTTTGTTTTCGAAAAATATCTCATCTCATCTCAATTTCATCATTACATTTTCTCAAATTTCAATACAAAATAAAATAAATAATTCAATTTTTTAAAATTCATCTCATCTTATCTCACCTAATCATTACAACTTTCTTAACTTCCAATACAAAATAAAATAAACAATTCAACTTTTTCAAATCTCAAAATAAAAATAATATTAAAAAATATATTCTAATAATACTTTATTTTACATTTTAATTTTAATCTCAACTCATCTCATCTCATCTCTAAAAATAAACGAGGTAAATGGTTGAAGTGTTTGGATCTAAGTCCTATCTCTGAAATGTGCTGCAAAATAATATTTTCTTTTCCTCGGCATTTTCTGCTAATAGATTTTTTTTAAAAATATCTTAGTCAATTTTACTTTTTTTTAAAATATGATTAATTATATCTTTTATTTAACATGAAGCAAACAATCAAATTAACAAAATGCATAAAAAAAATATAGAAATAACTGCACATTACAATTTTTATTTTTTAAATACATGTGTGTAGTCAATTTTTTAGGTTTAACTTGTAGGACATGTACACGCAATATACCTACCAAACCTAATTTTCCTTAAGAAAAGTAGGGTATGGGTTTCGACGTTTCGTGTACAATGCACGACTGTAGAGTCGAGTTATGGGCATTTATGACACATCAATTTAAGGTTTTGAAGGTCCATGCAGTTACGTTCCCATGTAATAACTGAGGCATTTATGTCCCCATAAATCTCTTGCAATTGCTGAGTTATTTTTAGATTTATTAGTTCTCTTTACACTTAATTTTATTATTATAATTTTTTAAAATTTTAAAATTTTAATATAATAAATAATTTAATTTTTTAAATAATAAAAATATTAAAAAATAATATTCTAATAATATTTTATTTAACTTTTAATCTTTATTTAAAATATTTCAACTTATTTAACTATGCAAACCGTATATTAATAATGTGAAATTGACAAATGGTTGGCGTCTCTTTCCTAATAAAAGCAGTTTGAAAGTGCTTGGCTGGCTATGCACGCATGGTTTGTATGGAACAGCTGTGATCGGAGTAAATCGAGGGGCAACTTGTCGAGCAAGGCTCAGGCGTTGAACGAGAAAGATGATCGTGCATGCGTTGGAGTTCGTGATCATATTTAAATATTTTAGCTTTTTTCGCCTGTGAGATCAGATGGGTCCACTGCAGCTTGCATTTATAACACGAGCCAAACGTGCCTTTTTCCTCTAACAATGAGGCCTCTGGGAACACCCAAAAGATGGCCGGGCATCAATCTGTTCTCGTGATCGACCAAATTATAACCATTTGAAAAATAATAAAAAATAAGCATAGAAACAAAAATTTGGAGAGGGAGAGAGAGAGGGGCATATGTCCTTTTAACATCTCGATTCGTTACACAAATCAGATAATATTAGATAAAATATTTTATTAAATTAAATATAATTTTATTAAAATATAATTTTTTAATATAATTTAATTTTAAAATTAAAAAAAATTATTTATTATATTTTATATAAAAATTTAAAGTTATGAAATGAGAAGATATCAGAAAATTTTGTATATCAAAATCAGGATTAAGAGCACTTAGGTAAAGCTAAAAGACACTTTTAACTAATATGAGATAAATTTAGTTTTGGCTATTCAATCACTACATTAGAGTATTAACATTGGTCTATGCATATGCATATGTAAAATTACCTCTTTTGTATAACCACTTTATCATTCAAGCAAAACTCTCACATTAGCTTATGCATATTTGAGATCAAATAATAAAAAAATATTATTATTTCTTTTTTTCTAAAATCAAAATTTTTATATATATTTTGTAATTAACATCCACTATATACATTTGACATTAATAATACAAATGCGATAATAAAAAATATAATTTTATATATATATTATATTAAAAATATAATAAAATGAAAAATATATATAATATATTATAATAATAAAATGAATGTGTATATGAAGATTTGTTGTGTTGTTGAGAGAGGAAAAAAAGGAAAAGATTGAGAGAGAAAGAGTAGAAGGAAAGAGAAATAATAATTAAAATATGTTTGATGGAGTGAATAATTTGGATAACAACTATTCATTGCTAGCTAAATTTATGCATATGCATAAGCCAATGTCGGTGTTTTTCTAGTCATATTATGCAAATTTGGTTTTGCATATAGATATGCATAGACCAATACTAATGCTCTTAGAATAACTATTTTTTTATTATATAATAATAAAATAATATGAGATAAATTTGATTTTAACAATTCCATTCACATCAAAATTTTACATTAAATTATTCATTTATTCATTATATAGTAATAAAATAATATTACTTTAAAAATATTTAATTTTTTTAATTATTAATTTATTTAATTTTATCATATTTTATCATTCGACCTATTATATGTGAATTAGTAATCATATTCTAATTAAATTAATGTTATTTTATATGAAGTAGATAAGAAAATGAAAGAGAAATAACTGATAAAATATGTATTTAACCTATCTACAATAACTTTCAAATTTAGAAAATATTTTAAAAATCACTATAGCTGAAGTTTAATTATTTAGAATTTAACTAATTTATTGTAATAATATTTTATTTTCTAATAGTTAAATATTCAATAAATTTAACTTTTAACTAATCTATTAAATGCTCTAATAAAGCTCATTTTGTCGTTTTTTAGGTCACGAACCAAGTTAATTAGTCTTGTTGATTAAACCCCTCATCGACTCCATGATTCTGCTTTCTTTCTTTTCTTTTCTTCTTCTTCTTCTTCTTTTTTTTTTTAATGATTGATTTGCACCGTTCCTTTTTCATTGTATTGGTTTTGTCTTGTTTCGTCAATTTCTTTCTTTTATTTTTTTTCTTTTGAAAGGCCATGAATCCTGTACGCACGTGTCTAGAGTGGGTGGCCGTTCCCCGCACACGTTGCCAATGTGAAACATGTCCGAAATGCACGAAGTTGAAACTTTCGGCCGAGGTTTTGGAACAATGCCGAGATTGGGCCCAGCAATCGCAGTTTTGAGTCTCGACCAGACACACGCACACCCATTTGTCGCGCCTCTGTCCTTGTGTGCCGACGCTGTCTCTTCCGCCAGCCACGTCTTTTTAATTTCTGACCACTTTCACCCTTCTGCGTTCACCGCTTCACAAATAAAAAGAGTAATTATATAAACTAATTATATAAAAAAAAATTGCGTCTGGATAATACCCAAATATATGCATGTGAATTAAAGTCGCTAAATATTTGGTAGCTACAAAACAAAAGAAAAAAAAAAGCCCACTACCACCAACCTGGATTGTTGCCACTTTGTCCTTACCCAATTTACCATCATGCCCCTCGCATAATACAATAATAATAAAATTTAAACTGACGTAAGTCTCCCAAAAGCCCGTGAGTGGGTCCCACCTAAGCTCACAGGTCTGAGTTCCTTGAACCCAGCTTCATGACTTGAGGTCCCCCCCAGGAATCAAAAAGAAAAAAAAATCAATGGCTTCTTATCTGCTTGACTGTATAAAAAATATTGAAATAATAATAATAAAAATCAAAGTACTGTAGCACATAAATCGAAGTTCTGAGCTTAATTAAGCGTCCCTTGAGCCCATGTCAATGTCCATAAAAGTCCGTGCTGGGGGCACACATCACCCTCCCCAATTATGCACCTTTCTTCTACTACGGTCGTGGTCACCTCACCTGTATCAGTTTGGATTTCAACAATTTATAGTTCTTTGCTCCAATATAATTCTAGACTTTAGAGATAATGACAATGAGTTTTACGGTATTCATAATTATTTATATAATCCATTTACAGGCTGCTGATTTCTCTCTCTCTCTTAAATTAAAGGATGAGATATGCAGAGAGTGTTGGAGTAGGTGTGATTAGCGAGAAGTGGTAGTGTCATGGGGATCTGTAAAAATATATTAAGTTATAGGTCAAATCAACTCAAATATGATTGACACACACTCACAGCTGCTGAAACGATACCTAGCTACACGCTTTACTTATACTACTTGAACTGTGGGAAGTGGGCTCTGCAAATGCATCATCATCATCTCCTTCGGTTCATAAAAATACATACATATCTCTCTCTCTCTCTATAGACTGTAGTAGACCCACCCACCGCAGAACCTTTGACAGCCTGTCAAAGCCTTCCCCCCCTCCCCTACTTTTTACCTTGCTATTTGCTTGCTTGCTTGATGAGCACACCTCTTTGAGCTTTTTCCCTACGCTTTCACCCCCACCCTCCAATATAAATACCACAAATCCACAATCCTCACTTCCACTCCAACCAGCTTTAGCTAAAACCCAAGACTTTAATATTTAGCTCACCACTCCAACCAAGCTTTGAATCACCATGTCGCTTGTTTTCTTTTTCGCCATTGTTATCTTTCTCTTCTGTTCCATCGACCCCGCTCTGTCTACTTCCCGGAAGCTCACCGCTCTAGTCGAGCAACAGCCGCTTCTTTTCAAATACCACAACGGTGCTCTTCTCAAGGGAAATATCACTGTTAATCTCGTCTGGTACGGCGATTTCACTCCCGTCCAACGCTCCATTATCGTCGACTTCATCCAGTCCCTCAACTCGCCTCGGGCTCCGTTTCCTTCCGCGTCCTCGTGGTGGAAAACGACGGAGAAGTACAAGGGTGGTGCCTCCACCCTTGTCTTGGGGAAACAAATCCTCCACCCGGCTTATACTCTCGGAAAGTCGCTCAAAAGCTACCACTTGGTGGCTCTGGCCAACAAGGTTAACCAGTTGAATGCCATTAGCGTGATTTTGACGGCGAAGGACGTTGCGGTAGATGGGTTTTGCATGAGTCGGTGCGGCACCCACGGGTCTACTCGGCGGGCCAGTGGGAAAACTCGAACGGCATACGTCTGGGTCGGTAACCCGGAGACTCAGTGCCCGGGCCAGTGCGCGTGGCCTTATCACCAGCCCATTTATGGCCCACAGACCCCACCGTTGGTCTCTCCCAGCGGAGACGTCGGAGTGGACGGGATGATCATTAACCTGGGCACACTTTTGGCCGGCACCGTCACGAACCCCTTCAACAACGGCTACTTCCAGGGCCCGGCCACGGCGCCATTGGAGGCTGTATCGACATGCACGGGGTTGTTCGGATCTGGAGCTTACCCGGGTTACCCGGGTCAAGTACTGACGGATAAGAGCAGCGGAGCGAGCTACAACGCTAATGGGGTGAACGGGAGGAAATACCTCTTGCCGGCGATGTGGGACCCAGAAGCATCCGTCTGTAGAACACTCGTGTGAGAGCGAGACGGACATGGGGATAAATGACGACGTGGCGTCACATATGTCGGAAATATGTGTTCGTATGTAGAATACAGATGTTGGGTGGGGAAGGTGTTCAGGTGATCCGTGTTATGGGGGGATGGAAGCGGATAGGGTTTCTGATATTTTTGTACACAGGGTTGTCGTTTTGTGTGACGTGTAAATTCCCTTTTTTGTTTCTATATAAAAAGTTCGTAAATTATGAAAGTGGGAAAATATTCCTTTTTTTTTTTTAATTTTAAATTGTAATATAATTGCTGGCCATGGATATGTTGGGGGCCTGGGAGACGGTGGGGGTGGGGTCAGGCAAATGATGGGCGATATGGGCCAGAAACATACATGCGGCTATGGCGTATTTGCATTAATAATGCTTTGGGTGGGTTGGTGGGGCCCAAAGACGCACCCGAAGCGTAGAAGCTCAATCATGGTACATGATTTCAAAATGAGATGGGAAGGAAGTCGATTTCTTAATTTTCTTCAACGAAACCCAAGAAGGGAAGCCAGAGTCCTTCTGAGTAGTTTTGAAACGCGCCCCACCCCCCACAAAACGAATTCATCTGTGAAACAGATTTTGAAGTTTCTACCTTTGCGAAGTTACTTCTAGATGTATTTTTTGGTGCATTTAGAGATAAAAAAAAAAATGATACATTTCTTGACGATCCTCCGAGGAGTTGTTTTGAAAGACTTTATTTATGTGACACATTGCTTTAAGAGTTAAATGGTCTTCCATGATTAGCTTATTACAGTTTCTAGTTCTTAATTTGGTGTACTCATACACCTTCGGTGGGCTATGCCTACCTTCTTTATCAATACAATTACTTCCTACTTATATATATAAAAAAAAAGAGTTAGTTCTAGATAATTTTATCTTTGCATCCTCCGATAAATGTGATAATTATGCAGACAGATAAAAAGGTATAATCAGTTTGAACTTCGAAGATTGTTGTTTCTCCTCAAATTTGACACAAATTTGTGGACCTTGTCACTCACTCTCAAAATTCCACGAAAATGAGCTAACCAAGCCAACAAGTTAACTACAACCAAAATATGCTTCAATAGAGAAAAAAAAAAAGAAAAAAAAAAGAAAAAAAGAAAAAGAAAAAGAGAGTTAACTACAACCAAAACTTAGAACAGAAGCTTCATGGAAAATCTCAGCAGTACCATATAGAATAGGCAGCATGGCCAGTGCAAGCATTGAAATTATATCGTTATAAATCAGCTGAACAAAATGCTCAAATCTCAAACAATTAAACAGCAACAACTTAAGCAGCACAACTATGTCTCTCAGAAATCTTTCCAACACATTATCCATCAGATGACAAAAGGAATAAGACGTCAAACCTGTCCATTCGATCGACTAGCATCATATCTGATTCATGCAAAAATTGAGCACCTCAAAAGTATGGACTATAACGCATTGGCATTCTGAATCTTGGAACCTTCCTGCATATGAAATATGCTAACGGTTCACAAAGTGCAGTTGCTAACAATGAAATCAAGGAAAAGCAAGATTTTTAGGGGAATCACAAGTTAATGCGTGACCAAGAAGAGGAGGCAATGTTCAAGAAGCGTACCCATAACCATAAGGGGAGTATAAGTAAGGAGCAACAATGGGACTACTAGCTCGCATATAGGGGTTGGGTCGACGAGGACGATACTGCTTCATCCCAGGCACATTGGTCCGTTTAGCAGTCACCTGCAAACATGTTCAAAAAGTTCATACGGTTGAAAAATGAAATAAAAAGAATAGAGTTAATTAATCGTGTCAAAATGAAACCAGAAGAGAAAAAGGGAAAAAAAACTGGAACTATTGCTTTCACCTTTAAGTGACGTCCATGTAGTTCAGAGTCATTCAACAGAAGAGCCTCTTGAACAGCCTCAGCTTCAAGGAATTCCACATAAGCATAACCCTTAGGTTGGCCAAACTTGTCAGTGCGAATAGTGACTCTGTTCACCGTCCCACATGGCTGGAAATGCTGATGTACTTCTTCCGGAGTACAGGAATAATCCACCTGCAAAACCAATTTACACATGAAAGCGTTATTTATGGCAAAGAACAACCAAGCAAAGAGAAGAAAATAATAAACATAAGCCTAGCAGATCTACCCATTACAGCCGAACTAGAGGATGGAAGTGAAATCAACCTGTTACGTCTGATATTTAGTAAAACTGGCTATTCAACTTTCCATTACATTAGATGAAGAAATATGATCCAGGGAATGTACAATTCTCGTAGTACTCTAGATTCCTAATCAGTTTCTGGTATGCATGTTCTTCAACAACTCCTCAAATAACACACTCTTATTTTTTCTAAAAGAAAAATAAAAGATGCCAATGATTATAATTAGGCCTCAAACCCACCCCATCATCAATGCCTTCACCACTTGCTAGATTCACCTTAAGAAACTTTCTCACCCCAATTTCTAAGAAAATGATAAAGGCTGAAGCATAGATGGTTGGCAGGTATAAGGATCCAATGTCAAACAAAAAAGAGTTTTTTGATGAACCTTCAGTATGATAATGAATAGAAAAAGATAGATACTAGCATAACAAAGGAAGAAATGGCTTTTTTATGTGTGTGTGTGCACCTGTTTGCTTCCCATTAAAAAGAACAGTCTTATGTTCCTAGAGTAAGAGGCATGGACAGGGAAGGGGAAAGGGAGAGGAATCCACCCGGGAAACAAAACCATTGGAAACACGTGTATCAATTTTTCTTCTCCTTTTTTTCTTTTAAAAAAAAAGTTCTGTTAATAATAAAGTAGGTTTCAGTGTTCTTGTACCGAAGATCACCTCCATCCAATTCTGAAAGGGTGAGGAGATGCCATTCAAGCTAGAGTTCATTTGCAAACTTTCAATAACTATTTTATCTAAAACAACCAAATAGGCCCTCATTCTCAAGGGCATTTAAGCAGGAACATTAAAATTACTTCCTGTCTCAGATTTCAAAAGATTCAACTTTGGTTGCACCAAAATGTCAATATGGTCTTTTATTTTCCTCTTTCACTTCAATTTCCCAATGCTAATTATATGTTCCCTTTTCAGACATTTATCAGACTACACTAATGATATCAAATTCAACAAAGCCAGACAACAATTAAATAAGAAAAAGTGGTCTCACATTGCCAACAAACACTGATCGAGAATCTGCTTCCTCTCTATTTGCCTGTGTTGCAGCTGCACTACCAGGATCTAATTGCATGAGAGAGAGAGAAAGAGAGAGAAATAAGTGTCAATGTTGTTTAAAACAAAGCTTAATCTTCTAAATAGCAGTGCATTAGGGCGGCCCAAATCAATCTTCTCACATAAGTTTAAGCTCCAAAAAAGGGATGTAATGCCAAAGAGTATTCAGGAAAGTAAAAAGGTAAACATCCGAAGCCTAGAAGTTTGATTAAGAAATGAAATTTGAAAAAAAAAAATGAGAGAAAAATAAACGGGAGTTTGAGGAATTCTACAAAAAACACAAAAGAAAAATAAACCTTGTGTGGAAGCCATCTGCGACTCGAACTTGGCCTGCATCTCTCGCAGAGCAGCCGATTCATCCTCCATCTCTTTCAAGCGCTTCTGCATGTCTTCCAGTTCCTGCAATACACAGTTAACAGTTAGGGTTTCGTTGTTTATCACTGTCTTTACAAAGAATCCAATCAAATGAAAGGTTTTGGAAAAGGAAGAGCATTACTGTTTCGTTGTTATCAGGGGTGCCCTCTGCGCTCGCCATGTCCACCTCCGCATGCTCCATCTCTCTTCCTCCTCTCCCTGTCGCTCGCTCTCGCTGCGTGTGCGTCTCGAGCACAACCAACAGTAAAAAGCGCTACAGGCCCACTACTCGTTGGGCTTTCACTATGGTCCTTGTAATCCTATTTGTTCCGATTCCCACGTGACACGTCGGCATTAATAAAAAAAAGTGAGATTTTTTTATTTTTTTAAAGAGTAATTTTTTTATATTCTATATTTATCCCGGATGAGACATTTTTCTTATTTTTAAATATTTATATTTTTTAAAAATATAAATTTTAAATTGATCATAACATTACCTGGTCGTTACAAGTAAAATGAGAATATGATTTATAGAATTTTCTAAAATATAAATAGAGTAACATTGTATATTCTTATATTTATCTTATGATCATTTTTCAATGAAAAATATTTTAGTTATAAAAGGATTACATAATAATAATCCAACAAATTGATATAATTTGTCAGATTATAAATTTACTTTTATTATAAAGTAAATCTAATAAATTAAATAAAACCACATCAATTTATAAAATTATTTGTAATTATTTTGTAAATGTAGTATTACTCTTTTTCAATATATATATATAACAAACGTTTTTTCACTAAAAAACGTTTGGGCCTTCAACAAAGAAGGATTTGGATCTTGGATTGAAAAATGCTTCTAACAGGTATCTCCTATAAAGCTTAATTATTGGAGACCAATAGAAACTTGCCACGTAAGGATACATACAAAACCAACCCAAGATGCGTATCAGAGATTCCTGAATCGAGAACTTCCCGAACCCCCCCTCTTTTTGCTCTCATTCTCTCTCGAGAATTCAAAACCCCTAACCTCTCTCTCTCCTTCCCTCTCTCACATTTTGTCTCTCTCCTTCCCTCTCATGGCCTAAAAACTTGCAACTTTACCCGTTATGGACCTCAAATCCTACAACATTATCCTCACAACAGTACTGGTACTCTGCAGTGTTGTGGGTAGGCTTTTCCATAGTGCGCACTCTCTTCTTCGTGGTGAAAATACGCCTACGTACGTTGCTTTGAAGCGCCACTCATGCATGTTGTCTTTTGCATGATTATTTTTTTTTTCTTCAAATTTTCAGCCATATTACTATCTGTTACTTCCAGAGAAAGAAGGAGACGAGGAGAAGGAGGAAGAGGAGAATATATTAGTCCGATATTGAACTAACAAATTGAACCAAAAACAAAAAAGAAAAAAGAAAAACAAAGACAAAGAGAGGTTGAAAAATCAGTATTCGACGAAAGAGTTCTCAAACATGCAGAAGGAGAAAGAACAGAGAAAAAAGAACCCGGTGCCTCAGTGTTGAGTTTGACTTGGGGCTTCCATCATTTTCAAATATCTTATCAAGGATAGCTTGGAGACGCAACGTTCATTGTTTTTTAGTGTTAGTGTTTAAAATCTTTGTCATGTTGCACGGGCAGTCTAATCCATGACAGAAAAATTTGCAAAAAGAAATTCTAATTTTCTAAATCAATTTTGACTTGGTTTTATATTTATAAAATTCCCAAGAAACCTTTTTATTTTTTTACTGGGGGATGTACCACCCTTATCAGTATAAAACTCTAGAAATTTTCATCCTGTTCTTGCATGTTTGACTAGCAATTTTCCTACGATTAGGACACCGAGCTTCGGTAGCATGAAGTTCGAATGAGAGACAGAGAAAGGTTAGGGGGTTTTCAGTTCAAGGGAGAGGGAGAGAGAAGGGGAGGGGGCTTCTCGACAAAAGGCCAATCCCCTGCAGCGCGGCGAACAGGGATGGAGATGTAACCCTTACGTGGCACTACTCTATTGGTCTCCGATAAATCGAGCTTATAGGCAGCACCGGCGAAAAGTTATTCTCTCTTGGATTACATACCCGTTTCGATTTGTTGCATGGATGAAATGAAGACTTAAAAGTTAAAACACAGTTTAGCCGCTTAAAATTTTTGAAAGTTAGGTGGTGGAGGATTGTAAGAGCACTAGTATTGGTTTGACTAAATGTATCTCTAAATTTTAGTCAATATTATCTTTTTTTACATTTATCTATTTTATTTACATTCAATTCCCACATTGGATTAGCCATTTACCCTCTATATAATAATAAAATATTATTAAATTAATAATTTTTTTATTTAATTTATTTGTATCACATTTTATAATTTTACCAATTGAATATTAATAATAATTATATTCTAATTAAATTTATATTAATAAATTTATATTTTTAAAATTCATTTAATGTTAATAATATAAAATATTAATTAAATTCATCTAAATTTCTTAATTACAAACCAAATAGTATTTTAATTGAAGTGATAAATTAATATTTTAATATTTTCTTGAAGTGAGAAATTAATATTTTAATGTTTGGTGAATCAATAGTGATTCTCCATCTTTGGCCAATAACTATAGCAAAAGTCCATTTTATTTTAGACTTGGCCAATCCAATGTGGAGTGTTTCTAGTACATATTATCTAAATTTTAGCCAATCTTTAACTTTGGCCAAGCCAATGCTAGTGCCCTAAAATGGACTTTTGCTATAGTGATTGGCCAAAGATGGATAATCACTATTGCTTCACCAAACATTAAAATATTAATTTCTCACTTCAAGAAAACATTAAAATATTAATTTCTCACTTCAATAAAATTACTATTTGGTTTGTAATTAAGAAATTTAGATGAATTTAATTAATATTTTATATTAATATTTAGGTGAGTTTAATTAATATTTTTTATTATTAACATTAAATGACTTTTAAAAATATAAATTTTTTAATATAAATTTAATTATAATATAATTATTATTAATATTCAATTGGTAGAATTATAAAATATGATACAAATAAATTAAATAAATAAATTATTAATTTAATAATATTTTATTATTATATAGAGGGTAAATGACTAATCCAATATGGAAATTGAATGTAAATAAAATAAGCAAATGTAAAAAAGGATGATATTGATTAAAGTTTAGAGATGCATTTGGCCAAGCCAATACTAATGCAAGAAAGACAAAAAGAAGAGCCAAATTTCCATTTTGATTCTTTGCAATACTTTCAGCATTAATTATGTATGCTTTGATAATATCAAATATCCACTTTACCTCTACAACCATATTCAAATTTCAACCACAGATTCATGAAGCAACTCTATTGCCGACAGTGGATTTTGCACTTTACAGAACATATAGCAAACACCTTTGATCCAGATAGTGATCTCCAGCAGCTTCTCTTCATGACATGAAGATCACCTTTAAATACTCAGGGTCTGACCTTTTCAGTAAACTTGACGATGAGCAGAAACAAGAGTCGATAGAAAGCAATCATCCCCAGCAATACAGCAAGATCACCCCACTTAGAGTAACCCATTTCAGCTTGCCATGTATCTCTCAAAATCTCCTCCCCAGTGATGATGTGTGGCCCTCCATCTCTGTTACTGTGAAATATTGTTCCTTCAAACTCGTTCTTGAACATTCCTTGGTATGCATACTTGTGGAAAGCCACCTCATGTAATGGGTATTTCCACAAGGGTTTAGGAAGATCATTTGGCAATCTGAAGAATCCGCCAACTAAAATCATCAGCCCTTGAATTCCTGCACCCGCAATTATACCCATCAGATAATTGGGCACAATGCTTGCCACAATCATCATCTGGCTCTCGACCAACATCATACAAGCAAATAGCGACGAAATGAAGTAGACAAAGTATTCTGGTCCGTTGCGCAGTCCAGGCAGGTAATAAGCTATAGCTCCCGGAATGACTGAAACCAGTAGCAGGTATGGCACAGAAGAGAGTGTGTTGCTAATTACAAATGCACCAGTGCCGTAATGCCCATTTAATCTTTCTTTTTCAAATATCTGGATTATGGCGTAAGAAATGTCCAGTAATTCTGGTAATTAATGTTAACACGATACGAAAGAATTTGATTTGAAAGGAAAGCAGCATAAAACTAATTCTCTTGTACACTTGTGATTAACAGAAAGAAAAGGGTCGAATTAGTTTATACGTACCTTCATGTCCTCCACAAAAGATGGGAATCCACCAATGGCCATGAACGTTAGGAATGAGGCTATAAACATTATCAGCGAAACTCTTGCCTGAAACAATCCAATGCACCATGTTCAATACACACGAGCCATCATGTTAGTTTGAAAAGATGGAATCATCAACGTTTGCTTCTTTCAAATTTATTTCTTCTTATCCTCATGATGATGTCTCACCTGAATTGAACCATAACTATGGCCAATGTTGAAAAACACTGTACCGAGGCCAATAGCCAACGCGATATAAATTGCTAGGCGCAACCAGTAGTAGCCTAGATCACGATACATGTTCACAAAAGATCTTCTTGTTAGAACATGACACTGAGTAAGGAAACTAGCATGGCTTCTCTTCGTCTCCAATTCTCTGTGGTCCTTAAAACAGCAAGTCGAAAAACGTCAGTCATCGGTTTGAATATTAGCCAATTGTGTGAATAACTGCTAAATATATTTACATGCATGCTCACCTGTTTACATATCTCAGCTACCTGCTTTGGTACTTGTTGGAACCTGTCTGATGATTTATACGACTCTACAAGTATTTCAACTGCTTCCTCTGTGGATATTGCTGATCCAGCTAAACCTTCCTCAATGTCCTGTAATTACACAAATTCATGGCCTTGAGAGCATTGTTTTTTTTCCCTTGTCTTAGCACTCTGAGAAGGGACATTGAACCCACCTTTTCGAAATCCTTGTTTATGGTTTTTAGGAAGTGATCAGATGGGTTTTGGAGGGTAGGGCATGGGAAACCACTTAAAGCAAAAAACTGCAAATGAATTAATCAGAAGGAAGAGTGGTTAATTAGATACTTACTTCGAACCTAGCATGCTGCAGAGACATGGAACATTTAAACTTACCTGATTTGCTGCAGAAGCAGGACCAAAATACACGGCTCTACCTGAAGATAGGAGACAGAGATTGTGAAAGAGTTGAAAGACTTCAGTGCTAGGCTGATGAATGGATGCAACAATGGTCCTTTCAATCCCATCTCTTTGACCGAGGTGTGCAATTCTGCTCATGACATAAAATGATGCTGCACTGTCAAGCCCGCTGGTTGGCTCGTCCAGGAAGAGAAGCTTGGGGCGTGTTAGAATCTCTATGCAGATGCTCACTCTCCTCTTTTGCCCACCACTAATGCCTTTGACTCCCCACCCTCCAATTCTGGTGTTCATTGCATCTTGCAATCCCATTTCTCTTATTGTGATGTCTGCTCTCTCCTTCTTCTCTGATTTTGACATTGAGTCTGGTAACTGGAGCTGAGCTGAGTAGTACACTGCTTCTCTCACCGTCAAAGTCGTCATTAAAGTGTCATCTTGTGTCACATATGCCTAAGTTACATAGAATTTATATATTTGGGAAATCTGTTAGAATTGGAATGGCTTATCATATGCAATACGTTACTTATTTCACTTTTGTTCCCTTGGACTTATAATGTCCAGTATCCATCAACTATTTGATCTAATTTTATTTTTCAAAATAATAAATTCAAAGATAGATTAATAAATTCAATTTCGACGGCTTTTAGTACAAAGAACAGTGTTTTTGGGTCACGGGTGTAGTTTTTTGGTTTTAAGCTTAATTGATGAGTCAAGTTCACACCATTACAGGATTATAAGCATGCTAATAAGGATGTCACTATCTACAATTGCATTAATCGACCTAACCTAGTCCCATCCCTAGGCAGCCCCAATCTCGGTTTGCTGTTCAATGACTTTTGTCGTCTCCAGAACGAGTTCTGTTATATATAATCATTTTTATATATTCTTTATGTATTTTTTGTATATTCTATTGATATGATGATTAGTTGTAATAGTTATTTTATATTTAAAAAAGTGATGTAATCAATCATCGTAATGAAGTATACAAGAAATACCTAAAAGTGACTGCACATAAAATTTTTAAATGTTATATACAATTTTTAAGTGTGATATTTGCGTATTTTATTTTAAAAAAAAAAAAGTAGGCGCCACCATAAAAAATAAAAAAAAAGATAAATTTTTTATATGTAAGTCTCAAATTTTTTTATTTATTTTTCTCAAAAAAAAAAATTTTGCAAATATCATTTTTCAATATTATTAATTTTCAATTTGTTTTATTTTAGTTTTTGATTGATTAGATATCGACTCATCCGTACCGTCTAAACTTGTAATACTTATATAGCATTATTTGTTCAAATTTATATTTATAATTAAGTTGATATAGAAAATATATCATCACATCACTAATATTAATATTTAATCTGTAAAAAGATATTAAAAATAAAATTCTATTTTCTTACAGACTTACGAGAAATGACTTTTATTTAAAAAAAAAACATTTAAGTAATAAATTATCGAAACTTTGGATCCATATATCTCAAGTGCACCAAATAAAATATAAGGACCTATGCTAGAGTGGGTTTTTCTTGTAAAAAATGCTAACTATACTTAACAAAAATTTATAAATAATTTATTTTTTCCCGTGTTAATTATTAATATATTAAAAATTAAAAAATTAAAAATTAAAAAAAAAAACTGACAAAACGAATCTATTACGTAAAAGTATAAGTACACATAAGAGTACTCTTTTCTTATATATACCATCTCTACTTAATTAATTACATACCGATGTTCCATAAGCCAGGACCTGCTTACGACCATTTATCAGAATCTCTCCCGTTTGCCTTGTGTTAGAGTCCAACCTCCCTGCAATAATATCAATTAATCCAAAGTTCTAGTTTTGAAGGTAAAAAGTAATTAGGTCGTACCTGTTAACGACTAAAAAAATCAAAATTTAGTCATAATAAGAAATAAAAAAATAATAATAATAAGAACCCAAAATGAAAATTAAATTGATATATAGAGGCCGAAATACCCTCTACTAAGATATTAATATTTTTATTATTCTTATAATCTTTGATCATAGATAATGTCATAAATCTCAATTTTTGTTGTCATAAATCAAGACACCATGCAATTCGCTGCTCCACGAACAATATGTCATGTTAATATTATAGATTGCATTTTATGTTATAAAGCTTTCATTACTCACGCACTTACTTCTACCAAAGTACGTACATTAAAAATAAAAGTTTTAATATTTAAATATTTAGAATTTTGTTCCACACAATTAATACGTTGCTTAAAAATAAAAAAATAAATAATAAAATCTACTTCTTCCTATCAGTTGAAACTTTTGAAATAAGTGATGATTTCACAATAGTCTATAATATAAATTGTATGAACCTAGTCTAAAACCTCAAAATTCGAGTTGTTTTAAACCCAAATTAAGAACAACATTTTTAAACCAGAATCCTAAAATACAACTACTCCAACTAACATATTAATTTATTTATCCCCTATATTATAAAATTTATAAACACAAATATGTCTTATTTTTTATAAATAAAAATCAGATTTATTTACTCACCAAAAGAAAGAACTATTGAAAACAAAGGTACGTACGTTATAACTCATGTGGTATTTGATGTCGAGGTAATATTATAAGAATTAATTAGCAATCAGGATTTTTTTTTTCCATTTTCTAATTAATTTACAGAAATTCACTAAAATATTAGTCACATATCTTCATCTGAAAGCAAGAGTACTTCAGTCAAGCAAGGAAATTATAATATCAGTACTTGGGCATGCTATATATAATTAATTAATTACCAGCTAAAGCATCGAGAAGTGTAGATTTGCCGCAACCTGAAGGACCCATAATGGCTAGAAGCTCCCCAGGTCGAGCATAACCTGTTAGATCCTGAAGGATTGATTTTGTGCCTCTTTTTCCATTGGAAACTGTCACGCTTAGATCCTTCCATGTCAAGAAAACTCCATCATCATCCTGCTCTGTCCCAAACTCCTCCATGTTAGAACCGCCTCCTCCTCCTCCTCTTTTGTTTGGCACTGTGGTTTTCTTGATGGTTTCCATTTCTAATGTGGTATTGATTCCATGGTCTGTGAGAGGTTGGAGAGCTGAGTGAGGAAGAGAAGCCATAAGAGAGTAGAAGTGCTGCTGCTCGCTGAGGGAAAAGGCTTAATTTTACATATATAGACTTCACGGGCTTATGCTTGCTTGAATAGGGACTGGAAGCCTGAGCGGCTGAAAATCAGAGGCGGAACATTTCTAAAAAGCTCAATAATATTTATTAAGAATTATTATAACCACAAAAAAATTTATAAAAAAAATCTATTTTATAATAAAAAATAATTTTATAAATTTAACGTATCACGTTAAATCACATTAATTTATAGATTTATTTTTATAAAATATATTTGTAGCTAAAATATCTCTCATATTTATTTATTTTAGATTTTCTTAAAAGCCAAATTTTATAAAAAATAATTCTGCCTCTAAAAAATGTTTAAAGGTTTGTACCCTTCAAACTAAATGTGCTGATTCCGAATATTCTTTTCCTAATTTTATTCTTAGACGGGAGAAACATGACTAGAAGATGAGTAATAAAATATATACAAATATATTATTATGCTACTGATGCGGTAGATTTTTACATCAGTGATATGTTTTAATTGAATCTTGCTAGGTACAAGTGATTTAGCATACCAAACTACGTACCGTTGTTGATATAACTTTTTTTATTAAAAATAAAGATAAAAAAATTTGAGAGAAGAAGGAGACTGTTTTCTGTCTCACAAAAATTATTTTTATTTTTAATTAGTACTGTTTCATTAAACGGATACCTTTCATGTCAATATTATATTGATGTGCTCGCAAACTCAATGAGACTTTTCCGTTTTAATTTGTATGTCAAGAAATTGACTCGAATGTGAATAGATTATGTTAATGTTAATTAAAGGATCCACGTGTAAAGTATGTATATCTCTTAGATTAGCATACGAACAAAACCTTGTTGAGGTTACTTAAAAAAAAAACAAAACCTTGTTGATCAGGTGAGGTGCATGCATGACCAGCTGATTATATTCCGCTAGCTGATAAGAAATTGGAGAAATTTAAGGCCCTGCATTTCAAATATAATTCAATGCTCCAAGGACTCCGAACAAATTTTCAGGACCCATGCATTATTCCTTTTAGATTTTGACATTCAGAACCCAACAAGATTATAGGCTGCGCATGCATAGTGTTGAATTGCCATCGTGAGAACAAGCCAAAAAAAGAAAAAACCCATTTAATGATGAACGTGACCGATTAATTAATCCATGCATTTACCATCATGTGTTAATTGCACCTCTCTGCAAAAAACGTCTTGTGACGGAAACGCCAGGTTCTTCAATTCAATTGTGTATATAAAGTTGTGCTTGCTTGTCTTGAAGCGTTTTCTTTTAACGTTGGACAAATGGTAGGACTAATCAGCATCGCAAGCTTACAAAATGTTTCTTCCTTTCCAAGTCGGCCAATGTCCTTGATCGATCTGCTCATCGATGCAACGCTACAAGAAAAACGGATATTTGTGATCATATTTTTGTAAAGAAAAAGACTATTTACAATGAAAACATACTCATTTTAGTTAAAAATAGTCATTTCGTTAAAAATAACTAGTCATAAATAAATAGTTTTCTTATAATGCGAGATCCTATCTTCCAAAGTCCTATTCACTCTTTTTTCTTATAGAACTAATGTATCTGCTCATACCTTTGATGAGTGTTCAGGTAATGCATGCAGTCCATGCAAATCACAATGCAGTGCATCCAATTAATGAAGGAGTGCACACAGCAAAGCAAAACCATAAGGACTCACGAGCATCCTCTAGAATATTCACCACTATAGCAAATCACTCTTCGTAGCACTATTAGCAACGTGCCTTGGTCTGTATCACTGGCAATGTATGTGCCTCTGTGCACACCTGCCATTTCCGTTATGTAGAAGATTCCTTTGCATATTATTGTATAAAAGAGAGGCTTCCTCATTTTAAAAAAATGCAAGAAAAACATATATACAATTAGTGTTTTTAGCATGGTATCAAAGCATTCTTTGGACTAATCGTCCACCATGTCTATTCCTTCAAACACCTCTTATTCTTCCCTTTCCTTGCCTAGCCACTCCCATATCATTTCTGTAAAACTCAATCCTAAAAACTACATTCTTTTGGAAGGTTCAAATCGTCCCCTACCTACGAGGCCAAAAGTTATACAAATTTGTTGATGGTACTCATCCAACACCCTCGGCCAAACTTGCAGATGATTCCCCTAACCCAGATTATGAACTCTGGCTGTAACATGACCAACTAGTCATGTCTGCTTTAATCTCCTCTCTCTCTGAGTTTATCATTGCTCAAGTTGTAGGATGCACCTGTGCACGAGATGTGTGGCTCTCACTCGAGTCTACATACGCCTCTACTTCCTAAGCTCGTTTAATTCAAACCCAATTTCAACTTGCATCTCTTTAAAAATGCACATACCCAATCTTAACTTATTTTTGTAGAGCAAAGACCCTTGCCGACACCATGGTTGCAGCTGGTCGTCCCTTACCTTCTACTGAATTTGTTCCTTGTTTACTTGCTAGCCTTGGCCCAGATTATGATGCCCTCGTATCCTCTATCACCACGAGAATAGATCCTATCTCCACAGACAAACTACTTGGCCATCTCCTTGCTCACGAAGCTCGTATGCAGCATCATGCAGCAGATATTTCCCTTTTCTCTCCTTATCAGGAATCCATTGCCAACTTCTCAGCCTAGTCTTCTCCCATCCCTGCATTTGGCCATGGTTGTCAAAATTTTAATTGTGATCGTAGGGGTCGTGCTTCAAATGGCGATTTAGGTAACACCCAATCTGCTCCATCTTCTGCCTTAATTGATTCTCGTCCCATTTACAAGGTCTAGTATGATGCTTATTACAGACCTTCTTCATGCCTTACGGGTTGAATTTCCCATCACTGATCTCGGAAGCCTGCATTTCTTCCTAGGTATTGAAACAACTCATACCAGTGATTGTGTCATGCTCACCCAAAAGAAGTATATTGTTGATCTATTACATCGTACAAACATGTCTTCGGCAAAACCAGTCAAAACACCAATGTCCACAACAGAGAAATTAAGTTTTCATTCTGGAAACCTCTTCGAAGATCCATCTTTGTATCAAAGTGGGATCCTTGCAGTACTTTTCCTTCACACGACCGGACCTAGGTTTTGCAATGAGCAAGGTCTGTCAATATATGCATGCACTAAGAATACCACACTGGCAAGCTATTAAACGGATTTTGAGATACCTTCGACAAACTCCTAATCTCAGCCTCTTATTTTCTAAGTCACCAACTATGAACCTCATGGCATACGCTAATGCCAATTAGGCAGGGTGCCCCGACAACAGAATATCCACAAACGCCTATCCCATATACTTTGGTTTGAACCTGATCTCGTGGTCGTCTAAGAAGCAACCTACAGTTGCACATTCATCAACAGAAGCAGAGTTCAAGGCAGTGGCAAATGCCACTGCAGAAATCATTTGGGTGTAGCATCTATGTAAGGACCTTGGGATCATCCTTACCTCTATACCAGTCCTTCATTGTGACAACCTAGGAGCCACCTACTTGTCATCCAATCCGGTGTTCCATGCTCGCACCAAGCATGTTGAGATAGACTTCCATTTTGTTTGGGATAAGGTCCTCAACAAGTCCTTGACAGTGTCTTTCATCTCAAGCAAGGATCAACTAGCAGACGTTCTTACCAAACCTTTGTCAACTGCTCAGTTTCAACTTCTATGTTCAAGTCTACGCTTAAAATCATTGTCACTTGACTTGAGGGGGTTTGTTGACGTAATGCATGCAGCCCATGCAAACCACAATGTAGTGCATCCAATTAATGAAAGAGTGCACACAGCAGAGCAAAACCATGAGAACTCACGAGCATCCTCCAAAATATTGACCACTGTACTAAATCACCCTTTGTAGCATTATCAGCGACGTGCCTTCGTCTGTAGCACTGGCAATGTACGTGCCTCTGTGCACACCTGGCATTTCCGTTATGTAGAATATTCCTTTCCAGATTATTGTATAAAAGAGAGGCCCTGTCTCATTGTAAAAAATGCGAGAAAAACATAGATACAATTAGAGTGTTTTTAGCAATGATCAATCATGTAGATCGAGAATAACATAAACTTTCTTAAGGTACACATCCTTATCTTTTTTACAAAAGAAATATGATAATACTAGATTTACAATCCTACTATGATTATAAAATAGAAGTACAAATATAATATTAGCAATGTTCATCAAGGTTTCGGATCGATATCTGGGATTCAAACCTCGGGTGAAACCTGGATGAATCCGGGTTTTTGAAATCTGGAAATCCGAATTTCGGGTTGTACCCGGATTTTTTTTTTTCACAAAAGCTTATATGTTATTAATTCTTTTTTCAAGAAAAAAATAGTATTGAAAAGCATTGGTTTATCTAAAAGTCTATATTTTATTATAATTTTTTCAAGAAAAAATGTAGAAAACTAAAAATATATCAAAATTGAAAACTAAATTTATGTCAAAAATAGCTAACACTATAAGCCTATAAACAACTAATTAACTTTTTAACTAAATGAACGTAAAACAAAACAAAAAAATCCAATATTCATCATGTAAAATGCATGCGACGTACACGATATATGCAATCCACTATATATTACATTGTTTGAATTAATTTGTTAAGAATGTTACAAAACACATACATTGTTTTAATTAAACTCCAATACACAACAATAAACTACCATTCACCGGATACTAATTACTTCATTAGAGCATACACCACTAAGCATGACATTTAATTAGTTTTGAAATTCTCATATTTTTCCTCTGCTATTTTCTAAACTCTCAATTTGAAAGTAACAGCTCTGTTTTGAACACTTGTCAAGGCATGGATGAGCTGAAGCTGGAGCTTTTCTACATTATTCTTGAACTTGAATCATTAAAAATACAAGCAACTAAAGAAATCAGAAAGAACAAGGAGTACGTAAATCGTGTAAGATGTTTAAATCATAAAACCCACCTGCAAATGGCCAGCCCCCAAAACCAACTCAACAAATCACAAATCTATAAAATAGAGAGAGAGAGAGAGAGTTACTGCTCACCTTGCAAGAAGATAGAGTGCAAGAGAGAGACTGAAGATAGAGAGGCCAAGTGCAATGGTAAAGTCTCCAAATAAGGACAACTGTTTAGGAAGAATCTAAAACCCAAAGGGCATAAATGTATTGGGTTTTGGGGCAACCTAGATAAACATGAAATCAAAAAAAAAAAAATGTTACTAATTTGTAGCTTAATGTAGCTTTATGCATGGATGTAGTCATACCTCAAATCTTGAAGGATAACTGATTCTTTGAATCAATAGTATATATTCTTCCAACTCTCGAATGTTGACCGCTTTAGTCATTAACCAATTTTGAGTGCAAATAAGGGCTTCAACAGTCTCTGGAGGCAATGAACTCCTAAAAGGATTTAAGATGTGTCCTCTAGTACTGAATGCGGACTTTGAGGCAACAATGACAATTGTGGTGGCTAACACATCACGTGCTACCTCAGAAAAGAAGGATAATTGGTGACATTAACCCTCCACCAATCCAAAATATCAAAATTGAGTATTTTTGTGCACACCCCACCGATAAATACCTATCTATTTTTTATCTAAACTCCATAAAACCATGCTCCTGAAGGTATTTGTCTAACATGATATCAAATCTAATCGAGGTAGTATTAGAAGTAGAAGTAGTACTTGACTTGCCTTGAATCACATTAGAACTCCCCCATTAGCCACACAGAATGTGTTATATTGCTCAATCAAACAGCTTAACAAAAGTTTAACCTTGGCCTCTATTCTATCCGCCAACTCATCCCCTTTGCAATTTTTCAAACAAAACCTCATTAACACAATTTTGTATCATAGATTAAGTACAAAAGTAAAATATATTATCAAGTTGAACCTATTTGTGCTACCCCAATACTTGTCATACTTACTTCTCATATTTATGCCCATAGTCCTAGTGATAACATCATGACTCATGCACATATCATTTAATACATCTTTAGTTGTGCAGAGTTCTTGAAAATATACATTAGCCGTCACATACAAAGAACCATAAATGTTCAATATAACATCATAAGAATATTTCAGCAACTTTAGAAAACTTTGTGCTCTTTTTTCAATCATCACTAGTAGGGTTCATGAATTCATTATCCACATACATATAATAGTGTTCAAAAGCTTATTTGTGTTTTTTTAGCGTACTCAACATCAAATATCTGGAGTCCATCTAGTAGGAACATCCAAGCAAATCATCATCCCACTAATCTTTTCATTTGCCGCACAAGCGTTGAACTTGAAAGATCTTAAAGGCCAAGATTTCACATATCTGACAACATTTCTAATCCTTGTTACAAATTCATAAGCATCTCTCAAACCGTCCATAACAATCAAATTCAATATATGGGCAGAGCGCAACATGTAAAAAAACTCATAACCCAATATAGTATAATCACTATCCTTTATCATCCTCCCTATATAATTAACATAAACAACATTAGAAGAGATGTTATCAATAGTGATTGTTAAAATCTTATCAATCCCCCAATCATACAACTTCAAGTCTAACACCCTTCGACTAAATTTGGAAATTGGCTATAGAGATAAAAACAAAACCCATCCTTTACAATATATTACTAATTCAATATGTATGTTTTCATGCTAATCAAAGATCAATAAAAAAAAACATACATCGATCTACACACCCAAAAATAAAATTAGAGACTTTCAAGTGAAAGTGGCATAGCTGTAATTCACGATGTGTACAAGAGACAACACAAACCACAGCAAGTCAGAAACAATACCTCCTTAGACCATTTGCATATAGCACATATTTACTACCTAGTACCTACATAGTCCATCAAAGAGCCTAGAGATGATCACACATTGCTGATCCAAATATCATTGATGATCACACACTGTGTAACACCACCATATCATAAACACGAAATTAATTAAATTATATTATTTTTTCGATCTACTTCTTAATTATTCCATGCAATTAAATTAATTAGTATATAATTCTATTTAACATGAAGACAACAATCACCTAAACATAATCACTCTCATCACAAATAAACGTAGTAAAATTTAACAAATACAAGCACCCATCCAAACCCAATTAATTTTTTTAACAATGGGCCAAAACCCAAGCAAAAGTGAAAGTGTATTGTTAAAATCAGTTTAGAATCAAGTTGAGCATGCTCATTTGGAAAAAAAATTAAAAAATAGGAATCTAGTTTTTAATTGTGGGTTTACTCTTTTTCTTGTCCAAAAACCTTTTGGGGGTTAAAACTAAAAATATGCTACTGTTCTTTCACATTATAACTGAGACAGAGTACAATATGACTACTTAATCATGAGAAAAAGAGATTAAAATTTCGATCATTCCCCGATCGTGAATATAACCAGATACTATACAAGTTTAATAAATCACATTTTACAAGGTTTTAGGCAAAATAGACCATTAATTGATACATCTCTAGAAAAGGAAGCATTTATTGACCAAACCTTCAAATCAAACTAAAATGTAGAGAAAAAACCAAGCTAGAATCAAAAGGACTTATAACATCTACCAATCCAACACTTTTTGAACACAAGCTAAGAGATATACAAGAATCTATGAGTTATAAAAGCTCAACACACACACACAGAAATGGAGAAAAACTAACTTCGATTCTTGATGGAGTGACACAGAGTGATGAAGACGATGGCATGAGGCAACGAAGCTTCAATCGGCATAGGAAGAAGTGCTAGGAGGCTAGGGTTTCGGTGTGTGTGTGAGAGAGAGAGAGAGAGAGATAGAGAAAGATCCTGAAGGAATGAAAGGTTTCGGCCTTTTGTGTTTTAACTATTAGCATAAAACGATGTCATTTTGGTTTATCAATACGACGCATTATATTGATACTGAGTGTCTATTTTTAAAAAACCCGAGCACACAATTTTACCCATACCCAATGCACCTGGATTCTGGACATGGCCGAGAAAAAACCCCCGACCTTGATGAAAATGCCTATACAAGATTATAAAGTCTCGTGAATTTTATGATTTTTCAAAAATATGATTTTAGCTTCCCGCCCCTCGATCATAATTTCATTGCTAGTTGGAGTCTGCAAGCCTCATCCTCTAGTAAAGCTGCCCATGTTTGGCTGAACCTAGCAAATAAGAAGATTGCTCAGAACGCCACTGGCATTAAGCTTCGTACTAGAGGTCCACAGCTGATGGCTTGTGCCAAACTGTTGGCCAGGGCAAGCCTCCACTTGGTGGCAACAAAAATTAATTAAGCTTCATGATGTGTACAAAAAGTGCTTGAAGTTTGAAAGGGGAGCCACAACACTGCTTTTGTTGGCAAAAGATCTTGACCTTGCCACTCCTACCATATAGTTTGATGGGAAATAAGTTCAAACTAGTTTCACTTTCCTTTTTCTATAATTCTCGATTCCTTTTTTTGTATGTAACTCCTTGTTTCCATTCTTATTTCTTGACATTTAACGTGAATGCAAGTCTTAATTCCAGATTATGAGGGAAAAAAAGAACTTTCCCGGCACAGAGTTTATAGGGGTAAATATACTTTTCCTAACTACGTCAAACCCTCAATTTGCTATTATAGTGCCATGGCCATCCCATACGGTCATGCCATTCTTTCTCTACATCGAACAATATTGCATAAACATGACAGAGGAAGATGATAGTAGTAGAAGCACCATGCACCAAACTAGAACCAAGACTACTGGAAGGGTCAAAATCCTATATCTGACCCAATGGGCCCAATAACGCCTCCCAGGTACCCAAACCCAGAAAGATGGGCTTCATGTGAACGCCCCTCGTACAGGTTGTGGATTGTAATAACGACTTGCATAGCCCACGAGAGAAGATTTTATTCAACTCATGCTAGCTAAGGCATTCCAACAATCTCACTAGGATAAGATAAGATATGGATAATTGAAGAATTCAAACAGAGATGCCCAGACTTTATTTCAAACAAAAGATCATGTTCTTGCGAAGTTAAAAAGAGGTCCCTCTTCACTCTATATATATCCATGGACATCTATTCATCAGGTACATGAACATCACTTCTGTCTTCTACTGGAAAGATTGAACAACACATTTGACTTAGGCATCAGAGGCCTTTCTATACCCTTTAGACCCTCTCGTTTCTTTGGTTGCAGGTCTGTGTTTGCAGGAACGCGAAATACGTTGAAAACAACTACCATACCAACTGTCTCTTTGTGACAACTTTGCTTAATAAGGACTCGAACCCCTAATTTAGGTTGGCAGGTGGGTGGGTTAAGTCATTGCATTGCACGTGGTAATCTACATGTGGCTCTTGTAAGTGAAACTTGACAGAGGTTGAAAAGAGAAGTCATATTTGCAGTACGTTATGATGTACAAGTCTCGTACATATTTTTTGAGAAAAATAGATAAATCTAAGATCTATATGAGAAATTTATTTTTTAAATGGTGGATCTCACTCTTTTTTAAAAATTATTTGACTTTACACTCTGAGACTGTATTTATCATTATCTGATTGCAAAATATGCCAAAGATAGCAAATGATGATAAATATGTCATATCATAATGTGATGAAAATAAGATGAGAGTATGTAGTATAGCATTATGGGCCATTTAAATAATGAAAGTATTTCATCTCATCTCATCTCGTCATTATAACTTTTTTAAATTTTTATACAAAATATTATAAACAATTCAACATTTTCAAATCTCAAAATAATAATAATATTGAAAAATAATATTATAACAATATTTTATTCCACTTTCAACTTTCATCTCAACTTATTATCCAAACGGCACCTAAATCCTTTTTCTTTTTCTATGTTCATCTCAAGTTTTTCTTTCTTTTTGTTTTGTTTTGTTATTAATTAAATGATGAAGATAATGATAATTAAACGCAGTCAATGAGTTCCAACTCAAAACGTATTTCCTCTCCATGTAAGAAACAAAGAATAGGGTGGGTTGGAGGTTACTTACCAAAAAAGGAGTAGGTTGGAGAAAAGTGGAGGTTGGAGAACCATTGCCATTGGTGTGGGTCAAATTCGAGATATTTTCCATTTTTTGATCTGTTTTTAAGAACATCAATCCTTCATGGGTTTTATGGTTACTACCTAACTTGGGAATCTAATAGCTCAAAATGTTCAGAAAGCGCATGGTTTTCATGTGGGGTCTTTTAAATTATTGAAGACCATGAATGTAACAACCCTTAGAGAAGCACCGAAAATCCTTTAAAAAGGTTCTTGACTAATTAATTAGGGGTTTTGCAGGGAGTAGGAGGGTCACTGACGGTGAGTTTTTTGAAGACAAATTGTTGGTTCAGTCGAGAGCCATTCGATTGTAGATTTTATGTAATTTTGCTCGTGGACGGACTGCACAGTAGTATAAGAAAATTGGTTATTGAGCCTTGTAAGGTATAAGCAGTTTGGTGCACTAACTCGTCTAGCGACACTTACATGATTTTTTTTATTAAAAGGAAATTTTTTTTTTAAGAGAATAAGAAAGTCTTCTATCTCACAAAAAATATTCTTGCAAGTAAATTTGCACATCAATATTGATATTTAAAACATTCGTTTAATAAAATAGTACGAATTGAAGATGAAAATAATTTTTATAAAATAGAAGACTTTTTTATTCTCTTGAATTTTTTTTTTTTCAATAAAAGTCATGTAAATGTCAGTATACGGGTTGGTGTGTGAAATCGCTTATACCTAATAAGGTTTTTAAAAAAATAAAAAACATTGATATTTGTTATTAAAAATAATATTCGTAAATTTATTAAAAATAATATTCGTAAATTAGAAAGCGCATGGTTTTCATGTAGTGGCAAAACGACTCCACCCTTTATCGAGTCTCATCCAGCGCTCGTTATTGTCCTCGTTAGTCGTTTCTCTTCCTCTCCGAGAACCAAAAGAATAAGCTAGAGCCATGACCGATGTCGGCGGCGCCAGTGTGGTCCGGCCGAACGCGCGTCGCGTGACCGCGCCGGAGGATCTGCTTGAGTTCGAGACGTCGCGGGAGGTGCAGGTGGTCACCAGCTTCGATCAGATGGGCATCAAGGACGACCTGCTCCGCGGCATCTACAATTACGGCTTCGAGAAGCCCTCGGCCATCCAGCAGCGGGCCGTGGTGCCCATACTCATCGGTCGAGACGTCATCGCCCAGGCCCAGTCCGGTACGGGCAAGACCTCCATGATCGCCCTAGCCGTTTGTCAGAAGGTTGAAACTACCACCAGAGAGTGCGTCCCTTCAAATCCCTAATCTTCTTAGAAATCCTAGAATTCATCCTATTTGCTTTTTTGTTTTAATACATGTATATAGACATGTTTCTCGTTATAGGGCTTAGGTGTATGGCAAATTTTATTTTAGGTCAATTTTGTTCCATGGAAACTATTTTGGGGGGTTTTTTATTCCCGGAATTAAATCGTCTTACGTGCCTTAATTAAGCTGTAGGGGTTGTTCTGGAGAATAAAAGTATGTGCTAGTAGTAGTAGAGCTGTGAAACCCTTACTTTCAAGGTGTGAAAATTTAGGGAAAATTTAATAGGACGAAATAAAGGATTAATCGTTTTGGTTAAGCCTTCTTTGTGTTTCCGACTTTACAAAAGATAATTTAGGAAAAATATCTACTTTTTTATGGGTAAACGAGAAGGAAAAATCTCTACTTCTAGAAAGCCTAAAATGGGAATTGGGAAGTTATGGATGTGGCTTATGTTTTAGGGATTGAGCTTTGAAAGGGTAATTATTTAGGTGTAAAATTTTAGGTAAATATAAATTATTGTGTATTATGTGCTCATGTTCTGTTAGATCACTTTTAAAATTTGCCACTGTATATCTCAGCTGTAAATTGTTAGAAAGGAACAAGCACTTTCTAAAGAGATGAAATTTTTGGTTGTAGACATATTTATTAGTAAGGTTAATTAAACATGTTATCTAAGTCTTTGTAGAGAACCCATTAAGGCGCTTGTGATGCTCTTCTGCTAACTCCAATGAAAGATATTCGAAATGAAGTTGATATTGTCTTGGGGGACTAATGCATTATAAAAGGACTTGACTTCCAACTCCTCTCTCTTTGATAGGCTCCAAAGCATCTCGTTTTCCCCATCCTCTCTAATTCTAAGAGTGCATAGAGTCAAGTATAGAAGAAGGGATTTTATCTCCCAATCTTGAACCCCTTGGAAAACACCACTACCCATTAAGGAGACCATTTGAGGACTATAAGTTGTCTACCACTGATGCATCCTTATTCCTATCATTGTTGAATAGGTCTGGGAAGGTCCTTTTATAAGGTTGCTTGCCACACCATAGATTATGCGAAAACTTCATCTTTGTTCCACCCCCACCTCATATTTGGTGTACCTAGAGAATTCACCACGAAAAAATGAACATGTCATCTGCAAATAATAGGTGTGAGATAAAAAAAATTTCCTCATTGCGGATCCCCACTGAGAACCCACATTCACCAGTGCTCAGATTATTCTAGAATCCTAGAGGGAGAAGTATGAGGTAAAAAACCAACCTTTTCAGTGAATGTCTTGGGTCACTTTGAGATGATGTAGTTGGTTTGTTTACTCCTGATGAGGACACGAGACTTCACTAGATACAGTTATTATTGCATGGTGTTACGATTGTTCGTTTCTTTTAATTATCAGAAAAAAAAATATTGTTGATTTCTATAAGTGTCTCCAAGAGCTGATGATATGTTGCCTTTTGTTTCATTTTATTTTGAGGCTGCTTTATGATGGTATTGATGCTTTATCACTTTCTTTACTTGTAAAAAAATGACGGTATATACCTATAAAAAAAATGATGGTATTGGTGCTTTAAAAAAATTATTAAACAGGGTCCAGGCCTTGATCTTGTCACCAACAAGGGAATTGGCTGCTCAGACAGAGAAGGTTATATTGGCAATTGGTAATTACATAAATATTCAAGCACATGCATGCATTGGAGGCAAGAGTGTGGGTGAAGATATCAGAAAGCTAGAACATGGAGTTCATGTGGTATCTGGAACTCCAGGCAGAGTCTGTGACATGATTAAGAGGAGAACACTGCGAACTAGAAATATCAAATTATTAGTTCTTGTGAGTTCCCAACTTGTCCCCGCAGCATCAATATTATACAGATGATTTGTTTTTTAATGTTCTGTGTGTAGGAGCTTGGTGTGCATTAGATTTTGATTTGTTTGATGCTCCAACAGGATGAATCTGATGAGATGTTAAGCAGAGGGTTCAAGGATCAGATTTATGATCTGTATAGATATCTCCCACCAGAGATTCAGGTTCTCTCTCTGTCTCTCTCTCTCCCTCCACCTACCAAAAAGGGGTTAACAAAAATTTACAAATTTTTCAATTTAATTAAGTGTTTTCTTATATACAATGCACAATTGATGATCTGTATGGACTGATTGTTAATATATGGATTTCTTGCTGCACATCAATATATATACATATACACATATATATGGATTGCTTTCTGCAACGTCTTCTAATTGTACATTTAGTAATAGTAGGAACAAAAGTGGATGTAGGGTTTAATGCTGGGAAAAAAGAAGAGAAAAAATAGTTGGTTTGGGAAATAATTCTCCAGCACCGTCTGTGGTGATGGACCTTAGATTCTACGAGGATATGTTAGTAGTGGTTTGATGTGAAAAACAGGTAGCACTCGATATGGTGTTATATAATAGGACTTTTGGTAGGAATTTAAGGATTTATGGGTTAAAATCAAAGTTCCAGGTCTGGTTTTGCTGCAGCGTGCAGATTTTGTCTACTTCCAAATTTGAAAAAGAAGCAAAAGAAGGAAGTGTAGCCTTGGTAATCACAGGTAGGTATAGGTTTCCTAGCAATGGCACCTGGGTTTGACACTCTGACTACTGAATTAGGGTTGAAACTTAGTCAAACTACATGAAAAGACTCAACAGCGATTTAATGAGTGAGTAATCCTAATGAAACTTAGACCTATGGACTACAACTATAGAAATCGATCAATCTGGTACTTAAGAAATGTCCATGAGTTTACCTACACATAAAAAAAGAAGTCCACGAGTTAATAAGACTTCAGAAAAATTTTCGGCTTCATATTCTTTTACCTGTAAAAAAATAAGACCTCAGAAAATGAGTAGAGCTAGACTGCTAGTACAGTACTGTATCAACTTAGAAAAATAAAAGAAGAATATTATGCTCAATTATGTGGCTGGGAAACTTCACCACTTCAAAATGTGAAGCATCTTTTAGATTTTCTTTTGCTCCTTCGACTTGCTTATTTGTAGAGTTATTGTGGTATGAACTAATAGATGAGGGACTACTGAAATTTGTTTCCTTAATTACTGGAATTTCGACTTGTCTACCTGATTTTGAGGTGATTCATTATGCCAAATATTTTCTAGGATCTGCAAGCACTGCATTGATAGTGTTCTTTTCCAACATTCACATGGCTGTAAATCTTTGTAATATTGTGCAGTGAGAGATAAAAGTAATTGTACATTGCTTCCTGTTATAAGTAGTATCTTGCAAGGTTCTCAAGGCGCTGTCATCTTTGGTACTGAAATTTGTATGCTGTTATTGTAGGTTGTCTTGATTTCTGCTACCCTTCCTCATGAAATTTTGGAGATGACAAACAAGTTTATGACAGATCCTATTCGCATACTTGTGAAACGTGATGAATTGACTCTGGAAGTACGTAATATTATCTGGTTTTGATTGCGGATCTAGAATTTGATACAAGTTCTTCTTGCCTGTACAAATCTGGAGTTTGATTAAAGTTTTCCTTCTCTGTCCTTTCTATGATTACAGGGCATCAAGCAATTTTTCGTTGCAGTTGAAAGGGAAGAGTGGAAGTTTGATACTCTCTGTGATCTTTATGACACTCTTACAATCACCCAAGCTGTTATATTCTGCAACACTAAGCGAAAGGTAATAGTATTATTCATGAATTTATGGATTCAAGTTGTAAGAGTGGTGTCCTTCCGAGTTTTAAGAATATATATATAAAAAAAAAATCAAATGCTCTGAAGACCCAGTCCTGTTAGGTTTTCAGTCTACTCGGTGATATTCTTGGCCTTATCCTTGTTCGCATAAGGATGGCTTTATACAAGTCCAAACGGCTACAACAAAAAATACCTGGCACATATCTGATTCTGGACCATTGTGTAAATAGTTGTTCTGATATATGAGAATAATTGCCCCAAATCCCATTGTAAAAAACTTGTCTTGTTTCTTGCTTTGGGCCATTTTGAGAGTAAGATTCTCTTTGAATTTTATAATCCCTCTTTTCCCTTCTTGCTCAGCAAGTAAAGTGCATTTGTGGGTAATTAGATGTCTTTCCATTTGCTGCTCCTGTTTTCATTGTTGCTCCATGACTCTTATGTACTGGTCAATGAATCTATTAAAATACTTGTACACTCTTGGAACAGGTGGATTGGCTAACTGAAAAGATGCGTAGCAATAACTTCACTGTTTCATCAATGCATGGAGACATGCCTCAAAAGGAAAGAGATGCAATTATGGCAGAATTTCGGGCTGGTCAAACCCGTGTCTTAATAACGACAGATGTTTGGGCTCGGGGGCTTGATGTTCAACAGGCAAGATGTCCAGCTTTTGTTTTTTAATCTTTGATCACATGATTTTTGATATTCTGCAACAAGCTCTTTCTTTTTGGTTTTGGGTGCAGGGGTGGTGGTGGTAAAGAGTAGATCTTAAGTTGCAATTTTAAAAATATCAGCAATCAATTTATATCTAAAGAGGTGGAAATGACTACATGCTGCCCAAGTAGACCATGCTAATTTGTTGGAGACATTTACTGATTTATATTTGAATGGCTGATGATTCCTGATATCGGGAGTGCATAAATGTTTGCGATATCTAAAATAGATGCTTGACTTTTTTTTTTGATAAGTGTAAAAAAAAAAAATAGATGTTTGACTTGTAAAAAAAAAAAAGATGTTTGGGATTTCTTTGGGTACTTGGGATCAAAACTTGCCATATGCTTGTGGTGCCAAACTTGTTTCTATTGTTGTGTATTTATATGTGCGTGCACTTGGAACAGAAAATATATAGGGTTTTGGGAAATAATTTTCCAAGAAGTTTATAAATTGTATAGTATGCATTTTGTCCTCTGTAGACAAAAGATCATGATTCTTTGTAGGTTTTTTACTCATTAAGTTGTCTGTTTCATCACTGATGGTCACATGGCCTTGTGCATTTGAGCTTCCATAGCTATGGTATACGTTAGTTTTATTTTTCAGAATGAATTATGGTGGTTTTGCTTTTCTGTTCATGCTCTCTTCATTTTTCTCCTGTCAGGTTTCCTTGGTGATCAATTATGACCTTCCAAACAATCGTGAGCTATACATTCATCGCATTGGTCGTTCTGGTCGTTTTGGAAGAAAGGTACTATTATTATGGTTGTGTTGTGGATAAGCTTATGTATTGATGCTGTTGCATGGCCTTTGTTTAAGAAGTTGATTATATATATATATATATATATATATATATATATATATATACTGCGTTACCGAAGCAATATTTTCAACTATGAAGTATTTTTGCTACCGATAAAAAAAAAACTGTGCAAGTATTTTTTATAATTTCATATTCGTCTTGTTTGTTTTCATTTGTCATTCTTATTCATGTCTTGGTAACTACTCTGCTAGGTAATGTTCTTGTATATTCATCGTCTTTCTCTATTTCTCTCCCTTCTATGGTATTGTCTGTCAGCTAGAGTCAGCTAGGGATCGTGAAATTGTCATTGTCATTGAATTGGCTTTTTGATGGTTGCAGGGTGTTGCAATAAACTTTGTCAAAAGCGATGATATTAAAATTCTAAGAGACATAGAGCAGTATTACAGTACTCAAATCGATGAAATGCCAATGAATGTTGCTGATCTGATATAAAGACTTGCCGGACATCTTGTGTGTGGTGCATAAGAGTTGTGATTTGACATAATTTTCTTTGGGATGGTTTGTACACAATGGGACGTTGAGACTGACAGAAAACATTCTCTAGGTGGTTCTGTGGAAAAATACATAAATTAGGGTTGCATTCTGTTCGATAAGATTATGTGATTGAGATTTTCGTAATGCTCGGATTGTATGGGTTTCTTGTGATGGCAATGGATGTTTTGGAGTAGCTCTCTCTCTCTCTCTCTCCCTTGTTGTTTTGAATATTGCTTGTAGTCCAGATATGTTTTATTCTGTTGTGGTCTTTGACACTCGGAAAAGAAAATCCAGTCTTCATGCTTTATGTTTTTTGGTAAATTATTTAATAATATTTTATTCAAGTTTCATTTTATCTTATCAATGTAACCAAACGAGGCCTCAATCCTTGCTTTTGATTGGTGCAGAAGAATGATGAATGCTTTTGAGGAGTTTGTAGATGAGATGAAGTGGAGGAGCTAATTAACCCTAATCATATGATTCTTATCTATCGATAGAGAATATCCATTTCTAGTGAAACGACGTGGGATGAGATGAAGTGGCCTTTGAGTTTAGATTAAATTTCCTAATCAAACAAAGAAATCACTACTCTATAAACCAAACTCAAATCTTATTATTATTGCATACACAAGAAACTCCACGAAACTGGGGTGGTCCGTTGTTTG
Organism: Cyclocarya paliurus; assembly: GCA_029856935.1. Classification (NCBI taxonomy): domain Eukaryota; kingdom Viridiplantae; phylum Streptophyta; class Magnoliopsida; order Fagales; family Juglandaceae; genus Cyclocarya; species Cyclocarya paliurus. Next base: position 2,041,945 of record CM056957.1, on the reverse strand, counting down.
CTATAAATCATAATCCGCCTAAAGTTCCGACAACTAGAAAAGCAGTGGTTGTAAGAAAAATAAGTAGTTGCAAGAGTTGTGATCTTCAACATGCTCAAGACTTTTCGAGTTATCTTTTAATGGTTGACGTCTCTTTGTGGCCAGACACCACCACCACTTGTTTTATTGGGGTTGATCATTAAGAACATATGATGCTGCTTTGAAGCATAAAAGATTCCAACACAATTGTTCGCTTCTTAAATACAAAAAGATATCAGGAAAAGCCAAAAAACACAGGCCCAGCCTACTGTTTCCAGCAAGTTTTTGAAAAAAGGAAATTTGTTCAGTTTTGATTTATACCGAAGCACTTGATCATGTTGATCCATTATGCAGAGGTAAAACAAGCTCAAGCTAATAAAACAAAGAAAAAAAAAATGTGACAGGCGTATAATCTGACTAACTATGATTCATATCTGATATCAAGTCACGCACTCTGTAAACTTACTTTTACAGTTACAATATTTTTCATAAAAAATAACAGCTGAAGAAAATGAAAACGTTTGGTGAATAATAATAAGAAGAAGAACGAACATAAAGCCTGTTCCTTTCCTTTTCCTCCAGGTCTTTTAAATAACTAACTAGCTTTATTCGCTTTCTACTACAATCTTGAAAGTCGATGATTCGTCATACTAGCCTTCTTTCTGCACAATTTGATATTCGCATGAAGTGAACAAAAGCAATCCTGTAAAACTATCGAAGAAAACTCGGACATTTTTCCTAACTGGAATACGCCTCCTATCCAATTCTAGTTGCTGCCATCTTTCTTTTTCGCGGCTTCGGAAGCACCCATCCGGACATGAAGCAACAGCTGACAGTAAGAACAAAACCACTTGCAGCTCCGACTCCAAACTGCCAGCCAAAGATTTTCATCTTTTTCTCTCTCGAAGAAAGAGTCGGAGTTTTTACAGATTCACGAGTACAGCCCGCACGACACAGACCGTTGTTTCCGTCAAAGCTTCTATCTGGGAAAGTATCGAACTGACCTCCTTTTGGGACTTCCCCATACAGCTGATTATATGATATGTCAAAAGCCGACAGAAAGCTAAGTTTTAATAGAAAATGAGGTATTTCTCCTGACAGTTTATTATGAGACAAATCCAAAATCTCCAAGTTTGTCATTGTTGATAAAGTCCCTGGAATACTTCCCGATAGATTATTCTCTTTCAGCTTCAAAACATGCAGCTTCTGCAGATCTCCAAAACATGGGCAGATTGGTCCCTCGAGCATGTTTTTGCTTAGGTCTAAAGTTGGTCGAAAGCCTGAAATCTGCTTATAGCTCAACCTTTGCCCACCTGCTGCTATAGTGTGGTAGAAAAACTGAAAACTTGTGAAAGGCTCTTCTAATGAGATATCCCCGCTTTTGAGGCGCTGTATTTATGTCAAGCTCTTTGGTATCTCCCCATGGAGAGAGTTATCTGACAAATCCAAGTAAAACAGAGATTCAAACTTTCCAAACCAGGACGGAATTCTTCCACCCAAATGATTCCACGATAAATCCAAAAGCTGTAACTTGGTGCAACTCCTCAACCATTGTGGGATTGAACCTCTGAGGCTACAGCTGGCAATAACTAGACCCCTGAGGTTCTGGAATTGCAGATTCCCACTATCAGGCACTTCTTCATCATAAAAGCTCATCGTAAGGATCAGCATACTTAGGTTCTTGCAGTGTTGCAGAATCTCAAGAGCTGATGATATATTTTCAAGACTGTTGTTTGAGAGTGAGAGAACTGCTAGGGCGTCGAGATTCTTAAAATTGTTGGGAAGTTCACCTTTTAGATTGTTGCGGGCAAGATTAAGCGCAGTCAATCTACGGCAGAAGGATAGACCATCAGGGATTGGACCGCGGAACAGATTAGAACCAAGATCTAGGGAGACGAGGTTTTTCATTGCAGAACAATTGAGATTGATTGGACCACTCAGAGAGTTGTTATTCAAGATGAGCATTTGAAGTGATGGCGAGTTCACAACCGAAATAGGCAAACGACCGATGAATTGATTTGAGGAGGCTGAGAACTGCTCAAGTCTTGTAAGGCTCCCAAAAGCATCCGGAAGAATTCCAGAAAACAAATTAGAGGAAATATCCAGTTTCTCAAGGTTGGAAAGGTTGGCAATTCCATTCTTCAGCGGCCCGGAGAACCTATTATCCCGAATATGCAGTTCACGAAGATTTTGCAGCTGGAAGATACTATCAGGCAAACTTCCTGATAAATAATTTCCACGAAGGTAGAGATGATGAAGAGAAGTAAAATTTGCCAAATCCTTTGGAATTTCCCCAGCAAAATAGTTGTAAGAGAAGTTAAGCACTCGAATTGAAGAAGATAATGCACACATGCCTTCGTTGATAGGACCAACAAAATCATTAAAGCTTATGTCTATGATCTCTAAGTTTTGCAGTCTAAACAAATCATCAGGAAGTGAACCGCTTAGAAAATTATGAGAGAGGTTTAGGAATCTCAACTGATCAAGGTCTGCTAAGGATTCACAGATCTTCCCCGTGAGTTTTCTGCTACCAAGTTCCAAGCCAACTACCCTTCTGCCAGAAACAGTAGAACTATCGCAAGTGACACCAGTCCAATTGCAGCAATCAGGAGAAGCCACGCTGTTCCACCCAGCAATCACTGATCCTAAGCAATTGGAGAAACCCTTCAAGGCTTTAAGGTCATTTGAATTGCATGCCAGGCTACTGGAGCTTGAGATCGAAACCTCGAAAAGGAAGGCCAATACAAGGAAGGACAGAAAGAAACGTTGGAAGCCCATTGTAAGCGAGTCGCCGAGTACAAAAGTGATATTTGGAGAGAGAGAGAGAGAGAGAGAGGGGGGGGGGGGAAGTTTCTACAGGAGGGTTTGAAAGCCCATTTTTCTTTTCTCCTTTTTCTCTTTCCTGTTCATCTCTTATTTTTCTTCAATCCCATCTGCTTCTCCCACTGGGTTTCAGATGAAAAGCACACGGAAGACGCAAAGAACTGTAGTAGTAGAGCGGGTAACCATATGAAAAGGACATGAAAGTCTGTAATAGTCGCCAAAATACTAATAATTATTAGAGAAAAGAAGCTACTTTGCCGCGACCGTCTTAGTAGACCGTTGGTCAAATTTTTAATTTTGATTTTTTATTTAATAATTAAAAAAATAATTTTAAATATATTAATATATATTTTTTATTTTTTTAAAAAATTTAAATATATTAAAAATATATATAAAAAAACCTGAGCAGCACGTCCAGCAATAAACGCTGAACGGCATAATAGCCGTGTCCTTATTATTATTTTTTTATAATAATAATTGTTGGCGACTATTACAGACTTTCATGTCCTTTTCATCTGGTTATCCGCTCTACTACTACCGTTATTTGGGTCTTCGTGTCCTTTCCATCTGAAACCCAGTGGAAGAAGCAGATGGGATTGGCTAACAATTATTTTACTCTTTAATGCCACTCGATTTTCAGCAGTTGCAATATTTTTGACGAAGCCTCGCTGTAAGCTTTTTGTGGAGCCAACAAGGTGGTACTGCTTGACAACGATACTGCCCCAATATGCCCATAAACAAAGAATTGATAGAAGAGCTGAAGGTTCCTTAGAGAATGCATTTCAATCTAAGGTTAACTTAAAAAATCAGAAATCAAGAGATTTTAAAAAGAAGTATAAAAGTGGAACAAAAGGAAGAGAAAGTTCTCAAAGAAAAGGAAACTCAGAAGGAGATTTTCCTCCTTGTGGTATTTGTAAAAAAAACAATCAACTTGAAAATGATTGTTATCATCAAGGGAAGCCCCAATGCACTAATTGCAAGAAGTTTGGCCTTGTTGAAAAAGATTGCAGATTCAAGAATAAAAATAAAAAAGCCAACTACACAGAAGAAAAGGAGGAGCAATTGTTCTATGCATGTCAAGCCACTGTTGACCAGAAAAGTGAAGAATGGTTCCTTGATAATGGCTGCAGCAATCACATGACTCCAAATGAAGGTATGTTTTCAAAGATTGATAGATCTGTCAAAGTAAAAGTGAAGCTTGGAAATGGTGATTTAGTAGAATCAAAAGGAAAAGACACAATCACCTTGGAAACTAAGAAAGGAACAGATTTATTAATGATGTTCTTTTAGTTCAAAATCTTGATCAAAGTTTATTGAGTATTGGTCAAATGATGCAAAATGGATACTCTTTACTGTTTGAGAAAGAAGTGTGTACAATTTTTTATTTAAAACATCATAAGCAGGTTGTGGCAGAAATTAAAATGGAAAATTGTAGGAATTTTCCCATACAATGGCAGTATCAAAAAGCTATGATTGCTAAGCTTGATGATACAACTCCTTGGCATCGAAGGTTTGGTCACTATAACCTTAATGCCTTGAGAGTTTTAAATCAAAAGAATATGATCAATAATTTGCCGCTACTTGATTCTAATATGTCTGTATGTGAGGGTTGCATGTTAGGGAAGCAACACAGATAGCTTTTTCCTACAGGTAAAGCATGGAGAGCTAAAAAGGTATTGAAACTTGTTCACACTGATGTGTGTGGTCCAATGAGAACTCCTTCTCTGAGTCAAAATAGGTACTTTATACTGTTTATTGATGATTTCTCAAGAATGACATGGTTTACTTCTTTAAAGAAAAATCTGAAGTTTTTGGCATCTTTAAGAAGTACAAACTCTTGGTTGAAAACCAAAGTGGCAGCAAGATAAAGACATTGAGGAGTGACAGAGGAACAAAATTCAACTCAAAGAAGTTTGATGAGTTTTGTGAAGAAGAAGGGCTTGAACATCAGCTTATAGTTGCCTATACTCCTCAGCAGAATGGAGTTTCAGAAGGAAAGAAAGGAATATGATGGAAATGGCAAGATTCATGATGCTTGAGAAGGGACTTCCAAAAAGATTTTGGGCAGAGGCTATTAACACATCAGTCTATTTGCTCACTAGATGTCCAACAAAGGTTGTGCCACATCAAACTCCAATAGACGCTTGGAGTGGTCAAAAACCTACTGTAGGTCTCTTAAAGATTTTTGGGTGTATGTGTTATATTCAGGTACCACCACAGAAGAGGCACAAGCTTGAAGAGAAATCTGAAAAAGGGGTCTTTCTGGGTTACAGTTCTCAGTCCAAGGTATATAGAATCTATAATTCGGATTCAACGCAACTTGTAACCAGTCGAGATGTTGAATTCAATGAAAATGCTAGCTGGAACTAGGATGAAGAAAAGATAAATATTAAATTTGTTTCTATACTAGTAGTGTTGGAAACAATGCCATTAAATTCTGAAGATCAGAATGGAAGAAGAGAAGCAATAGAAGATGAAGAAAATGTCAGTCCAGTGGTATCACCAAGAGCTGAACCAGTATCTCCTTTAATTGTAATGTCCTCACCTGAATCCCCACCAAGATGGTTAAGACCTTTAGCTGAAATTTATTAATCATGCAACTTTGTTTTAGTTGAACCTCAAAGTTTTGATGAAGCTGTGAAAGGCAAAGTATGGATTGATGTAATGGAGGAGGAGATTAGAATGATTGAAAAGAACAAAACATGGGAGTTGGTGGATTGTCCTAACAAAAAAGACATTATTGGGGTTAAGTGGATCTACAAAATGAAGCTTAACTTTGATAGTTATTTGAAGAAATGCAAGGCAAGATTTGTGGCAAAAGGCTATTCACAGCAGCCTGGTATTGACTATAATGATACCTTTGCACCAGTTGCAAGGTTGGACACCATTCGAACCATTTGTGCACTTGCAACTCCAAAACAATTGGAAGATTTTTCAACTTGATCTCAAATCAGCATTCTTGAATGGAGTTTTAGAAGAAGAAGTATATGTTGATCAGCCAGAAGGCTTCATAAAAGAAGAAGGCAAAGTGCTTTGATTAAAAAAAGTTTTATATAGGCTTAAACAAGCTCCAAGGGCTTGGTATGGCAGAATTGACAGTTATTTCAATGAAAAAAAATTCAGCAAAAGTGAAAGTGAGCCTACACTCTATGTCAAAGCCAAAAGTGGAGGTATTTTGCTTGTCTCTCTATATGTTGATGATTTAATTTTTACTGGAAACAATATAGAGATGATGGAAGAATTCAAAAGAGATATGACGAGCACTTTTGAGATGAGTGACTTGGGACTTATGCACTATTTTCTTGGAATGGAAGTTCATCAAGAAGGTGAAATTTTTATTTTACAGAAAAAGTATTCTGAAGAAATGTTGAAAAAGTTTCAAATGTTTGGATGTAAACCTATGGCTACACCTCTTATTGCTAATGAGAAACTCAAAAAGGAAGATGGAGCAAAGAAGGTTGATGCAGGCACTTATAGAAGTCTAATTGGCAGTTTGTTGTATCTAACTGCTACTCGACCAAATTTCATGTTTGCTTCTAGTTTGCTATCCAGGTTTATGCAAAGTCCAAGTCTAATTCATCTTGGAGAAACTAAGAGGGTTCTTAGATATGTGCAAGGAACCATGGACTTGGGAATTTGGTACAGGTTTTACAGATAGTGATTGGGCAGGATCACTTGATGACATAAGAAGCACCTCAAGCTTTTGTTTCAATCTAAGAACATGAGTTTTTTCACGGGGTTCAAGGAAGCAACCAACAGTTGCTCAATCAACAGCTGAAGCTGAGTATGTGGCTGCTACAGGGGCTGTTAGTCAAGTTATTTGGCTAAGGAAAATTCTGGAGGACATGGGTGAGAAACAACCAGGACCAGTTGATGTATTTTATGACAACAAGTCAACCATATCTATGATTAAGAATCCTGTTTATCATAATAGAACAAAGCATATTTCGATCAAGTATTATTTTTTTAGGGAAGCTGGAGTAAACGGTGAAGTTATTCTGAAATACTATACCAGTGAAGAACAAATGGCAAATATATTTACTAAAGCACTTCCTAGAGTCAAGTTTCAATTTCTTCGAATGATGTTTGGTGTTTCTAAAAAATACATCAAGGATGAGTATTACAGTTGATGTAATTTTCATAATTACTGCTATGCATGTTCTGTTTAATGCTTTGCTGTATTTAGCTTATTATATTTAATTTACATGTATCGAGACTCATATTCCCATTTAATGCCTTCTGTGTATCTATGTGATTAAATAGTCTGTAACCAAGAAGTTTAATGGATAAGAAATTTACAGAATCAATCCTACAGATTAGAGGATTGAGTTTACCTTTCATTTTCTCTGTTTTTGCTCTTCATTTTCATTTTAACTCCAACATTAAATCATACACACATTGTCTTAATCCCCAAGACTGATTCCCCTAGCACTGTGCACCAATTAAGACCAATTAGTCTCTCTAATATGTGCTACAAAATCATTACAAAAATTCTAGCCAACAGGTTTAAAACTATACTCAACAAATTTAGATCTCCTCATCAATATGCTTTCATCCCTGGTAAAGTGATTGAAAAGAAAAAATTCCATTGTTGCACAAGAAATATTTCATTATTTCAGAAGGGGGGGGGGGGGGGGGGGGAGGCTCATGACAATCAAAATTGACAAGGAAAATGCTTTTGATTATATGGAATGGAATTTTCGGTAATGGTTTTGACCTTTCTTGGTTTTAATCCAACATGGATTAATTGGATAAAAGCAAGCATATCTATAGTATCTTTCTCAGCGGTAATCAATGGGGAACCTTGTGGCTATTTTCATCCCTCCAGAGGTTTAAGACAAGGGAATCCCCTTTCTCATTTCTTGTTCATAATTGGTAGTGAAGTGCTTTCTAGGTTAATCACTAGGGATTAACAACTTAGTAATATCAAAGGCATCAACATTAGTAGAGATGGGCCTTACCTCACCCATCTCCTCTTTGATGATGACCTAATTTCTTTTGAATTGGCTTCTATCTTGAATGCAAACTCTTTTCTCAAATGCCTTGAAAAATACTCTTCATGGTCTAAAAAAATATTAACAAAGAAAAATCCTCTATCCAGTTCAGTAAGAACTATTCTCTTTCAATAATTAGAGCTGTCAAAGAAGTCATGAACTTTAAAAACCCCTCCTCTAGAATCAAACACCTAGGCCTCCAGTTGAATTTTGATAGGTCTAACAGCAGTTACTTTAATGAAGTAAGGGATAAATTCAGAGGAAATTGGCAGGATGGAAAGCCAAACTTTTATTTCAAGCTGGAAGATTTACATTGATCATATTAGTAGCTAGCTCTATTCCTGCCTACATGTCTAGCATTCTGATTCTAAAAACCATTGCAAGGAAAATTGATAACTCTTTTATGAAATTCTGGTGGGGGTTTGATCCAAAAAAAATATCACAACTTCACTCCCAAGTCTTGGAACTCAATATGCAAGCCTAAGTTAGTGGGAGGACTAGGGCTGAAACTAATATCTCACTTCAACAAAGCTTTACCATGCAAATTAGGATAGACCCTTCTCAGTAATAGCACTTGTTTGTGGAAAACAATCCTTACTAATAAATACTTGAAAAGTGACTCATGGCTGGAAATTACTACAAAACAAACAAATTCTAGGTTCTAGAAAGGGCTATCAAAACAAAGAAATTTTTTAGCCTATAGTTTCTACATGCAGATTAGTAATGGGACAGGCACAAAAGTCTAGAAAGACCCTTGGATTCCAACATTGTCCCCTCCCATTTCAATTCCATCATCTATGCTCATAACCACTGATTTTCAGCTAAGAGTTTTTGAATTAGTATTAGAGGAACCTAAGAGATGGAATACTCTACTCCTCCAAACTCTGTTTTCTCAAGATACTATCAAGGAGATTGAAAAAATTCCTCTTGCCCAATACCAATTTCACAATATTAGGGATAGTCTGAAATGGTTGCATCATTCTAGTGGAAAATTCTCGGTAAAATCTATATACGTTGCTCTTATAGGCCAATCCAATAGCCCTAGCCATCTTCATTCATCTTCAACTTGGAAGAAACTGTGGTCATTACATATACAAGATTAGCTTAAACTCTTCCAGTGGAAAGTGCTCAACAACATTCTTCGTGCTCAACAACATTCTTCCTACTCAACCTTTGTTAAAAATCTGCATACCCTTTGTTGAAGACCATATGCTCTGTCCCATTTGCCAAACAACAGTGAAAACAACCTCTCATTTATTCTTGAATTGTCCTTATTCAGGGATCCTATGGAAACAATCCCCATGGCCCCTGGATATCGCTACCCTAATGGGGCAAGACATCACAAGTTGGATTCTAGCATTCCTAGACCCTGTCACCAATCTACAGATCTTTGCAAAGGATTCTAAAAAATTTCAAAATTTTTTGTTAAGAAGAGGACGGTACTCTAATTTTATTAATAACACTCACTTGTGGCGGAGGAAAACCATAGTTACAGCAAGATATCTGGGAGAAATATTATCATTAAAAGAACCAAACCCAGGCATCAAAATTACTAATTCATCCAAATACATATCAAAATACCTAGGACACCAACCTTAGACAAAAACAGATAAAGCTTGCAAACAAGACATATGCAAGTAAGAATTAGAGGAACAATTAAAAACCAGGAAAAAAAGGAACATACTAGGAATCTCATTTCGATATCCGCAAATAAGGGAGACCAATTCTATCCAGGCGAAGAAGACCACTAAAACTACTACGCAGCAAATGATCCCCAAACCAATCCATATTTGAACCACTAGCTCCCCACTTGGCTAGTAGATCAGCCACTACATTGCATTCTCGAAAAAACATGTCTCATTCTATACTCCACGCAATTCAAATAAGCATGTAATTCATCCCAAAAGTCCTCTAAATACCATATATTACATTCACCCTTGATGATTCAGTTAACCAGGATTTGAGAATCAGTCTCAATTTCAACCCGAGAAAAACCCAAATGGTAGCATCTACAAACACCTTCAAACAAACTTCTCATTTCAGTAAAATTATAGAGGCTGGGCCCAAATCTATAGAATAAGCCACAATTAACCTGTCAAAATCATCATGAATTACCCTCCAACTCCTAATGGCCCCGAATTACCAAAATTTACTACCATCTGTATTAAGTTTCACCTAATCCTGAGGAGGCCTAATCCACCTCACCACACGAACCTTCTTAGGTCTAGGTTACAGGTCGGGATTTCCAATCTTTGTAATATAACAACATCCTTGAAAGAAATAGTAGAAACTTTCATATACAAATCCATAATACGGGGAAACCATAATTTAATAGCATGTCAAACTAACTCAACCGTGTCCATCTTATCTTCATGCCGACCCTTACAACGCCTATCCCAAAGCTTCCAAGATATCATAGACAAGAAAAGACAAAAAAGTATCCGCACCTGGGAAGATTTACTCGCCTGACGAAATTAAAAATTGGTTTGTTCCTCCCAAGTATAAAAACACCCATATGCACGCCTAACTGAGTCGCAACTAACCTCCAAATATGTCTGGCAAACTCTCCATTACAAATCACATAGTTCAAGTCTTCCGTATCAGCCCTAATACAACAAGTACATTTAGAGACCATAGGGATGTCAATCTTTTTAATCCTCTCATCAATGCTCAAAAAATTATTAATAGCCTTCCACATCATAATGGAAACTTTCTTAGGAAGGTTAGTATGCCAAATCCACTAAGCCCAAGGTAATGGAGGATCCCTAACCCTAACACAATCCCAAGCACTTTTGGTATTAAAATTTTCACCATTATCTTTCACCCAAATGAAAACATCTTGCCCCTTCTTCCTTTTAACCAGAAACTGGTACAGGTCAGAAGCCTTCAGATAACCCACAAACATTTCTAATAACGAAATATCTCACTCATTCTCAATACGACAATCTTTTATTTTCAGCAAAGGATTCTCAAGCACTGGAAAAAGGCCATTGAGAGAGCCTCCCTCGTCCCATTTATCATACCAGAAAGAAATATTACTCACTTTCATAATCCATTTAGAGCCATTTAAAACATCCGGAATACTACGAACAATAGACTTCCAAAAATAGGTCCCCTTATTAGGCACCACAAGGGATAAATGATTGCCCTTAACATACTTGCTGTAAAGAAATCCGCCCATAAAGACTGGCCCTGCATGAGACGCCAAGCAAATTTCATATGTAAAGCTCTTTGGAATCTTGGATATTCCCAAAATCTCGTATACCCAAACCACCTTCATCAGTTGGCCTACAAACATGCTTCCAAGAAACTCACTTTTTCTTACCTTTACCATCATATTCACCCCAAAGAAAAGAGTTAAGAATCTTATTCAACGCCATGAGCACAACCCTAGAAACATGTAACACAACGAGAAGATGAATAGCCATACTAGATAAAAGATGGCTCAAAAGAATAGTACACCCACCTGCCGAGAGCATTTTCATCTTCCAACCCACAATTGTTTTATTAACTCTCCCAAGCAAATCACCAAAATGGCTAGCCTTAAGTCTACCCACCATTATAAGTACAACCAAATATTAAAAAAAAAAGACTCTTCAGAAAAATCAGTAATACAAAAAAAAAAAAAGCTTCCTAGATACAAGAATCTTATTAGAGAAATAAATGACACTTTTATCTTTATTAAGAATTTGACCTGTCCACTCTTCATAAAGCGTCAAAACCTTCATCAAATTTCTCAAAGACCTCTTACCACAATTAGCAAAAATAACAATATCATCAGCATACATAAGGTGGGAAATGAGGGGAGTACCTCTAGTTTGAGAAAACTGATCAATTTTACCATTCTCAAATTTTTTTTTTGCGAAGGTGAGAGAGCACCTCTTGCATAATGATGAACAAATAAGGAGAAAGATGATCACCTTGTCTCAAACTACGCTCACCTTTAAAGAACCCCAAAGAGATACCATTCATCATGATTGAATACCAGGGTGAGGAAATACACAACTTAATGAGATCACAAACCTGAGAAGAGAAGCCAAAGTTAGCCAAGACATGTAATAAAAAATTTCAATTATTTGTTGTTATAGCAATGGATAGTCTATGGTTTTATAAAAACCAAATCATCCCTAAATCTCAAAATTTACCTATTGATCTTTTGTATCCAAAGTCATCAAAATATATAGGGAACACTGCAAGGCATGGGAATGGAAAATACTAAATAGTGGCCTCAGATGGTACCCCCTTTCGTTGGAACATTACTAAATCTCATTTAATGTAGCTATGAGATCAATAAGAAGCACGACAACTACAATCTATAAAGATCATAATGAAAGAATTGTTTCTATAGTAACAGAGTTTTCAAGCAACTACAACCTAGACCAGGGTGAAGCTTTAGTAGCCTTCATAGGAGTAAAGGAAGCATGTTCAAAGAACCTCAAGAAGATAATCATAGAAGGAGACTCTCAGGTGGTTATAACGGCCTTGACACAACCACAACAAATTTTAAAATGGAACACAGAAGGAACAATAAGAGATACACAAATACTGTTACAAAGCTTTGAGAGCTGGCAAGCAGTAAAGATACATCGTTCTTAGAATCGATGCATAAATTCTATTGCGCAATGGGTAGTTTCCAACAATTTATATGATAGCATAACTTTAATCAAAATTCCACCATGTCTTCTAGACTTTCACAGAGGCAAAGATCCACCTTCCTAATTTTTTTATTAGCTTGCATGTATATGCTCTTTGAGGTTATTAGTACTAAAGAAATTTTATTAATGAAGCTTATCTTTTGAGAAAAAAAAAATATATCAAAACAGTTATGATGAGAAAAAAAAAAACACAAACTTTTGTGAGTACAACTGCACAATTTGATATTCTCATGATCAAAGGCAGCCCTGTCAAACATTTTTCTAAACTGAAATCCTCCTAAAGTCCTAATATTCGATTATAGTTGCCGCATTCCCTTTTTTTTTTTTGTGGCTTTCGAAGCACCCATTCGAACAAGAAGAAATAGGTGACAGTAAGAAAAAAACCACTTGCAGCTCCAGCTCCAAACTACCAACCAAAGATTGTCATCTTTTTCTCTCTAGAATAATGGGTAGGAGTTTGTTCGGACTCACAAGTACACTGGACACCACATAGCCGATTATAAGATACGTCAAAAGCCGACAAAAAGCTAAGTTTTAATAGTGAAAGGGGTATTTCTCCTGATAGCTTATTATGAGACAAACCCAAAATCTCCAAGTTGGTCATTGTTGATAAACTCCCTGGAATACTTCCCGATAGATTATTCTCTTTCTGCTTCAAAACATGCAGCTTCTGCAGATCTCCAAAACATGGGCAAATTGCTCTATCGAGCATGCTTAGGTCTAAAGTTGGTCGAAAGCTCGAAATCTGCTTATAGCTCAACCCTTGCCCACCTCATCCACGAGTGTGGTAGAAAAGTTGAAAACTTGTGAAAGGCTCTTCTAATGAGATATTCCTGCTTTTGAGGCTCAGTATTTGTGTCAAGCTCTTTGGTATCTCCTCATTGAAAGAGTTATTTGACAAATACAAGTAAAACAGAGATTCAAACTTTCCAAACCAGGATGGAATGCTTCCACCCAAACGATTCCACGATAAATCCAAGAGCCACAGCTTAGTGCAACTTCTCAACCATTGTGGGATTGAACCTTTGAGTCTACAGTTGGCAAGAACTAGACCCCTGGGTCTACAGTTGGAAAAGAAAATCCAGTCTTCATGCTTTATGTTTTTCGGTAAATTTTTTAATAATATTTTATTCAACTTTCATCTCATCTCATCTGTGTAACCAAATGAAGCCTTAATCCTTACTTTTGATTAGTGCAGAAGAATGATGAATGCTGAGGAGGGTATAGAGGAGAAGAAGTGGAGGAGCTAAAAGCATTGGCAATGGCCAAGTCTAAATTTTTGCTAGAATTTCAAGTTTTGGTTATAACATTAATCTTTGGCTAAGTGAATCCACATTTGACTATTTATCTTAAAGTCAAAATAATAATATAATATTATATATTTTTATAATATTTTATAATTTTTATTTTATATTTTGCAAGTACACTTCATATATTAATTAATAATTTAATTTTTACTTAAAATTATTATTTTTCAACTATTTTATTCCCCAACCTAATTATCCAACAAACACATATAAACCAAACTTTCTTTCAGCTTAAAATATAAATAAAAATAGTGATGCCAATACTCAAACCTACTTGGAAACATATAAATAAAGAAATAAGGAGCAAATGAAAATATCTAAAAAGAAAATAGAAGAAGAATGCACAGAATGCACAAAAGTAGAAAACATTAAAATAATTGTTTGGTCTGTGAACAGTAACTCTCTAAACATGACTAGCCCCCTTAATTTACTGTAGTTATATCTTGATCTTTAGTAGTTTAGCTAGTTCAATGTAGATGATTTTATCTAGCCAAAATATGAAGATGCATTGGCATTTGACTAGTCTAATGTCAATGCTCTTAAGCTAATCATATGATTCATATCTATCGATAGATAAAATCCATTTCTAGTGAAACGACGTGGGATGAGATGAAGTGGCCTTTGAGTTTGAATTAAATTTCCTAACCCAACAAAGAAATCACTACCCTAGATGTATACTTTTATATAAATGATTTCCTCTTATCACAAAACTAAACATAAACCAAACTAAATCTTATTATTATTACATATACAAGAAACTCCATGAAACTTGGGTGGTCCGTTGTTTGCTATAAATCATAATCCGCCTACTTCCGACAACTGGAAAAGCAATGGTTGTAAGAAAAAAAAGTAGTTGCATGACTTTTGATTTTCTTTTTCTTTTTTTTTTAATGTAGGGGAACCTCTTCAAAGTAGAGTCCTTTGGACCCACTTCTGTAGAATAAATCTCAAACCCGTGCACCGCACCTTCGAAAGTTTCTCTATACAAAACTAGTTAAATCGCCAATTTTTTACCAAGAGATACGGCTCCAAATAATTGTTTATACTCATGAAGTGTTGAACCTTTTATTTTGAAGAAAGTGATATCCCAAGACAAAAGTCTTCATCACTTAGGCCAACCCCTAAGGTTACTTATGATCTTCAACTTGTTCAAGACTTTTCGAGTTATCTTTTGATGGTTGATGTCTCTTTGTGGTCAGACACCACACCACTTGTTTTATTGGGGTTGATCGTTAAGAACAATTGTTCGCTTCTTGGTAGAATACAAAAAGATATCAGGCAAAGCCAAAAACACTGGCCTGGCCTACTGTTTCCTGCAAGTTTTTGAAAAAAGAAATTTTGTTCAGTTTTGATTTATACCGAAGCACTTGATCCATTATAAAGAGGTAAAACCGAGCTCAAGCTAAAATAATAATTAAAAAAAAAAAGGTGCGACACGTAATTTTATAATCTCTCTAACTTTATGGTTTATATCAGTCAAACATGTCATTTGTAGAATTATTTTTATATAATTTTTTTGTAATTAAAATATTTTTCATAAAAAATAACAGTAGAAGAAAATGAAAACGTAATAATAATAATAATAATAAGATCAACATAAAGCCTGTTCCTTTCCTTCTTCTCCAGATCTTTCAAATAACTAACTCACTTTATTGGTTTTTACTACAATCTTGAAAGTCAATGATTTGTCATACTTGCCTTCTTTCTGCACAATTTGATATTCGCATGAAATGAACAAAGGCAATCCATTAAAACTATCGAAGAAAACTCGGAAGCACTGATCCAATTCTAGTTGCTGCCTTCTTTCTTTTTCGCGGCTTCGGAAGCACCCATCCGGACATGAAGCAACAGCTGACAGTAAGAACAAAACCACTTGCAGCTCCGACTCCAAACTGCCAGCCAAAGATTTTCATCTTTTTCTCTCTCGAAGAATGAGTCGGAGTTTTTTCAGATTCACAAGTACAGCCCGCACGACACAGACCTTTGTTTCCGTCAAAGCTTCTATCTGGGAAAGTATCGAACTGACCTCCTTTCGGGACTTCCCCACACAGCTGATTATATGATATGTCAAAAGCCGACAGAAAGCTAAGTTTTAATAGAGAATGAGGTATTTCTCCTGACAGTTTATTATGAGACAAATCCAAAATCTCCAAGTTGGTCATTGTTGATAAACTCCCTGGAATACTTCCCGATAGATTATTCTCTTTCAGATTCAAAACATGCAGCTTCTGCAGATCTCCAAAACATGGGCAGATTGGTCCCTCGAGCATGTTTTTGCTCAGGTCTAAAGTTGGTCGAAGGCCTGAAATCTGCTTATAGCTCAACCTTTGCCCACCTCCTGCACGAGTGTAGCAGAAAAGCTGAAAACTTGTGAAAGGCTCTTCTAATGAGATCTCCCCACTTTTGAGGCGCTGTATTTCTGTCAAGCTCTTTGGTATCTCCCCATTGAAAGAATTATTTGACAAATCCAAGTAAAACAGAGATTCAAACTTTCCAAACCAGGACGGAATTCTTCCACCCAAATGATTCCACGCTAAATCCAAAAGCTGTAACTTGGTGCAACTCCTCAACCATTGTGGGAGCGAACCTCTGAGTCTACAGCTGGCAAGAACTAGACCCCTGAGGTTCTGGAATTGCAGATTCCCACTATCAGGCATTTCTTCATCGTAAAAGTTCTTCGTAAGGAACAGCATACGTAGGTTCTTGCAGTGTTGCAGAATCTCAAGAGCTGATGATATATTTTCAAGACTGTTGTTTGAGAGTGAGAGAACTGCGAGGGCGTCGAGATTCTTAAAATTGTTGGGAAGTTCACCTTTTAGATTGTTGCGGGCAAGATTAAGCGCAGTCAATCTACGGCAGAAGGATAGACCAACAGGGATTGGACCGCGGAACAGATTAGAACCAAGATCTAGGGAGACGAGGTTTTTCATTGCAGAACAATTGAGATTGATTGGACCACTCAGAGAGTTGTTGTTCAAGATGAGCATTTGAAGTGATGGCGAGTTCACAACCGAAATAGGCAAACGACCGATGAATTGATTTGAGGAGGCTGAGAACTGCTCAAGTCTTGTAAGGCTCCCAAAAGCATCCGGAAGAATTCCAGAATACAAATTAGAGGAGATATCCAGTTTCTCAAGGTTGGAAAGGTTGGCAATTCCTTTTTTCAGCGGCCCGGAGAACCTATTATCCTGAATATGCAGTTCACGAAGATTTTGCAGTTGGAAGATACTATCAGGCAAACTTCCTGATAAATAATTCCCACGAAGGTAGAGATGATGAAGAGAGGTACAATTTGCCAAATCCTTTGGGATTTCCCCAGCAAAACCATTAAAGCTTACGTCTATGACCTCTAAATTTTGCAGTCTAAACAAATCAGCAGGAAGGGAACCGCTTAGAAAGTTATGAGAGAGGTTTAGGAATGTCAACTGATCAAGGTCTGCCAAGGATTCACAGATCTTCCCCGTGAGCTTTTTGCTACCAAGTTCCAAGCCAACTACCCTTCTGCCGGAAACAGTGGAACTATCACAAGTGACACCAGTCCAATTGCAGCAATCAGGAGAGGCCATGCTGTTCCACCCAGCAATCAGTGATCCTAAGCAATTGGAGAAACCCGTCAAGGCTTTAAGGTCATTTGAATTGCATGCCAGGCTACTGGAGCTTGAGATCGAAACCTCGAAACGGAAGCCCAATAAAAGGAAGGACAGAAAGAAACGTCGGAAGCCCATTGTAGGAGAGTCGCCAAGTACAAAAGTGATAATTGGAGAGGGTGAGAGAGGGAAATTTCTATAAGAGGGTCTGAAAGCCCATTTTTCTTTTCTCCGTTTTCTCTTTCCTGTTCATCTCTTATTTTTCTTCAATCCCATCTGCTTCTTCCACTGGGTTTCAGATGAAAAAGACACGAAAGACCCAAAGAACTTAGACTGTAGTAGAGCGGTAACCATATGAAAAGGACATGAAAGTCTCTAATCTTTTTGACGAAGTCTCGATTTTCAATTATTTTACCCTTTAATGCCACTCGATTTTCAACGGTTGCAATATTTTTGACGAAGTCTCGCTATAAGCTTTTTTGGAGCCAACCACGTGATACCGCTTGACAACGATCCTGCCTGATATATACGATTGGAGTAGTGTGAGGAAGCTGGCGTGAAGACAGAGATGAAAGCTGGGCAAAAACCAGTCACTGTTTGTCTGTTCAGAGTCCAGACCCTTCCCTCTTTCAACATCAACGGCGGTCGTGATACTTGACTTGAATCAATATCTTGAGGACCAAGTCTACACAAACTGATCCCTTGAAAATAGGATTCCATTTCACTCCCATTTTTGTAGATTAGCGTTGTCTTGGAAGTCAGGAACGAGGCCATGCTGAGATGTTAACACTGCTAATCATATTGTCAAAGGGGTTTGTTAAATGTAACATTTATCGTTTAACGATTCCTGTTGACAATATGAAATACTGCAGTACTAAAAACAACCTCCTCCTGGAATCAACCACTTTGCTCACTTTTTCTCTTACCCCCGGTCCCCCGATGACCTAAGTTCTAACCCACCTCCAAGGGCAAAGGAAGGGGGAGTCAAGGGGGCACACAGGCTTTTACCTGCTCGTGTATTTTTCTATGCCAAATTGCCAATAAAGTAAGGATGATGCTTGACATTCTAAGCCGATTTTACAAATTTCCCAGCCACTCAATTTCTTGGAAAGGTCAGTACCGATTGATCTAGCTTAGCCTCCACATATATATATATATATATATATATATATATATATATATATATATATATATATATATATAATTCGACTTTCTAATATTTTCTGCAGCCAAAAACTTTCAATTGTCTTGTGCTATTCAAAAGCTTATTGGATTTCTGAAAATAGCATCAATAATTTGACCCCCTATGTGTATGCATTATGCACTCAACCTTCATCCCAAAGTAGATTAAACATTACACATCATCAACTAACTAATTTTCGAACTTGTTTATATAATTTGGCGGAGTTTTCTTCACTTGTGCATGCATGAATGACTGGCTAAAAAATTCAAAGCAGGATCCGGATCCCTTGTCAAAGTACCAGGATATCCGGCCGCAAGATTATTGCCTGGGTTCCCTCAACTAGTTCAAAAGGTTTGAATATCAAAAATATCATTTAACAATGAAACATTCAAGCCACCAAAAGGCATTCAGTGAAAATGCTTCAGAATGGGAGAGGATATATTCCAAGGCTTCTCAAGTACATTCATTCACCGAAGCACTTAATCATGCATGCTTAATTAGTGCTATTATACTAATTCAATCGTAAAACAGAGCTCAAGCTCATAAAAATAACTACTAAAAATGAAAAGTTTCATCGAGATAAAAATTGCGAGCTCAACAATGTCCTCAACAGGACAACGTACACCAGGGAAAGACCATTTACTTAAGTTGTAACTGAAAATCAATAGAGGCCCAAAAACTTCCACCAAAATCCTCCAACTACTCCCCAGATGGTGGCATTCGTAAGAGCCATAATGAAGCCCATTTTGAATACGTCGGGAAGGTCAACATAACCAGCTGTTGAAGAACAATAAAAATCTAATTAGACATCACACTGCAATAGATTTTAAAAGGACGAGAGAAATAATAATATTCAAATAAAGAAGAATGAAAGAATATTGACATCTTCAAATAATTTATGATCATCAATCATAGCAACAATCAGAACAAAAACCTTCTATTTTCCATCACTAATGAACCGAATGGCAGAAAGTAAAACCCTCCAAAAGAAATGGTAGAAATGAGAAACGGAAACTATAGATCAGAAGGATAACTGAAATGAAAGAAGACAAACCCTCGTCTTAAAGCAAATATAAATGAATAATTTATGCATGACTGTATAAAAGAGTCGCACCTCCATAGTATACAGCAGCCTGACCGCTGCTATAATGTGTTATAGCACCGAAAAGATTAGTGTTGTAAGCCAAAGCCAGAGCTGCCAACATGCCAGGAACCCCCGCTGCCAAGTGCATTGCAAGGAATGCAGAGTATAATGCTCCAACATGACCTGTTTGACTTGCAAAGAGATAGTGGATCAAGAAGTAAGATGCCTGAAGAACGCCAAATGCCGCTGACCAACTTAGAGAGAGAGACTGGAGGGACTTGGCTACACTATCAGACATCCAGGCGACAATACCAAGGTTTGTTAATTGTCCAGCCATACCCACTAGAACCGCAAACCAAGCCAAGGTATCCCATGCTGATTTTTCACTCAAGCAATCCTCCCAATTCAGGACTCCCAGCAAAAGGAGTATTGATAAGCCTATCATTGCACCTACAACACTTGCTATACCAAGAGCGTCTCTACAGACCAATAAAATAGTGGTTATTCAGAAGCCTAACAGGACAAAACAGATTTGAATAGAAAGCACAACTTGCAAACATACTGAGTTGCGAACTGTGATCTAAAAAAATTATTATATATAGCACATTCTATATATATGCTAAGAAATATAACGATATTATTGGTAATATGATCACATTCAAACAAAAGCTTTAAAAATGGATCAAATATAGAACATATTTCCGTGCAGCTTTAGGGAAATTGATCAACACATTCCAAAATATACTAGAGATTATTACTCATGTGATCAGAGGGCACTGTCATGTTGATTTAAGACCACCCACCTTTCACTTCTGATATTCTGAAATTAAACCATGGGACTCCCAAAATCATTAAACAAAACTGTGCAGAATACGTAGCATATTTTTTTACCACTATCGCATGGAACTTTCTGAAAGGTGTCAAGCAGAGTGAATGGTTTCACACGCTCATCACTATATTTCATTTTCAAATGAAGTGGAACAAGATCAAGGGATATAAAAATAAATGGAGACTTCAACTCTCCCTGTCATCCTGATTAATTGATATATGCTACTTATTAGATGATAACTTGCATTAAACAGCCCAAAGGCATACTACATACCCAAAGACCCACAAAGAGACTGCAAGAAACATTGTACCAACCATCGCCCACTCATTTCTGGTGACAGGGCCCATGTGCTCCAATTTCTTTGCAGCCATGGCAGGGGCATCTGGTGTATCTTTGGCTTCAGGAGGATATAGCTTGTATAAGATTAATGGAGTAGCTAGGAGACAGACAAGTGCTGGCAAACTGGCAGCCTTCAACCAAGAAATCCAGGGGCTTGTAATGACCACCCCTAGCTCCTCGGCTAATTTGAGGCAGAGCAGGTTTTGAGCTGCAGCAGTTAGGAAAAGAGCACTAGAGTTACAAGCAGACTGTCACACACACGTGAGTAATGCATTAGTCACCGAGTTGTCACAGGATAACAAAACTACCAGGAAGATGGAACGATACACATTCATAAATCATAACGGAACAGAGAATAATATGCCTAAATGCTGAAAAAAGGAATTGCAGAAATCCTCCAATGCACCTCCATCTGTCCCAGGAAGACAGAGTAATTAAAAAATAGAGGTATCCGGTAAAAAGGAAATCTCATAATCAACCCTCTATAATGAAATATATAAATATGAACATGCCTAAATGTTCCTTTATTCTCCAAGTGATCTATTATCTAAAAAGCGTTTCCAAATATGAAAATAAATAAATATTATCTATAGTAGCACTAAAATCATCATTTTTTTAGGCAACACAAAATAAATAATATCAATTTGAATGAACGCCATCTGGTGAATACATGATATCACTTAATAATGAAAACAAATGCAGGAATTTGTGTTTTCTATCTTCCAATATCGGTATCGATTAAAAAGCAGTAAAAAAAACGTACTACATTTCTTGTGATCATTATCTATACAGTAACAATATCCGTTCTACCTGAAATTGGGACTGAATGAGATAAGACCCGAGCTTTCTTGCCGAGGAATCCCCCGGTTTGCTCCCTGCTGAAAGCGACAGGGACTTGATTATCGGCAAGAACACGCCACCAGCCCTCGCGGTGGTGCTCGGCATTGCCGGCGCGATAAGCACCTCGCTAATGGTCAAGCCGTATGACAACCCCAAGGTACTTTTCCCCAACCACTTGACGAAATAGGTGGCGATCCTATCCCCCAACCCGGTCTTCACGAAACCGCGGGCGAAGAAGAAGGAGATGACAATCAGCCAGATGACCTCGTTGGTGAACGCGGCGAAGGCGGTGGAGAAGGTCAGCGTTTTGGTGACGATGGCGGAGGTGAGGCCGAGGAAAGCCCAAGCGCCGACGGGCAATGGGCTCAAGACGAGGCCGGCGACGGTGGATAGGAAGATAGAGAGCAATTGCCAGGCCTGGGGAGTGACTTGTCGTGGTTTGGGGACGAGGAAGCGGACAATGAGGCCAATGGAGATTGAGATTATGAACGGGATGGGTTTGGCACCTTGAGGAGGCGGAGGCGGAGATGGGTTTGTGGTTTTGGAGGAACAGGAGGCATGAATTGGTGAGAGACGCGATTTAAGGAGGGAAGGCTTTGGGACAGTGGGAAAGGAAGAGGATGAGAAGGTGGAGAAGTAGGAGGAGGAATATCGGAGGGTTGGAAGGAAAGGTGGGGATTTGGAGATGGGGCGGGAGCGGTGGAGGAGGAAGGAAGTGCGGGAGGGGAGAGAGAAGGAGGTGGAGATAGAATGAAGTGCATAGCTCTCCATTTGTTTACCCAAAAAGCAGAGAGCTTTGGTAGTGGTTGCGGGATGGGGGTGGAGAAGAGTGCACTGCAGAGCAGATTGAGACAGAGAGAGAGAGGACTTCCGAAAGGAGAGGGGGAAGACAGCGGTATTACTGTTACATACAATCAGGGTGCGTGCAGGTTTTGTCAGAGCGAAATCAAATCTATGGAAGGAGCATATACCAAAACTGACAAAACAGCAGAAACTCGTTTTATGAGGTATTGTATTGACTGCATATGAAGTACTGAAAGTTCAATAAAGATATGAATTTGACAGGGGAATGGCATCTGTGTTTGGTTGGCCATGGTAGATTTGGATTGACATCAGCTATTTTGTGGGTGCCAAACTTCCAAACCAAATCATAAAAATAAATAGAGAAATAGAGAAATGACATAGATTCCATTAAATATATGCTTATTATACTTATTAAGAAAAATTATATTTATAATTTTTTATATTGTGCACTAATATATGATTTATCATTTTTATTTTTTTATTTAAACACATCCATATTGATGTATAAATATATATTTAAATAAAATGACAAATATAAAAAATTATATATTAATGTATGGTGTAGAGATAATGAGTAACATTTATTATCTATAATCCTATTAATATTATATATTATGTGATTTACGACAATCTCATTCTATTTTTATCTTATTATAATGAAATGTCATTTCCATCATCTCTTAAATGGTGATTTTAATAGTTATAAAAATAATAATGCTACGTACTATATTCTCTTTCCATTTTTATCATATTATTGAAAATATGACAATTTTATCACCTTCAAATTATCATTTATTTTTAAAAAATAAAATATTGGTGAACGGTATTATCTTGAAATAGTAAGATGAAAGTAGCATCAGAATATGTCATTTAGAATTATTTATTATTACAAGTGTCATGTTTTATATAATAAAAAGAAAATAAGATCTAAGTGTAGTATATAACACTATTCATAATATATACATATATGTATTACATGTGTACATATAACCAAATAAATAAAAAAATGTGGCGTATCAACAAGTGGATATTGAAATAAAAAGATTTAAAATAAAGATTAAGGGCCAAGTTTCGATATAGAAACACTTTCAACTTATCTTATCTTATCATTATATTTTTTCTAAATTCTCATACAAAATATAATAAACAATTCAACTTTTTTAATTTTTAAAATAATAATAATATTAAAAAATAATATTCTAATAATATTATATTCAACTAATCTAAAACTACGTCTCGTCTTGTCTCATCTCACTATTCAAATAAATCCTAAGATTAGCCGTAGAGACAACCCCTCCATCAACATCTCACCCGCAGCCGGAATAGGAATAGGCAGAGGCAGGGAGGGATCCCTTTCAATGGGCTAGGAATGCCAATGAAGTGGTCACAGTGGAGGAAGTGGCGCCATGGAGTTGCAATTTTTGAAGCCAGGGATCTCACCCAAACCCAAAAGAAAGAGTGGGCCATTCTCTCTGATCTTCCACGCCCCTCTTATTTAACTCCTCTTCCAAAATCACTACAAGCACCGGCCACACAACCTCCTTGTGTCACCCGCATGCTTCCTATTGGATCTCAATGTTACGCAACAACTACGTGTTAAATTCTGACTACAAGTCCTAACCAATATATTTTTAATAATACATTTCCATTTTTTTAAAGTTATATATGATATTTTAAAGTGTTTATTGAGGCTTTTACCTGTTCGGGTTAAAAACAGTACAAATGTTAATAGGCTATGGAAGATTAAAATTCGTTATATTGGAATGAAAGGAAAAATGAAAGAAAAAGAGAGTCTGAAAATGATAATATTTGATCGAATATACGTCATTTTTTCTATAGATTTATATGGGAGTGAATGTATAATTCTCAGTGAAAATTGATAGTTTGTCTTCTTAGACCATGCTTTTTTTTATTTTATTATTATTATTGGACGGCACATTCAAATTTTATTGAAATGAAACCTTATTTATAGTGAAAGAATACTGTAAAAAAAAAAAACCAATAAACCAAAAAATAGAAAAAAATCACAAACTGTCAAATCCAACATAATAAAAGAAAAAATATAACCCTCCACAAATTACCAATGAATATAAAGCAAACCCAATCTCTCAAAGCACAACATACCCTTCAATTTATTTTTGAAGCAACTCATAATTTTCAACCTAATCATTACAGCCTTCCTCACCACACCTAACCAAAAAATCAATTACTATGTTCTCTTCCCTATATTAACGAGCAATAGAGAAAGAAAACCCATGCTTATAATAGATTTTACATCCAAGATCAATGGACGACATACTTTTTAGTGTCGAATTACTATAAATACTTATCTCTTTTATTTATAGTCATTCAATATTAAGTAATCCACGTATGAACATTTCAAGCACACCACCAATAAAACCACCACGTGAAAAGATCGGGATCATCCGACCATGCTGTTGAGGTTGTAAAATGCATCAATTTTACCCTTTCATTTTTTTAATAGTAAAATTATCTCATCTTATTGACCATAAAAATATACTGATCACGAGTCAACAATTTTAAAATCTAACGATAGAAACTATGTCATAAATTTCATAAAAAGACAAAAAAAGAAAACAAGAGTGGATAATTAAAAAAGGATTAACAAAGTGGTGAACGATGGTGTGATATTATTGGTTGGGGACAGAGCTACGTCACCCGCGTACGACCGTCTTTGCATTCCCTTTTCAAGTCGCCGTCGTTTCGCAATCCTTTCTCCCTTCTTTCTCAAAATTTATATTTTTCTTCCTTTCCCTCAGTATATTCAAGGGATCCCCCATCTTGGTTTAAGGAGTCGTGAGCTTTAGGATTTGCGCTTTTGGTGGCTTCCAGCAAGAAACAATGGCGTTCATCAACATTTCATCTCCTTCAACGACACCTCTCTCTCGCCTACTGTAAGTTCTATTTTCTCTAGTTTCTTCATCTAATGCTTTTATTTTGATGCCTTTTTCACCTCTAAATATCATGTAAGAATTCTCCGAATTGAAATTCATCTGGGTTTTGGTGAGTTTTTCTTAGCATTTACTCTTGTCGAATTTTCTGCAAGTTCCTTGTTAAAGATAATTCAGACAGCAATGATATGCTGGTCACCTTGGAATCTAATAACATCGCGAAAAAGTAAAGGAAAAGATGATATTTTTCTGTGTTGCCCCTAAGGCATTCGAGGACACTTATGATGCTGCGAAGTGATTCAAAACTGCAGCAATCAAATATACTAAATCTAAAGGAGAAACAGCAAACATTTATGATACAGAACAATTCAAACAGATAACAGATTGATAATATGTTTTACTCTGCAATTATTTCTTTCCATTTATATGTCTACTTATAAAGAGAAGTCAACACGTACAAAGCAATAATTGCAGAATAAAAAATATTATCAATCTGTTAACTTTATACGTGTTAGCTTCTCTTTATAAATTTTTTTTTTTTATAAGTAAAAATATTATATATATATATATCAAAAGGAGTAACCAAGTACACTGATGTATACAAGAAAACGCCTTGCCCGTAATTGAAAACCCCTAATAATCCAAAACGCCCGTGAAAATAACCCAAAATACACCAAGCCCGACCCCAACCCCTTGTTTCCTGTAGAACTAAAACTCAGACCAAAAACCCCACCCCAACTCCGTGTTTCCCATCTTCACAATGCCCTCCCTTTAGTCTTCCCTCTAGTTGAACTACCACCCTTAGCGTCATAGCTGATTGTCGCAAAAAGACATTGTAACTCCCTGCTTTTCTTGAAATTTGATTTGGTTTCAAGCGAGTGGCTTGCCTCGATCGCAGTAATTAATTCTTCAAATTGGTCTTCACATCCTCCATGTAAAATTCCCACAAACTGCTGAATCTCGTTAACTTTAGGCAGAATCCAATCTGCTATTGGAGGAAGAGAGACCAAGGGAGCCATATTATCCCCATACACAGTATCCAGTTGCACTCCCGACTCTAGGCAAGGCACCAATGCCAAATCCATGTTCAAATCCCGTACCTCCTCAGCAACTCCATTTATCTCCAATGGCATAACATCAAGTTCCTTCACCTCTGGTGACCCTTTATGTGCAACTTCAGCAGGTCCCTTCACCAATAGTATGACACCATTTTCCTTCAACTCCGACGAGGGAGCCATAGTTTTTTCGGGTACAGAAGTCACCTGAGGCAAATGAAATTCTATTTCAGATGTCTCTACGCTAATACCCGACGTAGAACCCACTTCAAATAACCCATACTTCCTTTTGACCCGCCATACTCTTTTGGATTTGGTTATAGAAACAGGGCCGAATCCAATTTTTCGTTTTCCTTTATCTGAGTTTAAAGGATTCGAGCCTATCTTAGTCTTGTTCTTAACAACCCTATTGCCTTTAGTTGAAAGCAGGTCTATTTTCGTAGACAAAAAAGCTATCGCTGCCTTCAATTCAACAAGTTAGGTTTCCATCTCTTTTAAAGAATTATGCATCTCAACAAGCTGGTTCTGAGGTGTGATCTGCAAACCACTTACATCATTCCCCTTACTATGAACCCCCGAATCATGACCAGTCTTCAGAGCTACCGCATATGATCATCTCGCCACCCTAGATGTACTTGGGTCTTTATGATTCACCTCCAAGTTGATATTCTCATTCTTCTTTTGGT
The DNA here is from genome assembly GCA_029856935.1 of Cyclocarya paliurus. NCBI lineage: Eukaryota > Viridiplantae > Streptophyta > Magnoliopsida > Fagales > Juglandaceae > Cyclocarya > Cyclocarya paliurus. Next base: position 2,014,829 of record CM056957.1, on the reverse strand, counting down.
TTTCCTTCTTTGACCCATCAGCAAAAAGCAAATCCACAGCTCTGCGTAATTCCGCAGCAAATTTCTCCCAACCCAGACCTTCATACCCTTCAGGAATGGCTACAACACTCCGCCGGCCTCCTCCACCATATTCGGTGACAGTTAAAAACCTACCATACTTATTGGAGCATCTTTGAGCCATGAATGTTCTGCTGCCTTCACGCAAATGTTTTGTGAAGTCCAAATTTTTTCCCGCTTGTAATACTGCTTCCATTGTAGCCGTCAACCATTCTAGACCACTGCGACCCATCACTACAAATGTCCACACCCTTCTACTCCTCTCCACAATTTTTAATGATGATCTCCATGATTCTGGAAAAAGCTCAAAAGCCTTTGATTCCACCCAAAAACGAACCAATTGACCCATACTGATCAACCCTTGGACTTCAGATGCAGGGGCATCCCACGCTGAAATGCATCATTCTGTCGAGTAGAAGCAGTGGGAAAAAACAGGTTGGGACAAAACAGAGCCCAAAGGCGCACCAGGTTGGTAAAAACAGAACCCCTAAACCGAGATAACAGAAACTTCCAGTCGCCGGAGGTTGACCGGCGTCGGAGACCCCACAATGGGGTCACCGGAGTCCGTCGAACATGTCTGTAACGATGGCTAATGCAAAGGCTCAGGTCGCGCGCAGTAACGAAAGCAACAGAATACTCCCAGTCGCCGGCAAAGGACCGACGTCGGATGCCTAGCAACAGACTCACCAGAGTCCGTCGTCCAAGTCTGTGGCGGAGTTGAAAGTGCATGGTGACAGTACGACACCTTCGACAGAGATGAAGTGAAAAAACCAAGTAGAAAATCATTAGGATTAGTCGGGTCTTTGTTCCCGGATACCTAGTCCCAGTAGAAAAAAGGGAACACAGAACCTCTCGAATATGGTGTGGGGAATTTCATCGAACATGTGATTTTTCATATTGATTTCAGCTGCTCTAATGTATTTTTCTTACCGTTATATGTGGGAATGAGATGTGATTTTTCTATTTTATTGATCTGATCCATCTATTTGTGGATTTTCTCTTTTTAGTTCTAAGGAGAAGCTATAAGTTGTGGCACACATTTGCTTTCTAATCGCTGAGAAAATAGAGGTTGGACTCGTTGGACGCCCCCCCCAAAACCCAAAAAAAAAAAGATACCGTTCCCATGTTTATGTGGTCTGGGTAGTGGAAAATACAAACCCTGCCAAGCCACACAATTACATGGGCTTGGTTGATAAATAACTCGATGATCCAAGCTTTGCATCCCGCTTGGCAGTATTATCAGAAACAATTTGTTCAAAAAAAATAAAAATAAATAAAGGATGGGAATACATATTGGAACATGATAGTTTTTAGTGTTTCATTTCTCCAAAAGAACAGGACACAGTGAGCTTCAAGCAAGCATCTGAAAAGGTCCACTTTCAAAAATATTTTTCTTGAAAAATAGGTTCCTGTCCTAGCTAGAATATGGGAGGTATTTGAGTTTGCATATACTAATTAGGTTTGGAAAATGCTCAGATTTCAGAAGCTCTGATTGCATTGCGAACATTCATCTATAGAGACACTTCAAGTTTCGCGGTCCTTCCTGTCTATTGCTTATTCCCTTATACTTACTGACATGTTGTATATAGGGTATGCAAAAGCTTCAATTCCTTCAATGGATTGCTCAGTGTAAATCCTTCCCAGGCAAAAAGCTATGCATATGATTTGCCCTTGATCCAGCTGGGTGGCAAATTTTCCTCAAGTATTAAAGGTGTTGGTAAAACTAGAGCTGCATTGATATCTGGAGAAGATGACCTTCTGTCTTATGCCAATGAGAATAATATTGAAAATAACACCCTCAATGGTGATCAATCAGTTGGAATTGAGATACAACCTGATGCTGTTGCATTTGGAACCCTGGCAGCTGATACCGCTCTTGCGGGTGGTAGTTTTCCCATTGATAATGATGAATTTGATTTGGATTGCCCTACAGAAGGTTTTTCTTCCATCCCAGAGGCCATTGAGGACATCCGCAAAGGAAAGGTGGTTTGTCTCCCGAGTTTTGTCTTGTTACGAACCTATTAGCTTTAGACATCTGATTCTTTTGTCTATACTTTAACAGTCATCTTTCCATCTCTTATAATTTATGGTGATGCAGATTGTAGTAGTTGTGGACGATGAGGACAGAGAAAATGAAGGAGATTTAATTATGGCTGCGCAATTGGCAACTCCTGAGGCCATGGCTTTTATAGTGAAGCATGGAACTGGAATAGTTTGTGTAAGCATGAAAGAGGAAGATCTGGAAAGGTTACAGCTTCCTTTGATGGTGTCCCAGAAGGATAATGATGAGAAACTTTGTACAGCTTTCACAGTGACTGTGGTATGTAAATTTCCTAGTTGACAATTTTCTATTTGAAATTTGTATTCTATCATTTTCTGTATTTGATATCATTTATGTTTGAAGTAAGAGAGACCCTCATCCCATTTGGACTCCTTCAAATTTTGATAGTTTTTTGTTTTTTATTTAATTGCACCTATATAACGCCTCATGTAATTGGATGTTTCTTTTTTCATACATTATTTTTTTGGGACTCCGCTATTGTGTTCAATGGGGCTGGTACTCATGATTTTCTCCCATCCATTTCTAGATCCTAACCTGTAATTGGATGTTCTCTTTTGAATACTTTCTGTGCACTTGGGCTACTCGTATTTACTCGATTCAATAAAACTTTATTTTACTTACCAAAAAAATGTATCATGTATTCACAATATGTGCTAGTCTAATGTATTAAAATGTAATGGTTAACTATGTATTTGAGGGATATTGCTAATGGAATACCAATACAACCTTTTAAAAGCTTAATCTGCCATCTAAAAGTAGTTATTATGATAGTTGGTTGCCATATAACAGATCCAATTGAGTATTCTGCCTTACGGTAGTATAGAATTGTCTTTTTACATGCATAACCCATTCTCTAACTATGATGGATCTACATAAATGCCTTACATTATTCTTGTAGGATGCCAAACATGGTACAACCACTGGGGTATCAGCTTGTGATAGGGCAACAACAGTATTGGCTCTTGCATCCAGAGATTCAAAACCTGACGATTTCAACCGCCCTGGCCATATTTTTCCATTGAAATACAGAGATGGCGGTGTCCTGAAAAGAGCTGGGCATACAGAAGCTTCTGTTGATCTTGCCGTCCTTGCTGGGTTGGACCCTGTTGGAGTTCTATGCGAGGTTGTGGATGATGATGGTTCCATGGCTAGATTACCAAAGCTTCGTAAATTTGTTGAGCAGGAGAATTTGAAAATCATATCTATCGCTGATTTGATTAGGTAAAATTTTCCGCTGTTTTGGATGTATACTCGTTTTCCGAGTGTACAAATTATTGAGGGGTTTGCTACACAAATTATTTGTAGTTTTGGTGCTCTTTCGTTAGAACATAAAAGAGGCTCCATTCTAATGTGGACAATTTTTGTCAGGTATAGAAGAAAAAGAGATAAATTGGTCGATCGCTCTGCTACTGCCAGGATACCGACAATGTGGGGGCCATTTACATCCTACTGCTATAGATCCATCTTAGATGGGATTGAGCATATTGCAATGGTTAAGGTAAGCAATGGTTGTAGTTTTGATGCTCAAATAAACTGTAATATTTCATTGCAAGCAGAACCTAAATAAAACTGACTGAAGGGCCAATGGTTTGACTAAATAAATAAACCTAAATAAAGAGGGCACCCTGAAGGCTATAATATTCAGATTCTTTTGGTATTAGATTGTCCATATTTTACTATGCTTTGACTCAATCTGTTATTTATGTACATGAATGTGTGTGTGAGCGCACATACACAGCCATAATAGGGAGAGCTGCTACTAGCATGGTGACTGAACCTTAAAGATAAATTTGATTGATTTTTCAGGTGTAGGGATCTTTTGGCCAATATTAGTTTTCAGACGATTTTTAACCATACTACTGTGTCGATAGGGTGACATTGGTGATGGACAGGATATTCTTGTGAGAGTGCATTCAGAATGTCTGACAGGAGATATTTTTGGATCGGCCAGATGTGACTGTGGAAGCCAGCTGGCACTTGCCATGCAGCAAATTGAGGCTGCTGGCAGGGGTGTACTGGTGTACCTCCGTGGACATGAAGGCAGGGGCATTGGTTTGGGCCACAAGCTTCGTGCTTATAATCTCCAGGATGATGGGCGTGATACGGTGGAAGCCAATGAGGAGTTAGGATTGCCTGTTGACTCCCGAGAATATGGCATTGGTGCACAGGTACTCTAATTTAGGATTTCTATCGTGCAGGTGTTTACAACACTTCGATTTTTACAAAGCTCATGACTTGTTTAATCATAGACTTCGAAATTGTCCATGAGGAGGTGTTTAATCACAAACTAGGTTATTAGTGAAATTTAGAAACACCTTTAAAAATTAAACAGAACTTTGGAAAGTAATTCTCTACATTAATTTTTATTAATGAACTAAGGCTCGTTAAATAGAGATTACTCGGACTATTAGCAAAATAATATTAAGTGGGCTCCAAAACATTAGACTCCCACGTAACAGAACTAGTGCATTTTATTAAAATGGACTCAAGACTACGTCTATAGAGTTCTAAGGTGGCTTAAAGCAAGGGAAATCAACTCAAGTGCCAGTAGAACTCTTCCTCTGCCATGATCAGCATTCTAGTTCGGATGAGTTGCTGCTTATCTCTTGTTGAACTGCTTTCATTCAAGTCCTATCAAGCCATTCTGAAAACCGTAACAGCGAGTTGCATTTGTGTATAATGTATTTAAGGACAGTCAAATTGCATATCTGCTTTATTTAAATACTCAACTGGAATATAACTTGGATAGTAGATACCTTTGACAGCTAATTTGGATGAACAAGTCCTAAAAAATGTTCATTTGTGCTCTGTGGTTAGAAAGAAATGTAAAGAAGATAAGAAGACCAGGAACCCAAAAACAGCAGTTCCAACCTGAAATACAACACAATTGACAAGAATGTATTGTCTTTGTGACTGCAGATTCTGAGGGATTTAGGTGTTCGGACAATGAAGCTGATGACAAACAACCCTGCTAAGTATGTTGGGCTCAAGGGTTATGGTTTGGAGATTGTGGGCAGGGTCCCATTATTAACTCTGATTACGAAGGAGAACAAGAGATATTTGGAGACCAAGCGTGCTAAAATGGGCCATGTCTATGGGTTAGAATTGAACGGCCATTCAAGTAGTCTCATCGGTGGGAATGGTACACCGGGTGCCAGTGTTGCATCTGATGCTGTTTCTGACGAGGCATAAGTTAGGCAGCCTGCCCTATGATCTTCCATACTTCACGGCATCAAAAATGGGGATTTTAGACACATAATTCAATTCCAAGACATTTCTGACTCCAGCGAAGGTAGTACTCTTGATCACATGGATTAATGGGATTCAGTTCATATATCGTTTTGTTTTGTAGATTGAACCTGAATCCAAAACGTTGGTATATGCTTTAGCCAAAAGCCCTCATAAAAACTGTGGCGAAGTGTTTTGTGATATCATTCATTCTTTTAATTCTGAACAAGGAAATTAATCCCATTTTTCATGGAAGGTAGTTTCTGTTTGATGGCTTTACGAGTTTCTGAATTATGGCTTCTTAAAGAGGTCACAACTATGGCCTCGAATTGAACCTTTTACTCCCATTTGTCGAAATGAGAATTGATGCAGTTAGCTGGAGCTATCAACTTATTCTTGCTGGTACCATAGGTTTGCATTCAAAGATATCTATCTCCCTCTGTCTTTCTGTCTGTCTCTGGTTTATTGCTTTTTCTTTCTTTTCTTTCCTTGTGGACCTAAGGCAGAGAGAATCCCTTTTGAAACTGTTACCAAACAAACGGCTCCACCACGTGAAGATTCTGAAGAAAGCCAACCTGTATACATGCAAATACATGTAACCTTCCGGTTTTCGACCGTCACACGCTTGGCAACATCATAAACAATATAAATACAAATTATTTTACAAACAAAATTAGTTTTTCTTTTTCTATTTTGCTTTAATAAACTTCAAGGTTGATTTGTCAGGATTGTTTTTGCAAATGATAGGAGATGAGATGAGTTGAGATAAAAGTTGTAAGTTGAATAAAATATTGTTAAAATATTTTTTAACACTATTATTGTTTTAAGATTTGAAAAAGTTGAATTGTTTATTTTATTTTGTATGAAAATTTAGAAAATTTATAATGATTAGATGAGATGAGTTGTGAAAATAAATTAAATCTTAGTCTAGATTTATATGTTGAGATGATCTCAGATGATTTGTAAATAATAGTGAGAAAGTAATAAATAATAATAAATAATTTGTAAATAATAGTGACTTAACTCGAATAATAGTGTTACTAAACACAGCCTTAACCTGAAATGGTCGATCCACTCCGAGTACTACTATCAGATGGTAGGCCATCCATGAACCAACACATATCAACCCAACGCTTGTAATTCTGAATCTCGAACAAAATAACTGGCTTCGTTTGGTTTCCAAATTAAACTCATCTCATCTCACTCATCATTACAATTTTTTCAAATTTTAACACAAAATATAATAAACAATTCAACTTTTTCAAATCTCAAAACAATAATAATATTAAAAAATAATATTTTAACAATATTTTATCATCTAAACTCAACTCAACTCAACTCACTTCAACATCCAAACGCACCCTGAGTATTGCTATATTTTTTAAAACGTAAGTAAATTTGATATTTATGTAGGGATGTGAAATTTGCACACCTTATAACTAATTGAGAGCATTGATATTGATTTCATCAAAAGTTAATATATTTTTAAAATTTGAATAAATGTAGATAAAATTATCTGCACTGGCTTCATTAAAATGCAAAAATTTGAACATTGAGTTACAATGATTTTAAGTGCATCTTTCAATTTGAAGGTGTACTGTTCATCATCAAAAGTAATATTTTATTATAAAAATTAAAACCAATTTCTTTCTTGCATAAACAGTGTATAATAATATAATAGTTTGTTCTTTAAATAATAACCTAATTAAATTCGTATAAAGTTAATACTATAGGGTTATAGCTACAATAATTTTTATTTATTATAATAATATAATATAATAGTACTAGCTAAAAAATCCGATGCTCCCATCTAATTCCAGGCCAGCAAAAAAGTTGCCGATGTTATCTCGGATGTCTTTCGTTTAATATTTAATTATTAGTCGTTGGACTTTTTTTGAATAGTATAATTGTAAAATATGAAAAAAATATGATTATTAAAAAAATATTATATTATTATTTTAATAAATCTAATGACTAATCCATTGTGAGGTTATGGATAAGGAGGTATTAGAATTATGAAAAATATGTATTTTTCATCAAATTTTGAAGTTGATTTTCTTGAAGCCAATTACATTGTTCTGAGTACGGCTATTTTAAGACTTCTACACAATATATGATATAATTTAATTTAAAAAATAAATTTTAAAACTTGTTAAGTGACTTAGACGGTGCTCTACACATCAAAATAAAATAACTATAACTATATCTAACCTTGTTAAAAATAAAAATCTCTCTCGTTCTCAATAATATTGAAAAGCTTTTTGACTCAATAATAGAAAATATCGAAATAAAATTTCTCAAAATTCATATCTTTGGTAGATAAGATAAGATGAGAATTTTTAAAAATTTTGTGAATAGTATTAAGATAAAAGTTTAAAATATTAATTTAAAATATTAAGATTTGAAAAAGTTGTATTGAGATTTGAAAAAGTTAAATTATTTATTATATTTTATATAAAAATTTAAAAAATTATAATGATAAAATGAGATAGAGATATAGATGAAAAATCTTATCTTTGGAGATAGGTTTGGAAAATATGTTTTATCCAAAATTTTCATTTTCATCTCATCTCATCTCTACACTTTTTCAAATCCCTATACAAAATATAATAAATAATTCAATTTTTTCAAATCCCAACATAACTTTTTCAAATTCCAATTCAACATTTTCAAATCTCAAAACTAAAAAATAATATTTTAAATTTTAAAACAAAACATAAAATTCTCATCTCATCCCCTAAACATATCCTAAAAATTCCAGACTACTGTACCTTCGTGGCAAAGTACCTAACCGTGTTTTCTAAAATTTCCATCTGAGTTGTCTACTCGGTATATCGTCATGAGATCCCAGCTGTATCATGAAGCAATCCACACTGCCCAATTTATGTAGCGTATTTTAATGAAAAACCTTCCCTCAGTCACTATAAATACCGGCACCTTTCTATTATCTTCACAGAATCACAAGTCCTCTCTCTCTCTCTCTGCGTTGTGAAGTGTAAAACTTCTATAATGGCTCAGTCTAGCATGATCATTCTGATGCTACTGGCCGCAATGTTGCTGGCCTCCACCAGAGCACAACCTCCGGCGTCTTCTCCTGTGCAGTCCCCGGAGAAATCTACACCGGCCTCATCTCCCGTAGTGAGTCCACCAGTTTCTGCACCTTCTCCTCAAGCAGCTGCGCCCTCTCCCACCACCGCGAACTCTCCGTCTTCGCCGCCTCCCGCGTCATCCGAAACTCCGGCAAGCGCTCCCTCATCTATCTTCGCCCCACCTTCCGAAGCACCTGGCCCTGCGGAGAGCGGTGCCGTTTCCAACTGTTTCGCACTCACCGGGTTTGTCGTTATCGCCGTGTCCGCTGGGGTTTTGTTGATCTAGTGGATTCGACTGCTCGGAGTATTTCACCTCGAGCTCTTGGATTCTCTAATTATTTGTCTGTGAAAAATTAACTTTATTATTTGTTTCGGCCATTAATAATTTAATATAAATCTCCTTAAATCTTTCTGGATTTTTTTTTATCAGTTGATCTATTTTTTTCACTAATTCTTAATTACTTGAAATTGTAGCGACCACAACGGCATATGACAGTGTGTCTTCGATTTAAAACAGAGAAGGATTTGGATACGAATTATATTGGCAATAAAAATAGGGTTTTGCTATACAACTTCTCAACTCTTCACACTTTATTATTTTTTTAAATTTTTATTATTTTTTAATAATTTTTAAAATTTTTTTTGAGTTTTTTTTAAAATTTTTTTAAATTTTTTATTCATTATTTATATAATAAATATTTAATAAAATATAAAAATATAAAAAAAATATAGAATGTGAAATGTCGAGAGGTTGGAGAGATTTATTGATAAAAATAACATCTTACAATACTCGAAAATATGCGTTCAATTATTCCGAAATTATTGAGAATCTACTGAAAATTTTGTAAATCTAGATCAGTTTACGGTAGGATGTTGTACTCCGCATGTGAGCAGATTTTCGAATCTGAATTGGCTCGTCGTTGGCAGTAACCTACGCGATTTAAAAAATAAATAAATAAAATTTGTTTGCCTTCATTTTTTGTCAAAAAATGGCTGGAGTTTGTTTAACAGGGTTGAATTCAGAGGTTTTGGACTCTGCCTAAATCCGGTCGGCGAGGACTGGAAAATGAAAAATCCTTTATTCATTCAGATAGGTTTGGGGATGAGATGGAAATTTTATGTTTTGTTTTAAAATTTAAAATATTATTTTTTAGTTTTGAAATTTGAAAAAGTTTAATTGAGATTTTAAAAAATTATATTGGGATTTGAAAAAGTTGAATTATTTATTATATTTTATATAGAAATTTGAAAAAATTATAATGATGAGATAAGATAAGATGAAAATTTTATGTAAGATGAAACTTTCAAACCTATCCTTAACTCTCGTTTTATGAAAAATATTTTTATATCTTATAAAAAAATTATAAATATTAAATGTGAGAATAAATAGTAATTGATATATAGTATTTTTTTTTTTAAAATATCCATAATTTTGTCATCGAAAAGAAAGTTGCTACATATTAATTTTATCCAAATTAAATAAAATAAATAGTAGAAATATTAGAACGAGAGAGAGAGAATCGTCTTTTTGCCGTTTCAATTGGCCAATCTCAATCATTACTCATAAACCGACGGATTCCGAAGCATTCCTCCATTTACTAATGGATAAACGAAATAAAAATATATATTTAAAAAAAATCATAGCTCTCTGCACAATGTTTTACATTCGATCCATTTCGATTATCATTCTGATTTAAGCATTGTAAAAGAATATTTCGTATATTTTGATGCACTGCTTCAGGATTAATTATATATATGCGTGTGTATATATGTAAATTAGTTATTAATAAAAAAAAATGTATATGTAAGTTAATTAATTATGCGTGTGTATATATATATAAACTGATAATTAATAAAAGAAATATGGATATGTAAGTGTATATTATATATGTATTTGTGTGTGTTTATACATATTTATATACGGAATAATTAAAGATTTTTAAAATGAATATACATTCAAAATATTAAAAAAAAAGATAAAGATATTACATCATTGTATCAAATATAATATTAAAACAATCACAAATTTGAGTTGAGACACAAAAAAAAGACTGAGATATATAATTAAAAATAATGAGATTTTAAAAAAAATGTGGAGTCATATTTAAAATTACAAAAAATTTTAAATTATATAAATCTCATTTTAAAATCACATTAATGTCATCTATATTTAAAATTCACAAAAATATTATTGAGTACTACACTATAACAGAAAATCCGACCGTCCAAATTCAAAACTATGCACTACGTTCTATTGATTTCTAAAATGGAAAGCAAGTAAGGATTAACGTGGTGCCTGCCAGCAGACTCGTATACGAGCCCACGTGTACGACAAAGCATGAATTGCCAACCATACCTTAGTGGTCGAGCACATATAAATCCGCAACATATCTCGACTGCCAGCAAACTCGAAATGTCGTCTTCTTCTCTTCTCTCTCTCTCTCTCTCTCGTAACATGAGAATGATGAATTCCATCTTTGATTCTCTTATATTCTCGTTTAGATATAACAAATATTTTATCTCATTTCATAATTATAATTTTTTAAATTTGTACATAAAATATAATAAATAATTTAATTTTTATAAATTTTAAAACAATAATAATTTTAAAAAATAATATTTTAATAATATTTATTCAACTTTCAATTTTATATCAATTTATCTCATCTTAATTCACTATCTAAATAGCATCTTAGTGAGAAATTAAATGTTGTCAATTGATCCGAAGGAACTTGACAACTCGAAATGTTAATTTATCGATCTTAATTTTATTATTTTGAAAAATAAATGTTAGATCTAAAAATTGATTCGTAGTTTTATATCACTAAAGTCATATGAAATTCAGAATATATAGGATATATGTACAGTAATTAAAAACGACAGCACTTAATTTAAGCATTTCTTATTTACATAGGAAAAATCTAGTTGTAAATAATTTTATGCACTAATACGCGTATTTATTCAATATGATTAGTCAGAAAGTACACTTTATTAAAAACAGTACTAATTTAAATTTAGAATATGAAAACAATAATATTAATATGCAAATTAATATGTAAAGTTTTTTCTTTTTTTTTGATAAATATACGTAAAGTTGATTGTAAGTAGCAAAACTAATTTACATATCTAAAAATGCGGAGGACAAATGTTTGTGTGCACGGACACTTCGTATTAACGTAAATATTTTCACTTTCACGCGTGACTGTCTCTGTCACGATTCTTTATATATACTCCCCGTTTCGTTCTCTGCTACTTGGACGTAAACTCTTTATTCACAACTCTCTCTCTCTCTCTCTCTCTCTAGCCAATGGCGCGAGCAAGCTTTGTGGTTCTGATTTTGGCCTTGATTGCGGGCGCCACACTGGCTTTGTCTCCGGCTTCCACTCCGGCATGGTCTCCAGCGAATCCACCCACTGCAAGTACTCCACCACCGTCGTCTTCGACTCCTACTGCTCCAACACCGTCTCCAAAAGCGGAACCTCCGGCGTCGTCTCCATCGGCCCATTCTCCATCTCCGAAGGCCGCTCCTCTTCCGCCGTCGCCAGCTCCCCGTGATGAGTCTCTTTCTCCTTCTCCTTCCTACTCCTCTTCTCCTCCTTCACCGTCTACTACTACTCCGTTGCCGGCCAGTCCTCCCACATCGATCGCATCTCCACCGTCTGAAGCGCCTGCCCCGGCACAAAGCGCTGCTGTCTCGAACAGATTGGCTGTCTCTGGTTCCCTGGCCGTCGGTCTCCTCGCCGCCGCTTTCGTTGTTTAACTGTTAAGGCTATTATCTTTCTCTGCATGCGCTGCAGTACTGGTTTATTTTACATGTATTAGTATTTCTTTAGCCTTCTCTCTCCCTCTCTCACGTCTCTTTCTCTCTATCTCTCTGTCTGTCCATCTCTTGAGGATGCTTACCGTGACTATGAATTGTTTTGTATGATTTCATATCTCAGAATGTATTACTACGTACTATCATTTCATTCATGTCGTTAATCTACGATCGTTTTCTGTCTCTTGAAATATTGTAACTTCCAGTTTTATTTTTTGACGAATTTTGAGTGATACGGATTCAATCTCATGTGGGTTCATGTACCAGATCTTGAGGGTAACATTTTTTGTCAAAACTATCGAAATGACACTTGAATAGACCAAGTACATTGAGATTTGGAAAAGAAAAAAAAATAAAGGAAAGACGAAAAAAATAAAGAAGTAGCTATATATATATATATATATATATATATATATAGGAGACAGTCCCATTGTTTTTTGTACGTCCTGATTCTGTTGATTGTTGAATGATACGAGTCTCTGGAAAAAAGGCATTGAGGGAAATGGATGGAATAAAACAGTAGGGCGGGCACATCATCATGTTAAGCTGCTTTAGTTTTCTTTTCTTTTCTTTTTTGGTTTTCCAAAGAAAGAAGACCTTGCTTTAGTTGGTCCTCGTACCTAATATTTGGGAGATTTACATGTAAATACTAAAGAGCCTGTGACATTATTTTTTTTCCCGGTTTTGCCAACAAAGTTAAAGACTGGCCCGTTTAGGTCAATGACATTTCTTGGAATAGGGAACATATATGGCCTCCTTGATTGACAACAAACTCTCGACGATGGAGAGACGAAAAACGCCTCTTCCAAAAGATAAAAGATAGAAATTTTTTATCTACCATCCTCGTAATCACCGTCTTCTCACCAGTATCTTATGTGACATTCAATTATTGGTAAAATTTTGTTATTCATCGTCCCACATATTATACTTATTTTCATTATTTTTAGTTTTATTCTTTTTAAATTAATTGAATTCTTCTATTCATGATCATCCATGCATATATCACATATGCATCGAATTTTTCATAATATCCAAGATATAATGAAAATAAGTAATATGTATGTGATATATATGTGATATATATATCTATAAGATATAAGTGTAATCACACTGATAAATCAATATCCAAAATTACATATTTTAAAAGAGCTAGTTAATTAGGTTGTACTTAGAATCCTTGTCAATCCCATAAATGGCAAGAAATCTAATTTGGAATTTGGAATTTTATTGGTTATACTGAATTCAAGATATAACAATATCTCATATTTTAAGGAAAACTCAAGTTATATCTAATACATATTTGAAAGGTACTAGTCAATATTAGAATTGAATGGCCTTACAAATATTATAATTTGCAACAATTTTTTCCTCCAAATAATATTATTAGAAATCCTCTATCATCCCATTAACTACGCTAATTAATGTCAACTTAAGAATGAGACTAGGTAGGCTTAATTTTTCATGTTTACAAGGAATCTCGGGTGGTCAAAAGGCCTCTCATATCAAGATGTCTTGAATCCCACCAAAGGATATATACGATCGAACATGCCACCATATCCCCTTGCTTGGTGTCATGGTGTGGATGCATGCACGGATTCTTGGGGTTCCCAATTCGAAGTGCTCAACACTAGTCTGCGTACGTCGCTCAACCCAAAACTCAACCCGAGGACAACCGTTGGCTTGAAATAATTTCCCGATAAACAATCGAGAAGCTAGCTCCAAGGATCATGGGAATTATGACCGATAATTGATATCACTAATATCATCTGGACTAGCCCAAGCCCAACCACATTCAAGTTTACATGCCTTGCCTTTAGTCACAAACTTATAATTAATGCATTGCATCACAAGAAAAGGGCCATATCAATCAGGCCCAAATATAAAAGGCTATATCTGAGATGGACCCGGACGAACATGCACCTCAAAAATTCCAATGAATCTAATTTGATTATTATTTATACCCACGAAATTGCTGGGCATCTGCAAACATATTTGAGGAATTTTACCCGGTTAATGAATTCTCTCCTAGATGTAGCAAGAACAAAAGCTCTAATAAAATAAAGCCAAAATTATCATTCGAGTTGCAGACAGAATTAAGGTCAAATTAGGAAACGACTTGTATTTCTGTGCTTTAAACGTTTCAAAATAGAATGAACGAATCATTAATTACATCCAACCTAGCTTGGAGTGTTTCCATATTGCATTACTACTTACTTCCCTTCAGATCCTAATTGCTTTGCAATCTGATCAATATTCACGGGTTCAACCAGTAGTGCCTCCAGGTCTTCTTTCAATGCATCCACCTATATATGTTTTGATCCAAAATCAGTCAATATTATCCACATGATTTTCCCAACTATGTAAGATGTGCCAGCCGTTCCACATATTCTCCTTAAAGAAAATCAAACAAATTTGGGTTTTGATGCACTATGTTGTTGAATCAAACAAACTCATCATGTGTTGTTTGATAATTAATATATTTGACCAATAAGTGATTATGAATATTGTTAATGAAGCTCATGATATTGGGTCCAGAACCAAAAATACCTTAAAAAGACAGACATCATGAAAAAGAAGGGGTCAAAGATACTTATGGATCGAGCAGTATTACCTTGTGAATAAAATCTTTTGTTAGATGAGCATCATGGGCAGCTTCTTTTGAAACACGTTCCACAAACAAAGCTGCTTCCTTGAGTTTACCATTCTCGGGAAGTTTGTCTGCCACCTCTGCTGATATCTTCTCTGCCACAGTTGCAACCTTTTCTACTACCTCTGCCACGCTTTCAACCTCTTCAACCACCACTTCGGTCTCTCCTAAACATATTTTACATTTCCATTAAAGAACATGAAACTTTTCAGCAATATTTCGTCTAAATTAATGACCAATTAAGTTCATTAATACCTCCAATCCTTAGTATTTTCCTCCAATCCTGCTTCCACGTCGGTATCGATAAAGTTACACCGGATCCAAAAACCCATTTTATCCTGTATGGTTAATTAGGTAATTAATTCATCAATAGTCTTTTTTGTACATAAAGTCATGGGACGTTAATGTTTTGCAGAACTCATATATTTTAGAATTCCTGCATAATTCATACTTTAACTTCTTAGACACAAGGGGAACCCAATAATATCTTTGTTTTCCCGAGAAAAATTGAATCGCAGATCAGGGAATACATACCAACGAGGGAATGTGAGCTTTGGAGAAGCTGGTGCTGGTGGTTGAACCTTGGCCTTGTCATTGTTAACCCTAGAATCGAGTAAGAACGTCTTATTTTAGTATTGATTAATTTGCATTTCTGAAAAAAAAAAAAGCCATTTGGAGGGCGAGATCGATGATCAGCTTAACTTATAATGATGATGAAATAGGGTAATTACTCACGTATTGCCATGGAGTTTTTTCCACGTTTGGCCATTAGTGCTGAACAAGTACCGCGACCCTGCTCCTTTCATCAAGTAGCTGCCATTTCCAAGCTTATGATCCATAGAAAAAACCGGATGGTGTACCAACTGAGATGTATAGCTGGAGAAAGACTTCCTCTCATGACGAACAAGTAGTTCGAGAATACTACTTCGCGAGATGCAGGAAACCAAGGAACAACCAGTTCTAAGCATATTGATCGACGATTTAATTTCCTCTTGATCAACGACACCGAAAATGACAGAGATTCAAGCAAGATGGAGTTTCATGAATTAGTCTGAAAAATTAATGCATATGTATATATTTGCACAGCATCTTTCATTTGGTGCCCATGCAGGATCGATGAAGCTGATCGATCTACTTTTCCTATATATATGTGGCGTTTACGTATGAGAGTGCTTGCAATTAAAGACTAAGCAAAAGTTGCTACAAAAGAATATTCAAGCACGCTAAGCGTTTCTGCATATATATGCATGATCTGGTATTTCCAAGATAAGGGTTTTTACTTGTATTCCTTGCACGTTAAAACTTCGGACTCTGGATTTCGAGGCTTCAAAGACCCTTTTTCCTTTGCTTTAGGGAATCATATATGTTGCTTGCTGTCGTACGTGCCACAGAGAGAGGGAGTTTAGACTTGGGCTGCATGCGCCTAAAGTTGGCTCAAAACTAGCCCAAAACAATTTTGTTGAACAGCCCAAGAAAAATTGTTGTTCACAAAGTACTAATGCCCTTTGTTGTCTTTTCCTGGATATTATGTTCCCCACTTGCATTAGTGATATATTTTCCAAATTCAATTCAATTCATTTTTTCATAATATTAAATATTATAAAATAAAGTAACAAAGTCTTCATTTGAGGCTGGTTCCAATAAATAAAGCCCAAGCCTGCCGCCAAAGTAGACAAATGAAACAACAAAGTCAAAGCAGCAATGGGATGATGGATCAAAACAAAGGGCAGGAGCACCACAAACCCACCTAATCCTCCAAATTCAACCTCCCCACCCTCAATAACCATTTCCTATCTCTTTGTTCAACATCCATCCACCTAACCTTCCCGTCTCTCTCTCCCCATCTGCCTGATGGTTTTGCCTTTGATGTTTTCTTTGTTCGCAAATCCAAATCCTTCTCTCTGATATGGGGTTACAGCATAGAAAGCTGATAGAAGATCTGATCAATTTTAACGTGTCACAGATCTGTCAAACATATTGTGTCGCAGAAAATGTTGGAAACATTTGTCCACAGATATGTTTAGATTTCGATGAGTGCCCTAAAATCTGCCTATACTCTATCTCATCTCTGTTCACTCCTCCGCCAAGTACCCCCTCAGCTTTAGATGATCAGTCAAACAAACCCCACCATAAGTTCTCTCCCTTTTTGATCGCCACGATCACAGTTATCGCCGCCGCTTTTCTGTTTGTTTGCTGGTATGCTATCTATTCAAGGTACTATTTAAGTAGACGGGACTCAAGGAGGAGGCCGCAGCCACAAACTGTGGAGATCCTGCAGGATGAGTTTCTTGATGAAGAAGATGGACCTGTGCTTGACCACCCCATCTGGTACATCCGTACCGTCGGTCTTCAACCATCGATTATCGGTTCGATCGCTGTCTGTAAGTATAAGAGAGGTGAAGGTCTTGTTGAAGGAGCAGAGTGCTCTGTTTGTTTGAGCGAGTTTGAAGAAGATGAAACTCTTAGACTTTTGCCCAAGTGCAGTCATGCTTTTCATGTTCCCTGTATTGATACTTGGCTTAGATCACACACCAATTGCCCCATGTGTCGTGCACCCATAGTCAAGAACACAGTCCAGACGCCACCACCGGAGGCTAATGTAAATAATTCCAGCCCAGGGGAAGAAACCCCGGTCGGAATTTCGCAAAGTGGCAGTGCATCCGATGGGGAAATAGATGATGACGTTCGTGAGTTAAGGATTGATATAGAGGATGAGGGAGAATTAGCTGCTGTGAATGATGGGAAAATTTCTGAGACTTCAAATCAAGATGTATACGACATCCAACCGATGAGAAGATCGGTTTCTTTGAACTCTTTGTCAGCTTCAAAGATCAGTTTTTCTGTTGCAAATCGTGTTCCACTGGGTTCCCATGGGAGTTCACATAACCAAGGGGTAAAAGTGAACGAATCGAACACAAAAATCGTTCCAAAGAGGCTCGAGGGTAATCGAAATTCATTGAAGTTATTGGGTAGTTCTTCAAAAGGGAGAGCGCTGCCAAATCGGGCCGTTTCCATGAAGAGATCGTTTTCCTGGAATGGGAAATTCTTGCTATTCAACTATAGCCAGAACCGAGACTCAGTTATCCGGAGCTTTTGATATATGTGTGTAATATGGGTAGTGTCAGGTGAGTTGTCGGAAAAACTCATTTCTTAGAAGCTCTCAACAAGCGGAGAGATTGCAGAATTTTCCTTTTCGTACATCAAACAAAGAAGAGAAAAAAGTCAAAACTCATGAGATCCTAAATTTTGCAGTGAAAATATGATATAGGGATTGATCCAAATGGATTCGTCCCAGAAAATATGTTCATTCTGTATTTATCACGTTTCCAGGCTTCAAAGGAAGCACCATCAACTGTAATTTATTTGTAGTTTTGCTATGCCAGAATAATTTTGACAGTGTTCTATGGTTTTGTGTAAACTTTTGCGATTCACTGGCATATTATAAATATGCCATCTTGACATAAATGATGTGTTCTGTTGCTATTTTACGATGAAGAAGAGTCCAGTTCCGCAGATCGAACAGGTTGACTACATGATCAGGATTCTCGTATCGTTCTGGGCTTTGCCTTATCCAATAATTCAAGTCTCTGAATTAGCTCTTTGAGGTCTTGATGGTGTGCGGGGGTAAATTCGTGAATGTCCCTATAGTCCTCGTGTGGATGCGATCTCTTTCTTGTCTTCCGTATTCAGTCAAAAAATTCTTTATTTATGTGGATTTCTATTTCAAAGACGTTTCCTTTGAAGTTTATGGCTGTTAAATATATAATGATTCTACCGTCCAACTACCTACTCATTTATTCTCTTATAATGTCTAAAAAATCGCACAATACGTCAGTAGAGGAGAAAGAGTTATTATCGACCCATTGTAATAACTTAAGTCTCGATTGATGTGGTCTGGAGTCCTCAATAGTGGTCTGGTGTGCTTGTACAATGTTGGTATTTATATCTATAGCGGTGAATAAAAAGTAAACACAAGAAAAATAAAGAGAGTGGGCACACAAATTTATCTGATTAGGTATAATGCTTACGTTTATAGATGTTTGTGGAGTGAAAATTTACTATAATATATTTGTTTTAAAGTCTCTCATAGTCACTCATTTTTTATTATACAATAGAAATTGAGGATCTATTTGTTAGAGAAAATATTTATGCTGAAAATCTCGTTATGAGGTTGAAGAAGTTGAATAAAAAAGAAAAAAAAATTATTTATACTTAAGAAAAATTTATAAAAAAATTATTTCTTCCCGTGTCAATTATTAAAATTTGAAATTCAAAACTTAAATAAAAAAAAAAATTAATAGAATGAGTCTTCTTAATAAAAATATAAATAAAAACCATAAGTATATCTCTTACTACTCCTAAAAAAATCTCCTCTAGGGTCGTCTAGCCATTTCTTTTTGAACTGATCCCTTTCTACGTGCCTCTAAAGTGGTGAGGATTGACCGCCTTTGCCAGCTTGCGTATTGGATCAAACAAAGCGCATTGGATCAAGTGGCCGATTCATTTAAATGCACTCATGCATTGGACCCAAGTCGTCTACGTCGAAGACAGGTCTTTCTTTTCACTTTATATCAGCATCCATCCGGCACTTATTTTCCCACAGTATCCCTCAATCACGTCTATCCATTTATTACTCAATTTTCCAATCTTCCTCTCAACCATTATCTTCTATTCAATTTTCCAGGATGACATGCATCAAGAAACTAGCCGAATCTCCTGGCCTCACTTCTATTCCTTCCCTTTACACTTACACCACAAATCCCAAAGATCAAGCAGTTTCAGAGGATCCAGAAGATTCGATCCCCGTCATTGACTTCTCTTTACTCACTTCAGGCACTCCCCATCAACATTCCCAAGCCATTCAAGAGCTTGGCAAGGCCTGCAAGGACTGGGGCTTCTTCCTGGTAAAATATCATTAATCAAGTTTTAACTATTTATTTTCTTTACCAGTGTAGATATATATGTAGTTCGTGCATGCGTGCTCATAGTTTGAAAACTTGTCTCAGCTGATCAATCATGGCGTACCGGAGAGGCAAATGGAGACAGTGATAGAGGGTATTAGAGGCTTTTTCGATCTGACAGAGGAGGAAAAGAGAGAATTCGAGGGGAAGAACTTGTTGGACCCGATCAGGTGCGGAACCAGCTTTAATACATCGTTGGAGAATGTTTTCTTCTGGAGGGATTTTCTCAAAATCCTTGTAAATCCTGATGATCATGAGTTTCAGTTTCCCAACAAACCTGCTGGATTCAGGTATCTTTATATATGGCTTAGCAATTAATTAGCTACTGCATGTACTTAATTCTTCATTACCAATAATAGTCTCTGATCTAGATCTTCAAAGGTGGATCATAAAGTTTCTGTGATCACTTCGGCCTGAAATTTTTCATCTAGAAGATGAAACTGTTTACCATATATGCATGTAAGTTAAGAACAAGAAACAAGCAAATAATAATCCAAAATACGCTAAGAAATTAGAATCGGACGTCCAGAGAAAACGAACGTAAAATGGCACGACGTTAATTAATTAAGCTAGCTAATAGATGGCCTAGTACTTTACGTTACGTTTCTTTCAGTTCTACCTTATAAAGTCTAACGTACGTATTACGACATTTATGTGTTTAAAACTGTTTTATTCTTTGTTTTGTTTTTCTTAAGAAAAAGAATAATGCATGGAAAATAACGTTTAGAAAAAATAAACATATTTATAAATCAGTTTATTGATAAAATTGGAACTGAGCAGCCTGAACAAATGGATGCTTTGTCTTCTTTCATGATTTGTCCATTTAGAAACAGTTGCTAACACGTCCAAGTGCAGAGCACGCAATAATAATATAATTAGACGACTCGTGTTCAAAATGGTCAATTGTCTACTCATTGCTATCACTACAGAACAACCTCAAGTTGAAACCCATTATGTTGAGTACTGATGGAGAATTTGAGAGAGTATTTGCTACTCAGTATCATAATTAGGATCTCATGATGAATAATGCAATTCATTATAAAAAATATATATATATATATATTTCTCCTGTAAATTAAGGAATTCTAATATTAATTAAATTGATCTGCGCATGCAAGCTCTTAGATTTAATTCGTTGTTGTTAATGTTCATGTTGTTGCAGGGAGGTTTCATTGGATTACTGTAAAAGAATCCGAGAAGTGGCAAGGGAATTACTCAAAGCAATATCAATGAGCTTGGGATTGGAGCCCTGCTACATCGAAAAGGCCACGAATCTGGAATCGGGTTTACAAGTCTTCATTGCAAACCTCTACCCTCCGTGTCCACAGCCAGAACTTGCAATGGGTTTGCCACCACATTCGGACCACGGCCTCTTGACTCTCGTCATGCAGAATGGAATTGGTGGACTCCAAACACGGCACAATGGGAATTGGGTCAATGCCAATGCCATTCCCAACTCCTTTTTAGTCAATACTGCCGATCAACTTGAGGTGCAAACCTCGAACAATATTTCTGTCTTAATTTTATATCCATAATCATATATAATATTTTAAGTAGTGATTTTTTTTATATCAATAATTTTAATGTGAAGTTAATTAAAATATAGCACATTATAATTTAGTATGATAAAATTTAAGATAAAAAATATCATTTAATTTTCTTAATCATCGAATATATACTACCATATATTCTTTGTACACGTACAATGATATTTTAATTCTGTACGTATTAGATTTTGAGTAATGGGAAGTACAAGAGTAACGTGCATCGAGCAGTGGTGAACAGCAAAGCTACGAGGATGTCACTGGCCATTGCGAACGGGCCTTCATTTGACACGATGATCAGGCCAGCACCTGAGTTGGAAAGCAAGGAGCAGGCAGCAGCATACATTGGGATGAAATACAAAGACTACATGGAACTTCAACAAGGCAACCAACTTGTTGGGAAATCCTGCTTGGATCGTGTTCGAGCTTTCAATTAATTAATTAATGTTGTTGTACTGTAATTAGTTAATCAAGACGCTAGCTGTTCATGATGATCGATACTCAAGTATTTATGCTTTCAAGTGCTTTCGAATAATGATCGAACTTCAATAAGTATTTATGCTTATTGGTGTGAGCTGACGTTTTTCTACAGGATTGTCTTTCTTCTCAGTTTTTTAAGTTTTGCTTTAGTGTTGATTGACTGTAAGCCTTGGATATTTGTTTATTGTTGCTTTATTTTGAGTGTTTTGGATGCTTAGGTTTTAGTCCTTCATAATTATTTGTAATCATCAGGATAAGTATGTAACCACAGTTTCCTTCTGTTACAAATGAGAGCTATCAATAAACTTGAATTAATTTTTTTTTTTTTTTAAAGTGCTTTTGAATAATGCTTGTGTAGTTAGTTGTTGGATCTTATAAGATCAAGCACTTATAAACCCGAAAATCATGGAAGATTTCATTCATGATGAGCGATAAATATTAATGGAAGCTTGAAAGTTATCCTTATTAATTAACACATAACTAAGATGGGCAAATATCAGCTCCATTGTTGAAAATTAAACTTTATTGCTGAAATTGAAGGGTTGCTTTCAATCAGTTATCCAAATTTAGCTTATGATCAATTGGATTTTTATTGAGAAAGTTATGGCCAATTAAGAAATCATGAAAACCGAAAAGTGTGTCTCTTATTAGCATGTGGTTGTGTAAAACGTCCAGAGGACTTGAATAGCATTAGATCATGTCATTAATTTAGACTCTAGAATATTCTTTTGAACTTTTATAGCCATGTACTCAAGCCATGATTCGGTGAATAGAATTGAGTGGTGTATTCCTCTTCCATTTTTCTCTTTCTTTGTGTGTTTTTTCCCCACCTTGTTTCCAACATCCAACCATCAAACAAAATGCATTCAAGTGGCCGACTAATTTAATTAAATGCACTCAATTGGACCCAAGTCCTCTACTAAGACAGGTCTTTCTTTTTATTTTATAAATATGAGCATCCATGCAGCACTCATTTTTTCACATCTGATCTCAATCACGTCTAACCATTTCCTACTCAACCATTTTCTACCAATTTTCCATGAGGACATGCAAGAAACTAGCCGAATCACCTGGCCTCACCTCTATTCCTTCCCTTTACACTTACACCACAAATCCCAAAGATCAAGAAGTTTCAGAAGACCCCACTACAACAAATTTGAGCTATTGGGACTATTTTTCTTTAGAACGAAATGAAAATCGTCCAAAAAAATAAGATCTAAGGACGAGATTTTGATTTCGTTCTAAAAAAATACTGAAACATGCAGCTTGCTCGAACACGTTCGAACAGTATGCTTAGGATCGATAAATTTCGTCCCTAATAAAACAATTATTCGAGGATGGGAAAAAAATTGGTGGGTTAAGTGTGGGAAACTGATTTACCATTCAAACATCCATCTACACCGTTTGAACATGTAGATCACCAATTTTCGAACGGTCAGTTAACGTTCAAATGGTAATATTGTGTTCGAACGGTGAAACTAATTTAATAAACATTTGATCAATTAAAGAAATAATAATAGTAATTAACAATTAATTTTTTTAAAAAAAGATATAATGCATAATTAATTAAACTTACAAAATATCAAATATTGTCCATACCAAAAATAAAAAAAAATACAAATAAAAGATATACAATACTATTGCATCTATTTTTGCCTCTATCTGTGTCAGTTGAGTAGACATTGTCTTCTGAGTACGAGACATCTGATCAACATTTACAACTAACTCAGAAATGGCACCCGTGATCTCTATACGTAAGCCAGAGAAGGCAATCTGGATCTCCGTATGCATTATATCAGCAATCTAATCAAGAGTAACAGTGCGTGATGCCTCGGGCCGCGTGGATGTTTCATTGATCGATACTCTATGATCAGTCAGGTGTGCATCTCTGATCTTAGTATCGACTGGCTTTGTAGTAGGAGCACGAAGACAAAATCTTGAGTGTCCCGTGCTCCTTAACAGGGTGGAGTTGATCGATCCAATTGACTCCGAGATATGCTTAGCAACATTAGGTAAGACCTCAACTAAAAATAGGAATCGTGTGATTAGGGGGCCGAACGGCAAAATATCTATCGTCGTAACATATGAAACCTCTGATCACATCTTGGTGAATATATAACCAATTAGGTTGATAGGCATCATATGAGTGATGTGTATCATAAATCTCGCCCTATCCATGACAACCTCTGTCTTGTGTTGTCGAGGATCAATGTTGTGGGTGATGATTAAGTTCATAATCTTGAAAAAATATGATAAATGAACATGTTTGATGCTCTTCATCTCGTCATAAGGAGGAGCATCTAGACTAACAACCAACTACCTCACCTCAGAGTCCGAGAGGCCATCCAGTCCATTAGTATTAGTGCCCTCATCCTCAGTTGTCTTCTCGTCAGCTATAGACTCCCTGCGCACCACGTTTGAATATGCAATCCTCAAACGTGCGATACCATAAAATCGACAAGTATGTCTGCCGAGAACCAGAAAGAAATACCTTGTATGCTGATAATATATTAACCATCAGCATCCAGACTGAAGGCACCGAGCCCTCTATAAAATTCGGTGACGAGATCAATATATGCCACAAACTAGAACGCCTCGTCCCTGTGGTCTAGAATCGGTAACCAACCGCGTTTCACGAACACCGATGTCAAGGAGTGGCCCTTAAAGAGAAGATTTTGAAAATCGTCGATCTTCACCTGACGCTCTAATAAAACTTTACAGCCTAAGAAAGTATCGATTATACTACTAGAAGAACCTCGTTCCCCTAGTCTGGCACACTTTAACCTTCCCTAGCAGACATTTTAACCTGAAATTTATATAATAAAATTAAAAAGATTAGTTACAAATATAATATACAAAATAATCATAAAATTATATATTAATGAAACAATTTAAATCTGTTTTCTGTATTTAATCGTTCAAATGAGGTATCTTACGTTTGAACTATTGAAGGCGTTCAAATGCGTTCAAACACTAACAATACATTTTAAACTGTTTTGGATATAAGCAGTCGAACGGTATAGACAACGTTCTCAAGAATGACTTTTGAGTTCTAATCATTTAAATGGTATAAACCACGTTCGAACGATAACTGGATCGAGCTCAGCAATGGCTGAGTCGACTCAATGGCCATCCTTTTCTTCAACAAAATAACACACACAAGACCGAAATGTCCATAGAAACATTTCAACCTTGTGTTTTGCAGTCCTAGAGTACTAAATCTAAACTTAGAATGAGTTTTATATAAATTTTAAACAATAATGGAAAATAACAGCAAAAACACAAAAATACAAAATAAAAAATGTACCTCTTGTATAGTGGTATTGTTGGTCAACGGTGACGGTGATACGGTGGTTATACGGCGGTGAAATACATAATAATTAGGAACTTAAAATCCACTTAATAATTAAAATACCTAAAACACACTTAATATTAAAATACATAATAACTAGGATACTTAAAATACACTTAATAATTAAAATACTTAAAATACACTTAATATTAAAATACATAATAACTAGGATACTTAAAATACACTTAATAATTAAAATACTTAAATGACTTAGAATACCTAATATTGTATTCTCGTAGCTTGTATTGTTGCTATGTTTTAATATCGTATCTTGTATTTTGCATTGAAATAAAACTTAGACTTGTTCGAGAGTTATCAATCATGTTGAACGGTTGATTGATAACTCTTGAATTATCCAGAGTGAACGGTTTGAGATTGTAAGATTATTCTCGCAAACTATCCAATTATATCTGTTGCGTCCGACATTATGATTTTGGTAAAATCACCCCTTATTGCTTCCCGGGTATGCAGTTTCGGTTATGGTGCATCGATGTATTACTCGTCGATACACACGACCAAACGAGCATATTTGGAGAACTATAGTAGATGATGCTAAAATTTTGTTGGACGGGACAGATAATAGTTGATAGGTCAGTGATTATGATCTTAAAATCCCGAATGGGATATGACCAACTATCCAGTGAGGAAGAAATTACACAATATGTTAGATAATTGCTTGTTTATTGATGCACGTAACTGTTTGCAATAGGATATTACACATGGATAAGTGTTGGATGTGAGTTAAAAATCGGCTGGGTGATGATTACAATGTTATGCATAAATTTTTGGAATTCACATCCTGTAAAACTGACAGTTACGGTCGTATTAGATGTTCATGCCAACAATGCAAGAATTTGCATTCTCATAAGATAGAGTTGGTGAGAGGATATATGTTTGTCAAATGTATTGAACAAGGTTATACCAATTGGGTCTTACACGGAAAATCATATCCAGCGTCATTCGAACTTCGAGATGAAGAAGAAGAAGACATTGATGAAAATGTACATCCTAAGGTTGTTGGTGATGATCCCGAAGAGGATATGGAGCAAATGCTGAGTGATATTGGTGCGAAAATGTTTATGGATGAAGGTGATACGAATGCATCAAATTCAAATTATCTATGCCATAATACTTTTACCCGCTTGTGGAATGATTACAATGTAATCCATGCATGTAAGAATAACTGTGTTATTTTGGCGAGAGAATGAGCAGCTGAGCAAGTGTCTTATTTTTCATAAATCAAGATGGACAACTGAGAAGTAGAATGTGCCATGAAAAGTCATACGTCACTTTACATTGATACCTAGATTACAACGGTTATTTATGTCACGTTCAACGGCTGCGGACATGACATGACACTCATTATCTAGAGTCAAGAATGATAATATTTTGTCACATACTGCGGACTCTCAAGTTTGGAAGGAATTTGATCTGGAACATTCATGGTTTGCTGAAGAACCTCGAACTGTTCAACTTGAATTAGCAACATATGGATTTAATCTGTTTGGGAACATGAGTAATAGTCATAATACTTGGCCAATTATACTTATGTCGTACAATCTACCATCGCAAAAGTGTATAAAAGGTTTATATTTCATGATGAGTTTGCTCATTCCAGGTTCGAGATCATCAGAAAATGATATAGACATACACTTACAACCACTAATTACATAATTGAAAGATTTGTGGGAGAATGAGGTCTTAACATTTGATTCATCGATAGGAAAATCGTTCAAGATGCATGCTGTTGTGTTATGGACAATAAATATTTTTTCTGCTTATGAAAACTTGTCAAGTTGGAGCATTAAGGGGAAAATGAGATGTCCAACTTGTAACAAACATACCCAATTTGAATGGCTTACGTATGAGAGGAAACTATATTTTATGGGTCATTATCAATTTTTACCTGTGACCATAAATGACGTGAAAATGGTAGGATGTTTGATAACATTGTTGAATGTGGGCACCTTCCACCATTCTTGTCTGGCGAAGATTTGCTTGAACAATTTGTAGATATCAGAATTAATGATTTTGATAAAAAAAAATGAAAGAAAAAAAGAAATACAAATGAGTTGAATTGGATAAATAATAGTATATTTTTCGAACTCCCCTACTAGTCGACGTTAAAATTGCGGCATAATCTCGATATTATGTGTATTGAGAAAAATATATGCGAGTTTATGTTAGGAACATTGATGTCAATTGAAGGCAAAATGAATGATAATATAAACTCATAAAAAGATCTAAAACGGTTGGGAATCAAACTTGAAATATACTTGAAACAAAGTAATTCATTTGTCTACATGCTAATTGGGTAGTATACATTATTAAGGAACGAAATGACTACATTTTGTGAATAGCTAATGAAGATTAAATTATCAGATGGGTATGCCTTGAATCTAACAAGGTGTGTGCGAACAAATTATTGAAAAATTACTGGATTAAAAAGTTATGATTGTCATGCATTTTTACAACATATCTTACCTATTGGTATCCGTGGGTTTTTGACAAGAGATGTGCATGTTGAGTTAATTGAGTTGTGTGCATTTTTTAAAAATTTATGTGCTAGAACGTTGAATGTAAAAGCTTTGGATCATATGGAATGAGAAATTGCTATAATATTGTGTGAGCTGGAGAGTATTTACCCATCGTCATTTTTTGACATCATGGTTCACTCAGCCGTTTATTTGTCACGTGAGACTCGACTTGCAAGATCAGTCTAGTATAGATGGATGTATCCTATTAAACGGTTTCTTAAGAAGTTGAAGCACACAATAGATAACAAGGCTCGCCCAAAAGGATCAATTATAGAAACATATATTGATGATGAGTAGTATATATTCTGTTCCAAATACTTCCACGGTGTTGACATGAGGTTTGATTGACCAAAAAGAAACTTTGATGTTGACCAAGCAAGATAACAGAACAGATTTTCTGTATTTTCCCAACAAGTACGTCCACTTAGTGCTCAGTGTGGTTATGATTTGTGTGGAAGATAGTTCGAGAAAACTTAGTGGTACATGTTGAACAATTGTCCTCAGTGGTACGTGTTAATTAATATTATAATTTACTTTAATAAATTATACAAATATAAATTTGTTGGCAATGTTTAATTTCAGTAATTATATTAATGTGCTCAAAAAATTGAGGGTAAATGATATAGACAAGAGACACGAACAAGAGTTTCCAAAATGGTTAGAACGACGAGTAATGACATTAATACATATGTGAGTTTGCATTAAACTAAAAAATAGATTGGATTGTTTATTTTTAAATGTTTATACTTTATTTAATATGTAGGTTGCACAAATGTATGCAAGTAATCAAAACAATATATCGGATGAACTGCATGCACTAGCGCGTGGCCCCTCCAGACGTGTGCTTGATATTCTCCACGTATATCTCTAGAAAGTAAGTATCACACAATGGATCGAAAACTCTATAAGAAAACACAAAATCATGGTGTCATTGTCGAAGGGAGTCATGATGGAGACAACGTTGATTTATATAGAATTATCGTCGATATAATTAGAATGATATATTTGGGGGAGCTTGTGGTTTATATACTTAAGAATGATTAGTAGGATTTAAGCAATATTTAAAGGGAAAAACGTCATGATGAATATTTTCTGAGTATTAATACGTCAAAAAAATGGTATGAAGATGATCCTTTTATTTTGGTTTTCCAAGCATCTCAAGTATTTTACTTAAACGATCATGAGTTAGGAAATCAATGGCAAGTAGTACAAAATTTTTTTCTAAAAAATATATATGATATTATTCCTGAGGAGGAGGGATAAGATGAAAAAGAATATGATCCTAAAAGATGTCCTATTGACTTCAATACCCGAAAAATAGTGTAACACACCCAGATCTTTAACCGGAAAGCAAAAACGTACATAATCTATGAAATTAGAGATAAATGTAGGATTAGAACTCGTGATTATTATATCATCAACATATATCAAAATATAAATACAGTCAAAGGTAGTTCGCAAAGTGAACATAGAGGAATTAGAGCGAGAGCCATGAAAACCAAAAGAAATCAATTTTTCATTGAGCTTAGTGAACCAGACTCGAGGAGCCTGCTTCAAACCATAGATAGATTTTTTTAACTTATAGACATGAGATGAAAAATCTGGATTCAAGAACCCGGGTGGTTGTTTGATGTAAATTGCTTCCTCAAAATCCCTGAGTAAGAAGGTATTCTGTATATCTAGCTGATGAAGTGGCCAATTGGATGTACCTACAATGGAAAGAAGCCAAATGGTGGCATGTTTAACAACTGGGCTAAATGTTTCATTGTAATTGAGGCCAGGCTGCTGATGAAAACCCTTGGCCACAAGGTGTTCCTTGTGGTGCTCAAGAGTTCCATTAGCTCGATGCTTTGTTTTGAGAATCCATTTAGAACCCAGAACATTGAGATTAGAGGAAGGAGAAACTAGATACCACGTCTGGTTTTGAAGAAGAGTTTTGAATTCAGTGTTCATGGTTGAATGCCACTCAGGGTATTTGGACGCTTCGGAATAAGAAGAGAGCTCTTCAAGTACAAAGAGAGGCAGAGAGGACATTTTGGGAGTGGAGACAGTGAGTGAGAGAGAGGGATTGAGAGTCAGCCAAGGAATAGTACCATTAGTACGAAGACGAGGACAATGGATATTAGACTGAGAGTGAGTGACCATTGGATGAGTGATAGGTGGCAACTTGGGAGGTGAGGGATTAGAGTGAGGCGACTCTATGGGAGAAGATGTAGGTGAGAGATCAGGGGAGATGGATCTAATGCGAGAAGAGACTAAGGAAGAAGACGACCTAGACAATATGTGGGGCTGAGATGTGGCTGTGGGCTATGATGAGCCTGTGTGTGGTGATGGGCTTGTAATATGGGCTGGGTTATTAAAGGAACTAGGAGATACAGGAGAGGCTGGATTAGGGAGTAAAGACATAGATAATGGCCCACAAGAAGAGAAGTCCATAGAGGAAAAATGAGATGAAGATATTGAACTGGGCTTCAGTTGAAAAGGGAAGACTATTTCATTAAATGTGACATCTCGTGAAATACAGGTCCCACTCGAAGGGGGATGTAAGTAGATATAACCCTTATGATCTGGGCTATAGCCCATGAAGACACATAGCTTAGAGCGATAATCTAATTTGTGGCCATTAAAGGGCCTTAAGTTGGGCCAGCAGGCAGACCCAAAAACATGTTATAATGAATAATCAAGGTATTGACCCATCAAGGCCTTAAAAGGAGATAAATTATGAAGAAGTGGGTGAGCATTCGATTAATAAGAAAAGTGGCGGTTTGAAAGGCTTCGACCTAATACTTCTGAGGGACAGAGGCATGAGCTAAGAGGGAGAGACCAATGTCTACAACGTGTCTGTGGCGATGTTTAACACCGCCATTTTGTTGATGGGAGTAGGGACAGGTGATGCAGTGAGAAATTCCACATGATTGAAATACTGCAAGGAGAGGGCGAAATTCCCCTCCCCAATCAGACTGAACTGAAATAGCATTTGTAAAAAGTGTATTGCTAACAAAACGAAGAAATACAATAATTAAAAAGGAAACATTCGACTTGGATTGCATAGGAAATAACCAGATATATTTGGAAAAGTCATATACAATTGAAAGATAAAAAGGACAGCCATTGGTAGAGATAACTGGTGTCAGACCCCATACATCAAGAAATAGAAGCTCAAAAGGCCTTAAGATCGAGACAGAGAAGGAGGATACGACAGAGCATGGGCTTTAGCTTAGGAGCAGACAGAGCAAGAAGAGAGAGCAACAATTGAGGTGGTAGGAAGCTGAAAACGGCAAAGAGCCAAAGCAATTATATGAGGAGAAAGATGGCCCAACCTGGAGTGTCAAAGTTGAGTAGAAGTCTGTGCACCAAGAAAAGCTTAAGGAGATGCTGAGGAGGGAGAAGTCGTTGAAGCTCCAGATGGAGGCAGAACATACAGTCCATTCTCAACAGGCCCCTGAAGAAGAACTTTCCGGGAATGTAAATCCTTCATAAGAAAAAAGTTTGAGTGAAATTCAAAGAAAACAGTATTTGCAAGACAAAATTGACGAACGGATAGTAAGTTGCGAGAGATAGAAAGAACATGAAGAAGGTTTTGCAAAAGAAAATTGCCAGAGGGAGAATTCAAATGGGCAGAGTCGACATGTTGAATCAGCAAGGTATAGTTATCTTCGATGCTAACTTGGTCGGAGCCATGACAAGGGGCTGAATCCATGTTGAGGGTGGAGAAGTCAGTAGTAAAGTGATGGGTTGCTGCTGTGTTTGGAAACCAGGTTGAAGACGATGGTGCTAATGGGGGAAGAGCAATAAAATTAGCTATAAGAAAAGTCAGGGCAGGGGCCTGATAAGACTGGTTGAACCGATGATAACATGAGAGGGCAATATGTCCAGGCTTGTGGCATACTTGGTAGATTGGGCGATCGGTAAAACGGTTGGAGAAGTAATTTGAGGACTATCCACCTCCATGACTGCCATTGTACCCACCTCTACCACCTTCACGACCACGGCGTCCACCACGGTACGAGAAATTACAACCACAATTAAAAGAACCAAAAGAGGGAACAGGTCTGGTTGTGGTTTTGATGAATGCACGAAAGTGCACTCTAAATATCCTATTATTAGATTAAAATGTTAAAATGTGAATAAAAATAATAAAATATAATTTATATTATTGAATTTAATATCTATTCACACTGAAATATATTTGAGCATGATTTTATAATATTTTAAATATCAAATATTGCATTATTGGTTGGTGAGAGATAATTTGCAATTGGACTTTACACTTAACATTTTTTACAGTTTTCAATTTATGCTCTAACACATGTCATTTTCTGTTGAATTTTAGGCTCAAGAAATGAAAAGCTTAAAAAAAGAGAAAAAAATCACATCTACACGCGGGACCCAAGATGGGGAATTCATTCTTATTCATTGGACTCACATACACTTGGGACCCAATTTTTTGTTTGGAACTTTGGAGAAAGTCATAGTACACACGCTGGAAAAAGAGAGAAGAAAGGGTCTTTTGGTTTGGAAAGTAATGGATGTAGCACATATTTTGGCCAAGAGAGTTTTATGCATGCAGGCCCATTTTTTTTGGACAAGACACGGAGGCTTGGTTTTCAACTGAGGTGCGGGACTTACGGGAAACTAATTCTTTGATTTGAAGATGCAACGCAAAAAAGGCCTTTTGGAGTACGCAAGACGCACAACACCTCATATATATTCAAAAAGGAAGAACCAAGGGCGTCGCGGTTGGGGGACGAACTGAAGAATGAAGAGAATTTCCTACCTGGCCGCCGTTTGCTTTATTTTTTTCTTGAGATTTTTGTTATCTATTATATTTATGGGTGACTAAATTCTCAAGTAAGGTTAAGGATGAACTTGCACATTAGATGGTATTTTAAATTTATATATTTGATTTTCAATTACTAAAACTCTTTTGTTTTATCATTCTTAATTCATTGTTGATGTTTTCTTTTTCGAATAATCATAGAATTTATTTTGTTTATGGATTCAGTCATGCTTTTTCTATTTAATGGATTAGTTCTTTGATTATGTTTAGATCAATTATTTATCTATATTGATTTAATTTTTTACTGCAATATCGCTCCCTGAGTATATTGTCGTCGTTGAATTTTTTCAATAATGATAATAATTTACGTATTTTAAAAGTGGTGAATGATTTTTTAAAGGGTTACATTTGGTTTAATTTTAGTTTATAAATCTATACCTTCTAATTGAGAGTTTTGGGAATTGAGTTTTCAATTGAGTTATTTAATAAATTAAGAATAATTAAAATATTGGATTTGTGCGAGGGATTCCCAACGCTTTACTGTTTGTCAAATTTGAGTACTTTTTCCGTTAGTCACTTTACTTCACCCTAATTCTCATTTAAAATTAATCTTTGTCCTCCATTAATCATTTAATATATTTTTTTAATTTTTTTGTTTATTTTGCTATTTTTTTAATTTGTCTTTATGTAGAATCGACGTCTCAAAATTATACTACAACTACCGCATTATTCTTTGGACGTAATCAGGTATTGTGAACAGCAAGAGTGGAGCGAGAAAGTAAGAAGTGAGTCTGATGAACAAGGCGTGCCTCATGGTTGAGAACGTAGCTGTAAATCTGGGGAGGTGAAAGTGGGTCAGGTCTTGTCGTAAGGGAGGTAACCAATAACTCATAATCGATATCCAGTTCTGCTAGTAAATAAATTGAAAATTCTAAATCTGAGAGAGAATGCCCAGCGGCACCCAATGAAGCGGCCAATGTTTTGACTTTGTTATAATACTCAGAGATTGACTCAGCACTTTCTTGAGAGTGGCAAGCTGATATTGTGTGTGAATCACATGTGCTGAAGATTTTGCTACAAAGAGACTTTGAAGAGTGGTCCAAACCTCGCAAGAGATTGCACAGTCTGAAAGGGAGGAATTGATGGCCGAAATAATCAATTGATCCTACAGGACCCATTGTGTGTGCGTAGGATTAGGATTACCATCAAGAAAAGTATCAGGCATGGGAATGAAGCCATCAACATAATCAAGAAGTTGGTGTCCTTTTAAGAAAGGTACAATCTGGGACTTCCATAGTAGATAGTTGTCTATCGTAAGCTTAAGTGTGATGAAGTGTGTGGCGGAATTAATGATGGAGGAGTTGACAGTGGGGGCAAGTGATTTTTCTAGTGACTCCATGAGAAGGAAGAGGAGAAAAGAATAGATGTGTGTCTTAATACCATAATGAATTGTGTAAAGATAGAGTGAGGATAAACTGTTTGTGAAAAAGGACTCAATTGCCTTTCTGTATTTCATTTCTCATTTTTCTTTGGTACATATGCTGACCAATATATAGACACAATTTCATAACAAAACTCAATCCTCAAATCACACCGTGACACATAGCTATTCTGTTACAAGGTACTCTTCTAGAACTTTACAAATTATTCTTCCTGAGTATTCTCAAGTGTTCTAGAAACTTTATTTTGACTATGTTGTTCTAAGGCAGGAAAATCTGCTGCCTTAACAATATCATGATGTTGAGTGGTGATGGAGAATTTGAGAGAGTATTTGCTACTCGGTATCATTAGGATCGGCTGATCACGCAATACAATATTAACAATTATCCGAATGATATTATGCATTATAAAAAAATATATATATTTATCATGTAAAAGGAATTCTAATATTAATTAAATGGATCTGCGCATGCTCTTAGATTTAATTCGTTGCTGTTGTTGTTGCAGAGAGGTTTCATTGGATTACTAAAAGAATCCGAGAAGTGGCAAGGGAATTACTCAAAGCAATATCAATGAGCTTGGGATTGGGATTGGAGGCTGGAGCCCTGCTACTGTGTTACATCGCAAAGGCCACGAATCTGGAATCGGGTTTACAAGTCTTCGTTGCAAACAGCCAGAACTTGCGATGGGCTTGCCACCACATTCGGACCACGGCCTCTTGACTCTTCTCATGCAGAATGGAATTGGTGGCCTCCAAACACAGCACAATGGGAATTGGGTCAATGTTAATGCCATTCCCAACTCCTTTCTAGTCAATACTGCCGATCAGCTCGAGGTTTAAAGCTTCTTTATTCTTAATTTCATCATTCATAATCAACAAGTACAGATACCTCATAATCACTTAAATGGAAAAGATAATAAAATTTAAGATGAAAAATACCATTTTTTCTTAGTCGAATACTGCCGTATATTCTAATTTCTACACAATGATGTTTTATTTTTGCATTAGATTTTGAGTAATGGGAAGTACAAGAGTAACGTGCATCGAGCAGTGATGAACAGAAAACCTACTAGGATATCACTTCATTGGAGATGATGATCAGGCCAGCACCAGAGTTGGAAAGCAAGGAGCAGGCAGCAGCATACATTGGGATGAAATACAAAGACTACATGGAACTTCAACAAGGCAACCAACTTGATGGGAAATCCTGCTTGGATCGTGTTCGAGCTTTCTATTAATTAATAAATGTTGTCGTACTATAATTAGTTAATCAAGACGCTAGCTGTTCATGATGATCGATACTCAAGTATTTATGCTTTCAAGTGCTTTCGAATAATAATTAATTAAAAATATTTCACGTAATGAATTTAACGAAGATGATAAAATTTAATTTAAATTAACATTCTAGAAAAAAGGAAAAAAAAAAAAAAGAGTATAAAATAGGAATGCTGGAAGTTGTAACTTGGCTCCATCCCGACTTTTGTGTTGAAGACTTGCAGGTCTCACACTACTACTGTGTTTGGAACCACATGGCAGTTAATGGGGACGCGCGAGGCCGACAGAGATCTAAATAATATACGGCTGTTGCCCTATTCACGTGAGCCCTTTCACTCTCTCTCGCTCTCTCCGACACGCAGCTCTCTCTTTCCATCAAAGCCCACAGTAGTCTCCAATCAACACTCCATCTAATTCCCCTCTCTTCTTCAGTTCTTATTCTTCCCTATGAAGGTAAGTTCACGTACCGATGCTTACATTTTTTTTTCGTCTTCATGGTTTCCCTCTCCATCATTCAGTTTATCAATCCAAAGCTTACTTTTATTTGTCCCGAATTTTTTTTCTTCTTTTTCCCCCTTGAGATTATCTCCTGTTTGGTTAATGAGAAAACAGAGGCAAATAATAAGGAAAGAAAGGCACTTGGGACAATTTTTTATCTTTTAATTTGTAAATATCCTGCAGTAGGCCATTCAAAATTTAACTAATAAACAGCTACTTTTGTATTTCGTTCACTAGGGTCTAGGAGTTTGGCTTGAAATTAAACTCTGTTTCGATCTCAAGAAGTGGTTAATGCTATATTTTTAGCGAGTTCTGTTTTGAAGATCGAGAAATTGATCTCAACAAAAAGAAAGAAAACAGAAAAGAAAAGAAATTTGCCTTAATCAACATCAAATATGCTTACTAGATTTTCTCGGATGAGAGGAATTTATGGTTTTTCTTAGGTCCCAACTAATGGATGCAAGACTAATGCCTTAAAAGCATGCCACTATATTCTTTTTCTTTAATTTTATAGCAAAAAAATGGTGCATTTTTTTTTTTTTTTTTATCTTGCGTTCTCAGATTGCCTTTGTTGATCAAAGCAGATGGGGCGGAAGAAAAAGAACATGCGGCTTCCGATGTTCAAAGGTCTAAACTATGCCCCTTTTTTGTGTTTCTGTGCCATTATTATCATCATTATGTCAATTTAGGATTTTTATGGTGTTTCATGGGAATTGATAATGGGTTAATTGTATTCTGATTAATACTCATTTCCTGAAAGTGCAGAACTCAATAAGAAAGCAATCGATTGATGTAGGGTTTTCTCCCAGTGTTCCAGTGAAAAGATTTGACGGTTATTGTTTGGATTCAAGAATTACAAGGGAGATTCTGTCAATTACACAGTGAATGCAATATTCTTCAGGTGCTCATGGCATCTACAATGTTGTACGATTTTTTTCTACCTTAATTTGTATCATGGAGGCACTTGGGAAGAAAAGGAAGGGATTTGAAATTTTGCGGTTAAGTCGCAATTCTTTGAAACAATTAACCATTTGGTCTCACTTGTCATTGGAAAGCAGCTCAAGGCACAAAAAGAAGTGTAAGGAAGACGATATTAAAGAAGTTAGTTCCAGTAAAAATGTATTTCAAGGAATAGTTACTGCTCCACCTTGCAGGAGCACCTGCCCGAACCCACCTGCAAGGGGTCTTAAGAGAAAAATTGGGTGTATTGATGCTGCGACTCAAATGGGTAGGAAGAAGAAGATTGATCAGGATTATGAGTTGGGTGTGATAATTGGGAAAGGGAAGTTTGGGTCAGTGACGTTATGTCGGAATAAAGTGAGTGGAGAGCAGTTTGCATGCAAGACATTGCGGAAGGGTGAGGAGCTTGTATATCAGGAGGTGGAGATAATGCAGCATCTCTCTGGTCATCCTGGCATTGTAACGCTAAGGGCAGTGTATGAAGATGCAGAATCACTCTATCTTGTGATGGAGTTCTGTTCTGGAGGACGGTTGCTTGATCAGATGGCTAGAGAAGGGAATTATTCAGAGCATCGAGCGGCAAATATACTGAAGGAACTGGTTTTGGCCATCAAGTATTGCCATGAGATGGGAGTTATTCATCGTGACATAAAACCTGAGAACATCCTGCTTACAAGTTCAGGACGGATGAAGCTTGCAGACTTTGGCTTAGCTGCAAGGGTGTCTAATGGTAATATTATGTCTATCAATGGAGCTGACACATATATTTTATTTCTAGAATTAATTTAAGGAAGACATCGTACAACCTGTTGCTCAAGTGTAAACTAATTGTTCATGAGAATGGTTGTATGCAATCATCAACTTGACATCATTCTGGTCGTTTTCTTTTGTAAATCATTCACTTTGTTTTCATTGTTTCTGAAATATGGTGTAAAGCATGGTGATTGTTTCTATTTTACCACTTTCGTTTTGGCTTTAAATCAGAAACATGGTCTTTACTCTATCTTACTTCATTTGAAGTCTTGTGCCCGCTTGTCAAACATACCTGCTGCCCAAACATATTGAGACCACATGATGAGATTTAAGAAGAAAACAATTAAGATTATCAAAACTCTGTTGATCTGGACCTGAAATGGTACTTTTTTTTTTTATCTGCTGGGACCCCAGTTTATTTTTGTCACAAATGGTGTAAATAATTGAACTTATAATGGTTGTTAACTTATTTATTTTTTGTTCTATCTGTTTTACTGTTACTGCCTTTTTCTTTACCCTGGTAATGATTGTTTCAATAATTGGATTCTTAAGTAGGCTTTGCAACTGGTTTGCTTTTCCCATCCATCTTTTTTTTCTTGTACACTGCATTCAACAATTAGTAGATTTGCCTAAAAAATGAAACTGTGGTCTCTTTTCTGCAGGTCAGAGCCTGGCAGGTGTGGTTGGCAGCCCTGCTTATGTTGCTCCTGAAGTCTTGATTGGTGATTACTCAGAAAAGGTTGATATCTGGAGTGCCGGTGTCCTCCTCCACGCACTTTTGGTTGGCATGCTTCCATTTCAGGGTGATTCAGTGGAGGCAATTTTTCAGGCTATCAAGAAGGTGAACCTCGACTTTGAGACTGGAGTATGGGAATCAGTCTCTCGACCTGCCCGAAATCTGATTGCTGGTATGCTGACAAGGGATGTTTCAGCAAGGCTAACTGCTGACGAAGTATTAAGTAAGCTCCCTCTATTCCCTTTTGTTTCCACAAAGTGAATTCTTAAATGTTCGTTGGGGCCTCTTAGTTTTGAAGAATTAATTTGTACGTAGTAAAAAATAACTTAAATCTCGAAGTCTGAAATTTTCCTTACCATCTATGGGAGGCTTTTTGAGGAAGCCAGACCTGCATCCCTCGTTTGATGCATTTCTGTAGTCTTGTGCAAACATCTATAATGTTTTGAGTTCCATCAAGTTTTATCAACTTTGAAGGAGAGTATGTTGTTTGTTTTTTGGCTGAAGTGTCAAAGAGGCAGCGTGGGTTTAAGTTTGGTCTTTAGTTTCAAATCTTCTTAATAAAAGAAGAAGGAGAAGATGAAGATAGGAGGCCATGTTGGTTCAGCTGCACGGCAATGAAAATTAAGTATTTTTATGCATTTGTAGTTTGTCATCAAGATGACCAAGCGAGCAAATGTTGAAGCTTGTCCAGCCTCTTGGATCTTATGGGGTCGCCATGTTTTGCTTGATTGAATATAGGGCTCTGCTTGTGGGTCTGGGTCTGGGTCCTGTATTTGCAGTTTTTACCAGTTTTTACACTAGTTGAGACGAGCCAGATGGAGACTCTTTACATCATATTTACAGCCATAAAATTACTGGATGAAGACTGTAGAAACCTGTCCGAGACTTGAACTTCAATTCTCAACTCAACGTATGGGGAAGAATTTAAAGCCATTACCTTCAGACTACTTCACCAGTGTTACAGATGCTTTCTTGGTTTTTGTGTAGTGTAGTATAGAGATATATTCCCCATTTATTTCATCTAGACTAAATGGAATTTCGTTTTCTACCCATTTTATGGATTTTTTTAATCGAGTTGTGAAATTTTTTAGGACATCCGTGGCTTTTGTTCTATACAGAACAAATATTGGAGACTTCAACATTCAAGTCAAAAACGAGAAACCGTGTAAAACTGACTTCCAAACAACTGACTGCTATAACTGGGGTGGAGCCAGAGAGAAACAAGACAATTGCCAGCAGCTTTCTCAGTGATGACTCTTGCCTAAATTCATCATCGGATAGTTCGAGTAGGAGGTCAGAAGAGCAGGAGTGTGGATTGGTTGATGCCCTTGCAGTGGCCATTTCACGTGTGAGGATATCTGAACCAAAGAGAAGTAGGCTCTGCAGCCCCACCAGCCCAATCCGACAACAGTGTTCCTCTAACATGAAGCTTAATAATCTCTGTACAGCATTTTGAGTTGGCTGTATAAACCATAACCCACTGACGCAGCCGCCACCTGTACCCATTGTGGGGTTGACTTAAAATCACTAGATTTTTTTGCCCCTTCTGTAATAAAAGACATCTAGGCTTGGCTGTGCAGAAACAAGGCTAATAACCAGCTGACCCATTACTCTGGAACCAAGAGCTAATGTCTAAACGATTGGGGTGGCCTGACATGTCGGAAAATGTGTAATTCTGGTTTGTATATCTTTTTATGTAGATAGAAATTGTTATTTTGATTTGCCTTAGTCGTGAATCTGCAGTCTGATCACCGAGTATTATACGCTGAGACACCTGATTGGCTCCAAATCTGTATCTATTTATTGTAGAAGTTTTGTGCTAATTAAAAGTAGAGTGGTCGGTGCATATCAAATAAATCCGCTTTTTGTTCATTGGGTCTCGTTTTTTACAGTTTTGTCTTGGTGGTTCTTTGTTTGTTTGGGCCGGTCTGGTTGTGAAAGACACAAGGTATAGTGGTATAGTTGAGGTATCGTTTGTTTCGGTTAGCCGTTTGTTTCTTGTCTGCCCATGGATTCAGCAGCTGTTTGAGAAAGGTTGACAATTCTCACCCATATGGTGATGTGGGGAAGAGCGGAAGGTAACGTGGTGCAATTGCCACCACCTCCTCCAAGACGCTCGCTTTCACACACACTGTCACTGTCAGTGTCAGCCATTTTAGAAGACAATATCCCGACAATTAAATTTGCCTTTAATTTCATACAGATTTCTCCCTTTCACGTTGATGGCCTTTGCAAGTTGCAAGCCTACCGTCGGTCCACGAAAGACACCGTTATTTATTATGATTTCTCCTTTGTTCGTTCTTTTTTTCCGTATTCTTTTTGGGGTGGCCAAAATAAAATGAGGGAGAAAACTTCAATAACTAACGTAACAGTTTAGGAGATTGGTGGGTGAAATCTAGAATTCGGATTTTACAAGGTTTTTTTTTTTTTAAATATACTGAGATGCTAGGAAATGAGATGAGATAAAAAATTTGTGAATAGCAGCGAAAAAATTTCTGAATAGTAGTAAAATAGTTTGAAATATGATATTTTATATAATTTTGAAAAATAAGAAAGAAAAAATTGAATAAAAATATTATAAAATTAAAATATTATTAGAATATATTTTTTTAATATTATATTTGTTTTGAAATTTGAAAATTTTGAATTATTTTTTGTATTTTGTTTAGAATTTTGAAAAAAATTGTAATGATTAGTTTGAAAAAATTATAATGATTAGTTCAAAAAGTGTTTGTATTTGAGTGATTTTTGGGAAGGAAATGAGACGGGATGAGATAAGATGAAAAATATTACCAAACATCTCCTAATTTCTAAAATTGTGATCCTCTCTAATTATCTAGTTTGATTGAGATTGTTTGTTTTCGCAAATGAAATGAGATGAGATAAGTTGATATTAAAGTTAAAAATTGAAAAAAATATTGTTAGAATATATTTTTTTAATATTATTTTTGTTTTGAAATTTGATAAAGTTGAATTGTTTATTTTATTTTGTGAAAAAATTTGAAAAATTTGTAATAATTAGATAAGATGAGATGAATTGAGAAGTATTGTGAGAACATTCGCATTCGATGCACTAAATGTTCATTTCTCTTATAATTCCGGGGAAAGTTTAGGGTTTTCACCCCTAACTCTTCTCCAACCGAATCCCTAAAATGGGAAGGTAGAATTCGGATGCTACAGTGGATTCCTATATTTGGGGATCCACTGTACATCCAAATGTTCTTTTCGTTGGCTGCTGCTTGTTGTTCCCACGTCTCCCTCCCTTTGACTGTTGAGTGCCTTCGTCATTTCCACCCCTCCCTCTCATCATAGCCACCATTGACATCAGTCTCTCCATCCATTCATCATTGTAAGTATCCATGTCACATCTCAGTTTCCTCCATTGTTGGGTTCCCCCATTCTTATTGACACACAGATGATTCGGCTTCCTCCATAGATGGAATTTCATCCATTCAGGATCCTCCATGACTGTTTGCACCAAGGTTCTTTATCCCATTTCACTGAGAATAAGGTTCCTCCATGGCTGGATTTTCATATCCAACGTTTTGACAAAAATACCCTAGATTTTCTTTGGGTTTTCAAATCTTCTTCAAATAAATGCTTTTCTTGAGTTTTTGCTGCAATGTATTTCCTAAATTGCTGTGATAATCATTTTATATGCTTAGATTTGAGATTATTTTCACTGATTTGTGAATTTCAATTTACGGAAAAAAAATCCTAGATTTTTCTTAGCAATTTATTCCTCCATGTGCTGATATTGTCATTTTTTATGTTTAGATTTGAGGCTATTTTTCACTGATCTACATATTGCAAATTATGAAATAAAACTGTTGTTGGATTGATCTCTGTTGTTTCATTGCTCTCTGATGTTGGATTAGTTTGTGCTAATTCATTGCTTTGTGATGTTTTATTGCTTTGTGTTGTTGGATTGTGATCAAGTTGATTCATTGGTATGTGCAGTTTCATTACTTTGTGCTGTGAATTGCTCTATGTAGTTTCATTACTTTGTGCAGTTTCATTCCTCTGTGGTGTTTCATTGCTTTGTGCTGTGAATTGTTCGGTATTGTTTCATTGATTTGTGTTGTTTCATTGCTATGTGCAGTTTCACTACTCTGTACTGTTTCATTGCTCGGTGCAGTTTCATTGCTCCATGCAGTTTCATTACTTTGTGTTGTTTCATTGCTTGTGCAGTTTCATTACTCTATAGATACCTTAATTGTTATATGTTGTTTCATTGCTTTGTGTTGTGAATTACACTGTGATGTTGAATTGCAATTATTTGTGGATAAACACACTCCAATGCAGTTTATATATATATATATATATATATATATATATATATATATATAAGTAAGCATAATATGAGCAAGATAAACGTTACAATCACATTAGTACTTCTATGTACATGATTGTCTTAGCTTCTATCTTCATTTCCTTTAACTCTGTATATGAATATTGATTTTTTTTTCTTTTGAATTATGTCTTACTTATTTGTATTCTTCTATTTATGTACTTCGATTTTTTTTCCATCTATTGTTGTTCATATTTTGTTATGCTGCTTGAGTTGTTCAT
The DNA here is from genome assembly GCA_029856935.1 of Cyclocarya paliurus. NCBI lineage: Eukaryota > Viridiplantae > Streptophyta > Magnoliopsida > Fagales > Juglandaceae > Cyclocarya > Cyclocarya paliurus. The sequence goes on along the minus strand of CM056957.1, from coordinate 1,972,040 downwards.
ATTCTATACAAGTTCTGTTATTCTGTTATGCTATTGGCAAAACTACTTTTGCATGTGTAGTGTTATTGCAAAATTATTTTGATATTGTATTTGCATGCTTTATGCTAATTTCCATATCCTTTATCACTTTTTTCTTTCTTTCCATTTTGAATTGCTCTGTGGTGTTGGATCCTTTGCAGTGTTTGGTACTTATGAATAATTATTTTTCGACCCCCGGCAGCGGAGCGAGCTGCATGTCTACTATTAGGCTTTGATGATGGTGTTAGTGGGTGTTAATTTACAAGTGTTAATGGGGCCCTATAGATATGGAGGGGTAATCCTCACTCGGATGACCATATTACAATTTGTAATAGTTTTCACAAAAAGTAATTGGGGCTTGAATAAAATTTTGCAGCCATTCGATGTTGAGCTCCTGGCTAACGCATGTTATAAATAGACAAATCATTCTGAGCCTTATTTATTTATACATTCGATATGCGGTATCGTATGCGAATGCTCTTATTTAGCATGATTGTTTTTGTGATTTTGCATGCTATTTGGATTTATTTTGATATTTCCATGTCCTTTTGTAAATTAAATTTATTCTTGTTATGTTGTGATAGAGAAATAATGTGGCTCGGTTTTCTTTGTTTGATTAAACTCCCTCGACTGTGATGATGACAAAGTCTCGTGGGGACATAGAAAATTTAGTACATATCTCAATGGTTAGGTAATTCGGACGGCCAAAGTAATGGCAACAGATTGTTGTAGTCATTCGAGGGTGCCAAATTTCCTAGATGTTACCATTTGGTTCCTGAGTCGGCTAGTGAAATCACATTCTCCATTTGTTTTGTTTGGTATGATATTGGTTGTATATCGGGCCTCACAAGAGAAAGTTGAGTGTCAAGAATGGAAATGGTCACTATTTGTCTACAAACTTGAGCAAAAAAAAAGATAATACCATCTAATGCCTGGGTCAAGTAGTAGAACTAGTAATATCTCATGCTCAACAAATTATCATCAGTATGAATACCCAATATGTTATTGTGATATCAAAGCATCTCGACGAATTGTTCATATTGAAAATAATGAAGGCTGTCGATTTTTCAATTGCGTAAACTATGAGGTAATTTTGAAAATTATGGATGATATTTTTTTTAATACCATTATTGTCATACCTGGATCATTTACAAATTTTAATACTTGTCAATTGTGCAGATTGGTTAGTCTTGAAGGTTTTTCTATTGGTATGATTATGAAATATCAGCATATGACCAAAAGACAATTCATCGATTAAAAACTGACCTTTATAAGATACAAGCCTCAATAGACATCTAAACCATTAGACATCGAGTAGAAATTGATTTAGAGATGCGTAAGAGAAAACTAGTTTGATTATTGTGATTTCGATATCGTGGTTATTTGTCTTGGCAATTTATTTTGAAAAATTCTGAGTAATCTTATGTTGACATGTAATAAACTTTTATGTTTGGCGTATGGTCATTTTCAGTGTATGTAATTATAACATTATTTCATTAAAGGCACATGCAATTTGTGTTTTGGGACTAGTGTGAATGGGCAATAGACATTGTATTTGTAAGGCGATAATAATTTTTGTTTCAAATACAATAACATTATTATTATTTATACCATTGCAATTCTTTTCATTTAATTATTGGTTATAAATAAAATATCATTTGAAACGGCGAATATTAATTATCATTAAAATCGTAATAATTTTGTCACTATTCTCGTACCGAGATAAAAAATTAGCTTCGTGTTTAATAATTAAATTTATGTAGAAGCTAATATTTCTTATTCTAGGAAAACGACAAAAGAGGTAGTAGTTAAAATTGTATATAGAAGTGAGAGAAAAATAATAATAAATAAAGAATAGAGAAATAGTATCAGAATTTAAAGGGAATGAGATGTAAGAGGTTTTTGAATGATTAGTAAAATTTAAGAAAAAATTTATAGAATGGTATATTTGAGTTAAAACTAAAGGAATCTTATAGAAATTGGGATGGGAATGCTCTGAAAACAAATGAGGATAAAAATAAAATGTATATCTATTTCTCTTTGTCGTAAAGTATTATTAAGAAAATAAAATATCGTCAAATTATCAGTTTTGATATATAATCACCTTTTTAAATTATAAAAAAACTTAAAATGGATCCCTTTTCTATTTAAAAGATAAAACTATTCAGCCCTGAAAACCTTAAAAAAAAAAGGACAAAATATCCATTAATTCGATGTTTAGGCATGATTTTATATGTTTGGCTGATCATATTTTTCTTTACAAAAAAAGAAAAGAAAAAGAAAAAAGAGAAGTATGAACGCTTGAAGCAATTAAAATCTCCGATTTCATTTTCAACAACGTTATTAAGGATATGTTTAGGGCATAGATGAGATTTCTCATCTCTATCTCTATCTCATTTCATTATTATAATTTTTTTAAATTTTTATATAAAATATAATAAATAATTCAATTTTTTTAAATCTCAATATAACTTTTTTAAATTTTAATATTTTAAATTAATATTTTAAACTTTTATCTTAATATTATTTATAAAATTTTTAAAAATTTTCATATTCTCTCACCTTCGAAGCATAACCTAACTCATACATAATATCTCTATTATGCATTATGTATAGTCCACATAAAATAGTACTTGTGTATATTGTAGTACTACAACGACCCCACAGCTGTCCCTCGAGTACTGTCCTTCACCCTCGAATTCCGTCCAAAAAGTAGACCCTTATTTCCCATCCAAGTTCTGCTCCCATTTAACACATTCAGATTATTATTTGGGCCTATTTTTCTTGACAAATTATAACATGATTGCATGAACAAAACACTCTTCTTTTCTCTTTTGTCTCAATTAAGAGTGTGAAACTTGCATGTTTTAAATGTTGCTACCTTCGCTTTCCACGTAGAGATGAAAGTTGAAATGAGATAATTTTAAATGAAATGAGAAAACTATTGCTTTGCTTTCTATGTAGAGAAAGTGAACGAGTTCTGATGAAAACAATCATGAATTGACGATGCAAAACCAAAGGCAAATAGGGAACCTGAACATGCAGAAACACAACTGCAGAAGACAGATCATATGTATAATGGTGGTGTGAACTGTTGGAAATAAAAAATCACAAAATAATATAGTTTGAGTTTCTTTAAGGGGTCTCATTTTTTTTCTTCAATAAAATATTTAATTCTCCAAAACGCTTCTACCTACGATTGATGGTTAATAATTGAGTTTTCTGCATCAATCATACAACATGGAAAACTCGTTTATGTTGTGTTGGTATATCGACCGTCCTCTAAAAACCACATCAGAAGCAGTTGCCACATGATGATGGCGTGGTAACCATACTCTCAGCCACTAAAGCTATTAGGGGTCCCAGCATCTTCCTTACCCCTATCACTGTTAGGTCGCAGAATAATTTGGTGTTATTTCCCTTTGTCTTTCCTTTCATTCAACAGTCTCAGAGAGCACCTTCAGTACCGTTAAGGTTTGCTGTCATAATAAAATAATATACATCAAATATATGTCTGTGTATGTCTGTGTATCATGCATAAACATGAAATTAGAGGATGGTGGGCTAATGAACAACTAGAAGGGTATGGGATCGAGCAAAATAATATCACATGCACTGATGCACACATCTCGACACAGTAAAAATGTCCTACTTCTGTGGTGCAATTCAATGAGAAAAAAGGACAGCAACAGCCAGCTTTATGAAAGGGCCACCGATGGTGAAGGTCTGGATCAGGATTAAGGATATGCTCACCATTTGGTCCATTTCTATGAGTGCATTGAGAACAAGCACGTAAATTAGGCAGAGTATGTGATCAATAAGTCACTTGATCAGCACAAAACCTCTCAAATATGATATATTTTAGAAGTTGAGGATGATGATCGGTGTTGGAAAGATGTCAAGTTTAAGGGGGAGTGTTAAAAATTAAATTTGACTTTATTGTTGAAACTGAAGGGTTACTTTCGATCAGAATTTGAAGGGGCTACAGTTACCCAAACTTAGCTTATCAATTGGATCTTTATTGAGAAAGTTATGGCCAACTAAGAAAACGTGAAAATCGAGAATTAAGTGTCTCTTTTATTACCACGTGGTTGTGTAAACGTCTAGATCAAGACTTGAAATATAGTATTAGATGTCATTAATTTAGACTCTAGAATTTTTTTTTGAATTTTTATAGCCATGTACTCAAGCTATGAGTCGGTGAATAGACTTGATGAGTGGTGTAGTCCTCTTCCATTTTTCTCTTTCTTTGTGTGTTTTGTCCCCACCTTGTTTCCAACATCCATACCATCAAACAAAATGCATTAATCAAGTGGCCGACTAATTTAATTAAATGCATTAAATTGGACCCAAGTCCTCTACGAAGACAGGTCTTTCTTTTTACTTTATATATATGAGCATCCATGCAGCACTCATTTCTCCACATCTGATCTCAATCACATCTAACCATTTCCTACTCAATTTTCCAATCATCCTCTCAACCATTTTCTATCAGTTTCCCATGACGACATGCAAGAAACTAGCCGAATCACCTGGCCTCACCTCTATTCCTTCCTTTTACACTTACACCACAAATCCCAAAGATCAAGCAGTTTCAGAAGACCCGGAAGACCCAATCCCCGTCATTGATTTCTCTTTACTCACCTCAGGCACTCCTCATCAACGGTCTCAAGCCATCCAAGAGCTTGGCAAGGCATGCAAGGACTGGGGCTTCTTCTTCGTAAAATATCAATCAATTTTTAACTATTTCTTTTCTTTTATACCAATGTAGATACATGTGTAGTTCGCGCATGCGTGCTCATGAGTTTGAAAACTTGTCTCAGCTGATCAATCATGGCGTAATGGAGAGGCAAATGGAGGCAGTGATAGAGGGTATTAGAGGGTTCTTCGATCTGACAGAGGAGGAAAAGAGAGAATTCGAGGGGAAAAACTTCTTGGACCCGATCAGGTGTGGAACCAGCTTCAATACTTCATTGGAGAATGTTTTCTTCTGGAGGGATGTTCTCAAAATCCTTATAAATCCTGATCATGAGTTTCAGTTCCCCTACAAACCTGCTGGATTCAGGTATTTAATTTATATATGGTTTAGCAATTAGCTACTGCATGCATGTGCTTAATTCTTCATTATAACTGATAATACAATACTAGTCATGATCTGTCTAGATCTTCAAAGGTGGATCATAAAGTTTCTGTGATCACCTTGGCCTGAACAAATAAAGTTCCTCCTCAGCATTTTTACACCACATATTTAATAAGAAAAAAAAAATCATTTGTAGTTTGTGATGTAAAGATGATGATTAGAATTTTTTATCCTCATTCATGATTTGTCCATTTAGAAACAGTTGTCTACGTACACGTCCAACTGCTGAGCATGCAATAGACCTCGTACTCATGTTCAGAATGGCCAGTAATTGTCTACTCATAATTGCCATGATCTTGTTGAGTGATCGAGAATTTGAGAGAGTATTTCCTACGTACTAGGTATCATTAATATCGGCCGATGCGATGCAATGATGTTCCTATATATATATATATATATATTAGTTGACATATTAATCCTGAATGATAAAATTAGATAAAGAATAATTAATATTAATTTCTGTAAAATGAATTCTAATATTAGTTAATTTGTTGCTATTGTTGCAGGGAGGTTTCATTGGATTACTGCAAAAGAATCCGGGAAGTGGCAAGGGAATTACTCAAAGCAATATCAATGAGCTTGGGATTGGAACCCTGCTACATCGAAAAGGCCATGAATCTGGAATCGGGTTTACAACTCTTCGTTGCAAACCTTTACCCTCCCTGTCCACAGCCAGAACTTGCGATGGGTTTGCCACCACATTCGGACCACGGCCTCTTGACTCTTCTCGTGCAGAATGGAATTGATGGCCTCCAAACACAGCACAATGGGAATTGGGTCAATGTCAATGCCATTCCCAACTCCTTTCTAGTCAATATTGCCGATCAGCTCGAGGTGCATAGCTTCTTTATTCTTAATTTCATCATTCATAATCAACAAGTACTGATACCTCTTAATCACTTAAATGGAAAAGATAATAAATTTTAAGATGAAAAATAACTGCCGTATATTCTAATTTCTACACAATGATGTTTTATTTTGTATTAGATTTTGAGCAATGGGAAGTACAAGAGTAACGTGCATCGAGCAGTGGTGAACAACAAAGCTACGAGGATATCACTCGGCATTGGGAACGGACCTTCATTGGAGACGATGATCAGGCCAGCACCTGAGTTGGAAAGCAAGGAGCAGGCAGCAACATACATTGGGATGAAATACAAAGACTACATGGAACTTCAACAAAGCAACCAACTTGATGGGAAATCCTGCTTGGATCGTATTCGAGCTTTCAATTAATTAATGAATGTTGTCGTACTGTAATTAGTTGTTAAGATATAAAATAAATAATAAAATCTATTTCTTTTCATCAGCTTAAGCTTTTGGGACAAAGTAATTTTATACACCATACTCTCATCCTATTTTGATCATACTAAATAATATGTGGCACATTCATCACTATTAGATGATAAAGAAATATGTAATAAATGATCATTTAATGGTGATAAATGTAACACATCTTATTTAGTGGAATGAAAGTAGAATGATAGTATGATGTATATAATTTTCCTTAATTAAATATTTTATATGTTGAACCACCCATTAAGCGGGAGTCTGACCTATATATAAGAGAAGTGTTAAGATATAAAATAAATAATAAAATCTACTTCTTTTCATCAGTTTAAGTTTTTGAAATAAGTGATGATTTCATATTAGTTAATCAAGACGGTAGCTGTTCATGATGATCGATACTCAAGTATTTATGCTTTCAAGTGCTTTCGAATAATGCTTGTGTAGTTAGACGTTATTAGATCTTATCGGATCAGGCACTTATAAACTATAAAAAAAAAAAATTATCAGTTTTGATAATCACCTTTTTAAATTATATAAAAAAAAATTACAATGGATCCATTTTCTATTTAAAAGATAAAACTATCCCTGAGAATTTTCAAAAAAAAAAATAAAGGACAAAATATCCATTTATTCGATGTTTAGGCATGATTTTATATGTTTTGCTGACTCATATTTTTCTTTTCAAAAAAAGAAAAAGAAAAAAGAAAAAAGAGAAGTATGAACGCTTGAAGCAATTAAAATTAAATCTCCGATTTCATTTTCAACAACCTTATAACTCTTACAGAATATCACCATTATGCATTATGTATAGTCCCCATCTATCCATCGACACAGCGAATCAAATTATAAATAAATAAATAAAAATAGTACTTGTGTCTATTAATGTAGAACTACGAACAACCCCACAGCTGTTCCCTTCAGTGTCCTTCACCCTCGAACTACGTCCAAAAAGTAGACCCTTCTTTGCCTTCCAATTAAGTTCTGCTCCCATCTAACACATTCAGATTATTATTTGGGCATATTATAACATTCATATTTTTCTTGATATATTATAACATATATGATTGCATGAAACAAAACACTCTTCTTTCTCTTTTGTCTCAATTAAGAATGTGAAACTTGCTTGTTTTTAAGTGTTGCTACCTTCGCTTTCCATGTAGAGATGAAAGTTGAAATGAGATAATTTTAGATAAAATGAGATAACTATTGCTTCGCTTTTTATGTAGAGAAAGTGAACGAGTTCTGATGAAAACAATCATGAATTGACGTTGCAAAACCTAAGGCAAATAGGGAACCTGAACATGCAGAAACACAACTGCAGAAGACAAATAGGTATAATGGTGGTGTAAACTTTTGGCATTAGAAAATCACAAAATAATATAGTTTGAGTTTTTGTTTTTTGCTTTTATAAGTCAGTTTGAGTTTCTTTAAGGGGCCTCATTTTTTTTCCTTTAATAAAATATTTAATTCTCCAAAACGCTTCTACCTATATATGATTGGTGGTTAATACTTAATAATTGAGTTTTCTGCATCAATCATACAACATATGCAAAACTCGTTTGTTGTGTTGGTATATCGACTGTCCTTTTAAAAACCACATCAGAGGCAGCTGCCACAGAATGAAGGCGTGGTAAGTTGTAACCATACTCTCAGCCACTAAAACTATTAGGGGTCCCATCTTCCTTATCCCTATCACTGTTAGGTCGCATAATTTTATGTTATTTTCCTTCGTCTGTTACTTTCACTCAACAGGCCCAGAGGGAGGGTTGCTGTCATAATAATAATAATAATAGTAATAAGAAAAATTCTATTCATCATTTTTACATATTATATATTATATTTTTTCTCTCTTATAAATATGTGATATATAGATTATGAGTAGAAGAATTCAATGAGTTTAAAAAGAATAAAAAAAAAAAAGTTAAAAATAAATTAAAAATTAAAAATAAAATAAAAAAGTGTGGTTTGTGAACTGTGATGTATGAAAATGATGAGTAACAAAACTCTAATAATAATATACACTCAAATATGTGTGTGTCTGTGTATTAAGCAGAAACATGAAATTAGAGGATGGTGGGCTAATGAACAGCTTGAAGGGTTTGGGATCGAGCAACATAATATCACATGCACTGATCCACACATCTCGACACAGTAAAAAGGTCCTACTTCTGTGGTGCAATTCAATGAGGAAAAAGGACAGCAACAGCCAGCTTTATGAAAGGGCCACCGATGGTGAAGGTCTGGAGGATTAGGATGCTCACCATTTGGTCCATTCCTATCAGTGCTCTAAAAAACTGCCTTAATATAGCAAAAAGTTAAAGATTTACCATTTTTTTCAAAAAAAGAAAAAAAGAAAAATGGATCTCCCAGTCAGAGTCAGGCCCCAACAAAAAATGTATTTGGCTATATCAGTAATTAAAAAGACGAAGGGGGAATAGGGTCGAAATAGATCTCTCTCCAAGTTGCATGAGTTAGCAGGAAGACAAACTCTCCAATTCAATTGACTCAAGACGCATCTGCATTATTAACAGAGAATCATCTCTCAATGAAAGCACAATATCAAGTTATTGTTAGCAGGCTGAATATTTATTGGTCTTTATGTGGTCAACTACTGGCTGGACTGAGGTGCCTTTTTTTTTTGTCAATCCGAACTAAAAAGCGACCCTGATCATGGAAGTGATTCACTCTCTCGGTTTTATTTTTTGTTATTTTACTCATAGTTTTTTGTTTTCAATGCAGAGGTAAACATGGACGATTAATGCATACCAAAGCAAGTAATTATGCTAACAAATCATTGGGCTACATAGGCTTCAGTATTAAATACGAACTCATAAATCAAGACAAGCTGATTAAGGAGAGGTATTTCGACTGTAGAGCATCCAGATCCACTAGGATCATGATGGTCCTAGAACAGTACTGAATATCCCATTCTTTATACACACAGATATCTGAAATCCAAAGCTAAAGAGCAAAGACATGCAGCCGATATGATCCAAAAACAGTGCCTACTATTCCCATTACTTTGTAAGGGGCCATGAAATTCTGCTAGGAAGCGAAAGTTCTGGACAATTCCAAGCTTACCGCGTGGGATTTTTCCATTTTTTTTCATCAGTCTTGTGTCTTTCTGGTTGTTCCGGCCTTGTTCTTGTGATCATTTTTTAGTTCTCCTTCTGTTTTGGAGGCTCTTTCCTGATAAAATCCTGCTCAGTTTTCTTGAAAATTTGGTTTCCATCATGTGGGAATCAGAGAACGAGTCAGTTGATGGCCGAGACTATGGGAATAGCGTTCTTACCTCAAGCAAGCATGGGGTCAAGACTGACGGATTTGAGCTAAGGGGCCAGTCTTGGTATGTATGAATGAAGACCGAGTATATTTACAAAGATGAGAACCAAAGTTAAAGATAGAGGTTTAGTTTCTTAATGCTAGTAAATAAATGTTTTTGGAACAATTAGAAGGTCTAGAGATTGTGAGCTTCAGGTAAATTAACCAATAATCTTGGTATATAGTTAATTCATCCACAATAATCTTGCTACAGTTTTTCTAGTATGCTGTGAATTTTCCTCCATTCTGAAGCATGGGGTGGGTTTTTTCATTTATGTAGGTATGTCGATACTGATATTCCTAGTGATCTTCAAGTTCAAGTTGGGGATGTTTATTTCCACTTGCACAAGGTAGCTAATTTTTTATTTTTTATTTTCCTTCCGACCCAGATGTTCAAAATTATACTTCTTGTAGCTTTGAAAATGAAGCTTACTAGTGATAACGCATGTATTTAATTCGTGTCTCTCTTTGATTCTCTCTTTCTTTTGTTGGATAAGCATCCCTTGCTTTCTCGGAGTGGAAAGGTGAACAGGATCCTATATGAATTAAGAAACCCGGAATTGAATAAGATTGTGCTGGATGAACTACCAGGTGGATCTGATGCTTTTGAGTTAGCTGCAAAATTCTGCTATGGAATTGCTGTTGATCTAACAGCAGCCAACATCTCTGGCCTGAGATGTGCTGCAGAGTACCTTGAAATGACAGAGGACTTGGAAGAAGGCAATCTTATATTCAAAACCGAAGCATTTCTAAGCTATGTTGTTTTATCTTCATGGAGAGACTCAATAGCAGTGTTGAAAAGCTGCGAGAAGCTCTCACCATGGGCAGAGAACCTTCAAATTGTGCGAAGGTGCAGCGAGTCTATTGCTTGGAAGGCTTGTGCCAATCCAAAAGGAATAAGATGGGCATATACTGGAAAGCCCCCAAAAGATTCCAGCTCAAAATGGAATGACATGGACTCCAGTCCCAGTAGAAATCAGCAGGTTCCTCCTGATTGGTGGTTTGAAGATGTTTCTCTCCTTCGGATTGATCACTTTGTCAGGGTCGTCACGGCAATTAAGGTTAAAGGAATGAAATTTGAATTGATTGGAGCTGCAATAACGCACTATGCAGCCAAATGGCTTCCAGGCCTGATAAGTGATGCAGCAGGGGCAGGAGACGAAGGAATTAGCAACGGCAGAAACATTAATACAGGTAGTATCAGCAGTAGTTGGAGGGGCGGGCTCCATATGATTGTGGCAGGAACTAAAGATGAGCTTTCTACTGTTCAGGCGAAAGATCAGCGGATGATCATAGAGAGTCTCATCAGTATAATTCCCCCACAGAAGGATAGTGTCTCATGCAGCTTCCAGCTTCAGCTGTTGAGAATGGCAAACATGTTGAAAGTGGCTCCTGCTTTGGTAACTGAATTGGAGAAACGAGTGGGAATGCAGTTTGAACAGGCTACATTGGCAGATCTTCTTATTCCTTCTTACAGTAAAAGTGAGACAATGTACGATGTGGATCTTGTTCAGAGACTTCTGGAGCATTTTCTAGTTCAAGAACAGATGGAAAGTTCAAGTCCGAGCAGACAATCCTTTTCTGACAAACACATGTATGAAGGTAGTCACAGGGTTGCTAACCCAAACGCTAAGATGAGAGTGGCAAGGCTTGTTGACAGTTATCTTACAGAGGTGTCCAGAGATAGAGACCTCTCCCTCACAAAGTTCCAGGTGCTGGCAGAAGCTTTGCCTGAATCTGCAAGGACCTGTGATGACGGACTTTACAGAGCAATTGATTCATACCTCAAGGTAATTCCTTATTTCTAAAGTTACTCTTGTAAGCAAAAAAAAAAAAAAAGGAACTGCTGGGTCGATTGGTGAGCCACCCAAAATACAAATAGAAAATATCCCGCAATAGAGAAGGTTCCTCATCTGTGAATTTTGTGCACAAATGAAGTTCCTTTTGCTTTGAAGTGTATGACAGATGTGCATGCTTGATTAGTGTTATAAGTACGACTGAAGGACAAACTTTCCCGCTTCTTTGCAAAGTTGGAACAGATGAACTCCAAAATTCATTCGCATTGCATGCATTCAAATCTGCCTACCAGAGATTCACAATCATAGTTGAAGTCTTTAACATGGATAAGTGTTACAGCAAGACATATGTTTTGTATGTATGCATCATCAAGATGCCAGTAATGCCATGCTTTTGCTTGTGATAAGCATATTATGAGATCCATGAACATGTATGTATAGCATACCAAATTTATGTAACCATGAAGTCTTTAACATTCAGAAGTGTTATAGCAAGAATATGTTTTGTATGTATGCATCATCAAGATGCCAGTAATGCCATGCTTTTGCTTGTGACATGCATATTATGAGATCCATGAACATGTATGTATAACATACCAAATTTATGTATCCATGAGTCTTTAACATGCAGAAGTGTTATAGCAAGAAGATGTTTTGTATGTATGCATCATCAAGATGCAAGTAATGCCATGCTTTTGCTTGTGACATGCATGTTATGAGATCCATGAACATGTATGTATAGCATAACAAATTTAGTGAAATGAACATAAAAACTAATAATAGTACTTGCTATTATAATTCTGGTAGTCTAACAACGTAACAGGCCCATCCAATGCTTTCTGAGCATGAAAGGAAGCGACTTTGCCGTTTGATGGATTGCCAGAAGCTCTCGATTGATGCATGCATGCATGCTGCCCAAAATGAAAGGCTTCCATTAAGAGTCGTGGTGCAAGTCCTCTTCTCTGAGCAGCTAAAGATAAGCAATACAATAGCCAACAGTTCCCTGAAAGAAGCTGGTGAATGTTACTACCAGCCATTGATTTCAAACCGGAAATCACTACTCGAAGGGACTCCACAATCATTCCAAGAAGGATGGACAGCCGCCAAGAAAGACATTAACACTCTCAAGTTTGAGCTCGATAGTGTGAAAACCAAGTACAATGGGCTTCAAAATGAAATGGAGAATCTGCAGAGACAGTTCGATAAATTGGTAAAGCAGAAACAGACATCAGCATGGAGCAGTGGGTGGAAGAAGCTAAGCAAATTTACGAAGATGCCTGGTTTAGAAAACCAGAATAGTGGGCCTCAGCTCCCAAACCCTGCAGAACAGTCTAGAAAGACACCTAGAAGGTGGAGAAATTCAATATCCTGATAGATTAGAGAGTTCCAGTGGCCAAAAATAGATACGTCCTTCATTTTGAACGTGTTCCAAAATTTCTTTCCTTTCTGTTTCTTTTATTTGTGGGAGTCGATGGATCCTTCATTACATGGCAGCTATTTCTGAATACCCCTTTTAATTACTATAAGTTTATCAAAACCAGTATTTTGCCAAGTTTTTTGCAGTCTTTTAACATTGTTGATATGAACTACATGTGTCATTGTTGATATGTACTTTCACAAGCATGATATGATAGATTGAAGTAAGAATACAATATATATATATACAGAGAGAGAGAGTGAGAGAGAGAGATGGAAATTACTGCCAATGTCCCCGCCCAACAATGAGCAGAACACACGAAAGCATGTCAATGTGCTGCAAAAAGGGATGTCATGTCATCGTCCACTGAGATTGTGGGCATGAGTCCCACCATCAATATTACAAAGCACAGACACGAACTGAAGTTTTCAAAAGTTCGCTTACTACACTTCATATTTGAACTTTATCGACAGGAAATGACCAGATGCAAATGCCTTTTGGGATAGTTAGACCCACCGATGGCCCTATCAAGTAATTTTTACAAAAGATTGCTACAAATGCACTTAAAAACAGGAAAGGCTCATAGCCAGCGCCCCTCATGAGTCATGGCACCCATACCTTTCACAAACTCCATCAAGATTTCAATGATACGAGAAGACAAGTCCTTGCATGGATACATGCACTTTGGCTGCTGTATGTATTCTCTGCTTCCAAATTATTGACCTATAGACAACTCGAGTTTCTGATGGAAAGCAGATTATTTTTTGTAATTCTTACATAATAAGCTTTTTTATGTTACTTTTTGATGCACAGTGTACAAGATTCAATAATGTAATCTCGTCAAATATAGAAAGGAAAAAACACGATAAGATACTCCACTTTCGTTATCTTACTCGGGAAAAGGCATTGCTGTTGTAATATGTAGACGATTTTGTCAGCAGACTAACAAGTCCCCAACCCAATTTCAGTAAGCACTAGCCCATGTTGAACTCTAGGCTTTTACTTAATGGGATATTGTCCATACTTCTAAAATGATGCACAGTCGTCTGCACCAGGGGCAAGCCCAATACACTCCACTTATACCATTTGAAAAACCCATCATTCTCCCAATTATAAAGTATGCTCTGCATTAGCCGAATTCCTTTGGGTTCCAGCATCCGCGCCTCATGTTTCATTTACTAGCACCAACTTCCAGTCATTGAGGTATTTTCCACATGCATGAAGTGCATTCACTTCTCTATCCATGCCACTACAAATTTGCTGAAATCTTAAGAAGTTTAGAGAGATGTAACTTATGAAGTTTTTATATATAATACCCGACTTTGGTGGTTTTGTTTCTTTTCTCCCTCTTCTTCCGAATGATAACGTTATCTCACAGCTACGAAGACCTGGAAATAAATCTAAAACTTTGTTGCAGGTTGGCTTCTATGTTGGTTTCTACTGTAACCATGGTCTTGAAACGGTGGCTGAACTCTGAGCATTATAAGCAACCTGAACAACATTAAAACAAGCAAATAAATTAAGATCATTAAAAAGTCTTGCCTAAGAAGTTGCAAAGGGGAATTTGGCGCAATTAGTTGCGGCAATTCAGGTAATGGTCACCAAAAACCAAAAGAAAAATGGTAATGTAGTTATGACTAAAAAAAAATAGGGTCCACCATTAAAAGAAAAAAATTCATATGAATTCCAAATTTACCTGTTTTATAAGATTGCAAAGATTATTTCTGAAAGGCAAAAAAAAAAAGTGCTGAAAACTTATGATGGGGTTGCACATGAAAAGAGCGACTGCAAACACGGGTGTCCATTAGTACGTTGTGCTTATGCGGTTTCTTTTTTAAGGGTCCTTTTTCTTTCCAACTTGTAGGGGCCAGTTTTCTTGATCAGGCTCTTCGGGAAAGAAAGGACATCTTCGTTGATAGCATTGAAATTGGAGCCATTATATGTCTTCACTTTACATATGATAGCATACAATTAAAATGAATATATTTGCTTGAATAAGGGTTCAGAATAACTTATTTTACTAAAATGATAATTAGTCATTAACATATATAGAAGTTCCTTTTGCCAGCTTTTGCAAGCTCAGTCAGTACAACCATCCATTTATCCAAAACATTTCTATGCGTGGAGTTGATCAATGACCCCAAATTTGCACTCAAAAAGAAATTTTCAAGTTACGAATACTCAGTTATCCACTCGAGTGCTAAATGCGTGAAATTGAAGTCCCTGATTACATGTTCTGAGTTCAGTACTACTGCAATCAGCATGGGACATGGAGAACACCACGTATTCACAATAGATATCTTTTCAAGTTTACAAAAAGGCACCACACACAAGGACACGTACATTAGTAATAGCACAAAAAGAACAACAAAACACCAAGCGAAGTAAACACCGCTCCACCCATCCAAAGCATGTCCCATACCCACCACCACCACCACCACTGCAACATCCACACTCCAATTATTTTCACACTCAAACATGAAAACTGACAAACTCATAATAGCATCACCACAGAGCAATCCAAACCCACTCAAGGAAATCTTCACAAAGATACAAAACTTGTCTAAAGTAATCAGAGCCCACAAATTACAGGACAGCAGAATGACTTTTACCCTATGAAAAACAAGCTATAACCTTTTACAACATGCCTTTGGTGAAAGACTATGCCCTACTCCAAGCACTCATCGCCTCAGCAACTTTCTTCATACCTTTGGAATTTTATGCAAACTTGTAGGGAGAGGAGAAAAGCATAAAATCAACAAGAAAAGCGGGATTGAAAGTGGGACCTTAATTACCAAACACGCATGCGCTTACTCGGGTGGTTCTCAACAATCCGGATAAAGGGGTCCTCATTTCACAGCACAGCCCACCACTAGCATCTCCCATGCGTTCAAATCTTTGCAACTTCCTTTAGTCTTTAATCCCACAAAAGCTAAAAGATAATTATTTCTGGTCAACAAAAACAACCCATTTTTTCAACACTTCCAGCAACCAAAGTGCATTTCCACACCATTACATCTTTCCTTTATTGGCCCATTATATACGGCTCTTCAGCCCAACAAAACAAAAGTCACTACAGTTATTTCAAACTCTTAATCATTCACGCCAAGAAATCAAGGCTTACTACCTTTTCACCCTTTTTTCAACCATTCAGCAAACATGCCAAGGAAGGTGAAACCTATTGGTTGTTCACCCCTAGAGATTTGGCGTTGAGCTTTAAAATCTTCAGGTAATCTATAGCTTCATCAATAACAAACAATGGGTCCTTACCCTCTGCACCAGGAATTATGCGCTCAAGAATTCTCAAAGTCTCGCAGATCTTATCCCTTCTAAAACACATTTTGCCCAAAATAGAACCAGCATTCTCACCTTGGTTCTGGCCGAAGGCATAGCCTGACTCTGCATCACTGCCATACTCAACAGATCTGTCCAGCTTTATGGAACTAGTAGTGGCCATCAGTGATGATTTTTTGTACCCACCATCGAGCAATTTTTGCCTTTTATTTGGGCTGTCAGGGCCAGCAACTTCATCTGTTAGGTAGTCAACATGATCATGTTTGTCGTAACGACCCTTTATAGCCATTGGAGAACGGCCTGTGCTTGCTGTTTCATCATCATCACCATCACCATATTCATCATTGTCAGAGTATAGCAAGGCATTGATTTCTTCTGTGTCTTCATGCATCTCACTTTCTTCAAAAGTCGTTATATTTTCACCAGATGCTTCATGTAAAATGTACTTGCTTGGATCAATTTGATTCACTCTAGCTGCCTGCTCTTCCCCACAATAACAACAAATTGGTTTTGCGGTAGTATTTGGATTCGGGGAAGGGAAGCAAACTGAGTTATAAATTAGCCTTGTTTGATTCCCACACTGATCAAAAATAAGGAATCTCTTTGCAGACGACCCAGAATTTGACAGCATGGATTTCTTTGTTTTAAGATATGGGTCAGGAATGGGTAGCAAGCCCTGGAATTGAAGCGGTAAACATTGAAGAGAACCATGAGCTCCATTTGGTTGTTGAGTCTTCAAGTCTGGTATACCAGGAACTGCAAAATTGGGCTGTGCAATTGGTGCTGGGGACATGCGATTGCCAGGATCAGTGCATGCAGGCAAACATTCCTGTTGCCTCGGCCTGAGATCCATGTTCATGAAACTCAGTTTAGATGGTTTCCAAGCAGAATTCTCTAGAGAAAGCCGAGATTCGCTGGCCTTCATCATCCACATAAAACAATAACCTAGAAATGAGAAAAATAAAAGATAACTTTAAAAATGAAACAAGATCTTTTTAGCAGTAATGACAAGTAAGAGATCAATAAAACCTACCAGGAGATGGATTGGCACTTCAATCTGGAATATTCAAAAACTTCCAACTTCTTTTAGGAACAAAAAATAGAAAAAGAAAATCAATGATTTCCAGCTCAATTTGATGAGGAGAAAACCATCAATCTACGTGACAGGTTTAAGCAAGTGACGGAAGTACTCAGCCTGGAAAACAACAAGAACACAATATTATTCCTGCCTTTTTAATAAGAAAAGCTGACTGATTGATCATGGAAACTGTTGGGGGAAGAAAAATTGAAATGGGACAAAAATGCAAATGTTTCTTGTACTCACTTGGCAATCCTGCAAAGGTTGAAAGCAAGCAATAACTCTAACTATAATTGTAGGTCTCCCTGCAATCCCACTCTCATGTTTTAAAGCCCGGAATCTAGTTTGGCTTGCTGCTTGGCACACCATAACTTCGTTCAACCCTTCACTATCTGACTACTATAGAGGCACAAAACAAATACCCAACAGGGAGCAGAAAATGGGCAAAACTAGACCTTAAGGAAAAAACAGACTTAGATTGAGAAACAAGATGAGATCAAACACGAGGGGGAATAAAAATGAGAGTTGGAGTTCTAAGTATATTCTGTCTCTATGTTTTCAGCTAATCCTTCGCATGTCATAAGAAATGACAAAAAAGTGATTGGATCCCATGGACTTTTGAGCAAAGAATAGTAGTCCAAGAGAAGCAAGACCAGGGTCCCGTTAAGGAAGCAATGATTTACAGAATAACCCTGCAATATAAGTTCAAGCGCACAACTTTGCGAAACACATCAACAGATAAACTCAACCACGGCATACTGATCCCCTCCTCTGCAGTATAGAACTATCCACAACAGCTTAATCTGGTGCAACGTATTGAATCCAAAATTCCTGACAAAATGTAGCATAGGTACATATCTATATCAAATGATGGGAATATTAATCAGAGTTTAAGAGTTATAATAGAAGAATTTAAACAAGATAACTAATGCTTATTTTAGTTGCAAAGATAATATTAGAAGATTTATGCATAATTTAACCAAGCAATACAAAATCATTTGCTTCATTAGACCAAGCCTTTGGCAAGTTTCTCTAAAAATCGATCCAGAAACTGATTTCTAGGACGAGATCGAGGAAATTTCTAATCGAAATATTAGAAATCGAAAAGACATTGGATTATCTGATGGTAAAAAGAAAACGATCATGGAGAACGCTGACAGAAAAGCATGAAAAGTCGAAATTTATTATCTAAGGATGCTATGAGTGACTCGGTTTTCCACAAACAGGTAAAGGAATATTGAAAATAGGGAAAAAATAGGAAAAATCTCAGAACTTGAAAGAAATGATTGTGATAGGAAAAATATCAGAACTTGTAAGAAAATCACACAATCATTAACTCTCGGTTTGGTCTCTGGGAATCTAAGGAAATCTAAAAAAAATGAAGAAGAATCTTCAAAAACCATGTTCAAGCCTGGCTTGAGTTTGCCTCAACTAAAACTGAAAAATGCAAAAGTAGAGGAAAAAGGCGTGCAGCAGAATCAGGCACAATTAAAATCGGGTTTCTGATTCCCATACGAAACCACTTCCATAAGCTTAGAGTCTTTATTTTTATGGTTAGAATCAGACTTTCAATTATGTTTCTTTTTCCAATCTTTTGTTTTTTCTCAGCTACGAGTCAGGGGATACAAAACCTGTAACTAAGAACAGCAAAAACAGTGGGAGAAAAAAAAAAAAAAAACAACAGAATTCAAGAACTCACAGGGAGATTAGAGAGAAAAAAAAGACCTTCTTTTCTGATCTGAACCAAACAAAATCTTTCACAAGGCTCTTCAAGGAGAGAGGGAGAGAAAGAGAGAGAGGAGGTGAAGAGGGCCAAAAGGCAATAGTGAGAGAGTGGGTGCAAGGAAAGAGTCCAAAAGAAAGTGCGTTTGATTGGGGTTGGCATGACCATAATAAGAGAAACCAAATCATATTTTTTGCCCAATTTTAAAATCTGGAATTAAGGTTCCGATACAGTAGAATGTCTAGGTTAGATGAACCTGATCTCTGGTTTTTAGTTACTGCAATTACCGTTTACGAATATTTCGTTGCGTTGAAATGAAAGTCTTTAAGGTGTGAGGGGACCCAGATTACCTGGCCATGGCCGCCACCTTTCCGAGCGATGGACCGACACTCCACACTCGACACCCTTTTCTCTTTTTTCCAGTGCATAGAATCTTCCTCATCGCGTGCATAAATAGAAAGGAAATGTTTTAATTATAAAAAATTAAATAAAAATAAATTTATAAATTAACATAATTTAATGTGATATGTTAAATTATAAAATTATTTTTATTATAAAATAAATATAATATTTTAATAAATTTATATATTTTATAAATTTATTTTTAGAAAATTCATTAAAATAAGATTAAAAATATTATATGTTTATATTTTTAAGATTGTTTAACAATCAAAATGCCGGACGTTAACTAATTAATAATGAGTAATTTTATATATAATCGTAATGTACGTAAACGTCTTGTAATCGCTTTAAAAAAAAATAAGATTCACCATTAAAAAATTAATTTTTTCATATGAATAATATATTTTATTCACTTTTTTCAAAACAATTACGCGACGATTGTACAATTCATAATTATAAATATATTTTCTCATTAATAATATAGTCCACTCATTAGTGACCTGATTTGGTCATAAGCAATTATCAAGTTTTTTTTTTTTTTTTGATTTATGGGTCTCATTGTCAGCACCAATGAATGCTTAGTATCATTAAAAGGCAGTGTGTTTGAATTACGCAATAGAACCACCTTAGACAAAAGAAACAGAGTTATGCAAACAACCGAGAGCCATGATATGGTCCACTAACCTTAATCATAGATCTAATATATTGCTCTCGTGCATTTATAGCTGAAAAGTAAAGAAAAAAATGAGGTGTAGTCTATCCAATTCTTTAAATAAATGTTATAATTATAAAAAAAAATATAAAAATAAATTTATAAATTAAGATAAATTTACGAAGATGCAAAATAAAAACATTTCTTCAAATACCATGTTGCTTTGAGCGGAGGGAACAAGCATCAAATACCACCAATAGTCTATTTGTCCTATTATGGGATCTCTCCTCGTTAAGCCTCTTTTTTTGTTTTTGTTTTTTTAAGGTGGCCTTCAAAAGTTTGGGGATTCCCCCTTAGTCTCCTTGTTTTTTTACCGTTTGATTTTAATTTTTTTATTTTTTTTATTTAATAATTAAGAAAGTGATTTTAAATATATTGGTGTATTTTTTTATTTTTAAAAATATTTAAATACATTAAAAATATATGAAAAGAAAAATTAAAAAAAAAGTTGAAAATAAACTAATAATATAATTGAGCGGTGCTACTCAGGCACATAGTAGCACCGCTCTTGTATATATTTCTTTACTCGTACTTATCAAAATAAATAAATATTTCTTTAATCGTGAGTGTATATTGTTAAGAATGTGTTTCACTCTACCAATTATACAGATGACCTACAATGAATAAAGAGACGACACTGGTTGCCCTGTGGAGTCTCCGATGCCAAAGTCAATATAACAATATGAGAGTAAATGTATGTAAAGAAGAAATGGATCAAGTTTAGTTCAAGTTCAATATTTGTTACCTCTTGTAGGCTATTTATAGAGGTTATTCTTCGGAATGATAGAGTCCAATTTGCATTGTGAAACTTTTTCCTTTTAGGAGCATGAGTCTATCTCTTATTAAGAGTCTGTGTTTATCTCTTCTTAGGAGTTTGAGTTTATCTCTTATTAAGAGTCTGAGTAATCTCCTTGACTTTATATTTTAACTAAAATTATGGGGCTCAAATATCCCTTCCAGTTACCCCGTGAATTTTCTTTGTACTGGCACGTTAGAAATTAAATACTTTGCATTCTCTATACCTGTCTTTCACCCCGCTGGCTCGTGAGCGCCTGTTTGCTTTTATTTTTTCCTACCCCGCCGAGGATCCATGCTAGTTAGTGCGTGTGGGTGTCTCTTCACTTTCTTTTGGTTAGCTAATAGCTGGTTGTACCGTGAATGAGGCTCGACTTTTGGGTTGTCTTGGAAATTTTCAAATCAACCGTGATGGAGGTAACCTACAGAAAAAGCAATTCTGGTAGCTGTGAAGTCTTATAAGGCCTTGAGAATCTTCAAGTCAATAATCTGCAATATAAATTTAGAAAATTGGTCACTGGTTTCCTGTTCTGTCCTTGGTTTGTTGTTCGGTCCTTGCTTTTCTGTTTGTTTCGTACTAAGCAATGAGGGGCTAAACTTGGAGAGATGGACGGAAGATGTACTCGACCACATTAGGTGTGAGCACGGAGCTCTATTTTGAGTTTGTTTGTTTGTGTGAATGTTTGTCTGAGAGATTGTTTATTGTCGGGGAAGAGTGATTGTTTTTGTTTGTTGGTTTTTGGTGTGTCTTTTTGTGATCGTTTTTGCTTTTGTTGGTAGTAATGAATTTTCTACCCTTTTGTGTAAATTGTTGTTGTGTTCTTGTTTTGTTGTTAGTGTTCACTGGTAGGAGCCCGCGTTTAAATGGTCAAGTAGCTCGTTGACTCCCTACATCCATCTTAGGCGGTTGCTGAGCCCGTTAGCCTGTTCCCGAAAGTAACCCGCTCGAGGTGATTGTGGAGCCTGGTGGCTCGTTCCCGAAGGCTTAAGGCGATTCTAGAGGTCAGTGGCTTATTCTCGAAGGTCACCCACTTGAGGAGATTGTGGAGCATGGTGGCTCGTTCCCGAAGGTAACCCGCTCAAGATGGTTGTGGCGCGAGCATAAGCACTCAGAGTTTGCTGGAGAATATGTTGTGTTTGTACTACTGTCCAAGAGAGAGGTCGGGCTGTCTAGAGAGTTGCTTGCCTGTTAGGCACTTGGGAGATTGGGCAGTTCCTAACCTTTCCCGCCTATTGACTTGCACCACGAGTGTGTAACTCAACTTTTGGTGACTAACTTTGGACAGGGTCGTGTGGTCTTCTGACCTCCACGCCCGTTCCATTATACGACGAGTATGTAACTCAACTTTTGGTGGCTAACTTCGGAGAGGGTTGTGTAGTCTTCTAACCTCCACGGCCGCTCGTTTGGAGATCTTTTGGAGGAGGTCAGACGGTCCCTGACCTTTTCCGACTGTTGACTTGCACCGCGAGTGTGTAACTCGACTTTTGGTGGCTAACTTTAAATAGGGTCGTGTGGTCTTTTGACCTCCACACCCGTTCATTTAGAGATCTTTTGGAAGAAGTCGGGCGGTTCTTGACCTTTCCCACATGTTGACTTGCACCGCGAATGTGTAACTAGACTTTTGGTGGCTAACTTTGGAGAGGGTCGTGTGGTCTTCTGACCTCCACGCTCGTTCGTTTGGAGATCTTTTGGAGGAGATAGGGCGGTCCCTGACGTTTCCTGCCTATTGACTTGCACTACGTCCTGAAAAGTTCTCACGAAAAATAAAATAGGTAAGTGTAATACAAATTACAAATTTGAGATTTGTGAACCTGAGCCACCTCGCTAAAGCGTGGTGAAGGCTAGTAATACATGGGCAATGCCCATGGGTAGCCATGCTTTGGCACGAGTAGTAACAGAACCACATTTGCTTTCCACAGAGACCTTGGTCTGGTTGCCTGGTGGAGATGTCGATTTTGTTGCTTATCGAGAGGCACGAGTCTTGTTGTTGAGTGGGTCGTGGGGTTCTTTTACCTCCACTCCATTCTGGTTCCTGAGTGGGTCGTGGAGTTCTTTGACCTCCACGCCCTTCTTGATTGCACCGCGTCTTGAGAGATTTTCACTAACACAAAATAGGTAAGTGTAATACAAGTTACAAGTTTTAGATTTGTAAACCTGAGTCATCCTACTGAAGTGTGGTGAAGGCTGGTGACGCATGAGCGATGCCCGTGGGTAACCATACTCTGGAATTGATGAAAGTCTGGGATGCTCGCGAGACAGCAAAAAGGCCTAAGATGCCCGCGATACCGAACCACCTATTTTGTTGAAGATAAATTGAGATGCATAAGTGGAGCCCAAGATCCGCTTCATTGTTGGTATTTCGTGCCATGCGATTCATTTCCTAGTGAAGTATATTCCCAAGTCATGTAGCAGCCAAGTTTCTCGTGAAAGTTTGAAAAGCTTTGTGGGAAAAGTCTTGTGAGTGGGCAATTGGCGAGCAGCATCTTGTGGCGAGGAGTACCCCTCTGTATCATTATTTATTTTCTTGGTCGCACTACATGGAGGTTGTGAAGTCACCCCTGCTCGCCGACGTTCATGGTCGAGGTGTGAGTTGTGCGGCTAGAGGAAGCCGAGGATGGTGTTGTCCAAGGGGTGGTGCTTCATGCGTTGTGGAGGGGCTGTTGAGGAGTCTACTCACGTGGAGAGTTTGTGGCCATGTAAGTTGGACGTGGGCGAGGAGAAGGACGCCACCATAAGCTGGCCATGGCGTCCTTGGGCCGAGGACAGAAAATGTATGTTTCCTTCATTGATGCGCGGCTTCAAACCACCCCTGGCCATCGTGTGACGGTGGGCGAAGGCAGTACTCAACTGAGGACAGAAAATGTCAGCGGTCCACATGGTGGCCGTTGACACCCCCACCGTGCCATGGTGCATTTGGGCTGAGGTTACCTTAGCCGTGGGCAGTTCTGTTCTTGTGGCCACACAGTGTGGTCCTTGCCTTGAAGGGAGGTTGCTAGTCATCCCCACGGGGACAGATGGCATCGGCGGTCATAAATGTGACCTCCAATGCCACTCCCGCATGACACCACGGCGAGGCTGTGGTCCTTCTCTTTATCTCGTTGTTATGTGTGGTGTGGATCCAGTTCGTCAGCCGCCGGAGTAGGGTGCCCCACAGCGATGTGCACCCATGTGCACTTTGCATGGCACGATTTGTGTCATGCATGGTGTGTACATGCATGGGCACTGCGCTTGCCTTTCGTGTAAAGACCTCTCTATGTAGCCAGTGTTTTCTAAATGTATCGCATATTCAAAGTACACGCAATGACATTTATAGCTTAAAAGTGGCTCGAAAGTTTGGTTCCCGACCCTTCTTACTAAGTATATATAGGAATATTTAAACGCAATGCATTTTTTAATCGCCCCTCTCTTAGTATTTTTATGAAAATAAAAGTGGAAAGATTGAAGATACTTATCTGTAAGAGTTTCATCTGCTCATTCGAAGATAATTTAGAGCATCGAAAATTCATCCTTCTTCTGCTTCCGGTATAAAAAAAATCTCGATTTGCATGTGATTGCATAGTAGTTGGCATTTGAAAATCACATTAAAGTTTATAAAAATCCCACAGATGGTGCCACTTGTTAAGGACGTGTTTCACACCACCAACCACACGGATGACCTGCAACGAACAAAGGGATGGCACTGGTTGCTCTGTGGATGGGTCGATCCAGTTCGGTCCGGCTAGGGCTGTACAAAAACCGATCAAACCGGCCGAAACTGGTGGAGAACCGGTCGGGATGCAGTTGGAATTTGAAAAAATCGACACTGGTCCGATTCAGTCCCGGTTTGGTTCAAACCGGTGAATCGACCGATATATATATATATATATATATATATATATATATTTAAGTGAAACGACGCCGTTTCAGACTTAGGTTTAATCACCCACACCCCCTTCGTCGTCTTTATTTTTCATCTCTCTCTCTCTCTCACAGACTCTCTCTACGACAGCAGCGGCGCATCCTCGAGCCCTCCAAGTCCAGCCTCCAGTAGTAGCGAGCCCAGCCTCCAACCATCCCTCTCCACCGTTCCCAGTTCCAGCAATGAAGTCCTTAGGGGTGTAAATTTAAATCGAAAAATCGGTAAACCGGTCCGAACCGGACCGGACCAGACCGATTTTACCGATTTTGAATCGGTCTGGTCCAGAACCGGTTCTTATAATTCATAAACCGGTTGGAACCGGTCCGATTTTGGTTTTAAGAATTTTTCGGACCGGACTGGACCAAACCGAACCGGTTGATAAAAAATAATATTTTATATATAAGTTTTATACAAAATTAAAATTATACAAAGTATTTTATATATATTAATATATAAGTTTTTATATAATGTATAATTATATGTGAAATTTTTATATATAATTATATATGATATATGAAATAATTTCGTATTATAATTTATAAAATATAACAGAAAATGTTAATTTTAAATATGAACATTTGTAATTTGTTTGATCATATACTATTAATATAATTATATAAGATAATGTTATTATAAAATAAAAGTTTAATCTTAAAAATGAAAAAATAATTGATCATGTATTATATAGTTATACTAATATATAGTTTATCACTAATACTAATATATAGCTCTACTAATAGTCTAATATTAATACTATTATATAGTCTAATAATTTATATAGCTATACTAATATATAAGTTTAATATAGACTATAGTTATAGTTATATTAATAGTCTAATATAGATTAATAAAAGTATAATAGATTTTTTTAAAACAATTTTTTTTAAACATATTTTTAATGACAAAATGTCAAACTAACATTTTAAAAAAATAGAAAAATCGAACCGGACCGGACCGGAAACCGGTAAAACCAGAAGTACTGGTTTAGGAGAGTAACCAATGCGTAATCGGTTTTGAAAAATACAAAACCAGTCATACCGGTTCGGTCTAAAATTTTATCTAAAACCAAACCGGACCGGTTACACCCCTCGAAGTCCTTGGCGTCGTTCTCTCTCCCTCTCTCTGTTTCTTTCTCAGATTCGCCCATTGTTTTGTATATTGTTAATTTTATTATGAATCACTATGTTTTTGTTGTAAGATTTCTAGTTTTTTGTTGTGAATCACTATGTTTTTCTCTCCCTCACTGCCACTGACGACGCCGACTAACCGACTGGAAGAAAATCAAGACCGACGTAGACGGTTTCTTCCCCTTCACCGGCCGGTTTTGGTCGAGATGATCCCACTTTTAGCAAGTCGGTGGTGTCTCGGTTTTGCGCCGAAACCGACGCCGAACCGACCGTTGTACAGCCCTAGGTCAAGCATCGACTGAACTTTTCGGTCCACCATTTTTTTGGGACCGGTAGTTATCGGTTCGGTTCGGTCCGGTTCGGCATTCTTTTTTTTTTTTTTTAAATCAATTAATACAATTTTTTTAATTTAAAATACTAAATTAAACTAAGTTTCTTATTAATGTGGATTATGTAACAAACTCAATAAAAAAATATTTTATATGGTCAATGATAATAAATTAGATGAAAATTACATTATTAATTTATATAATTACTATATAATTAACTAATTGATATTATATATTAGTTAATTGATAGAATATTAACAAGTGTTAATAACATATTTAAAATTTTATATTGTTAATAGTGATAGGTTAGATGAAGATATATATAAAATATTGTTAATTTATAGAATATTAACAAGTATTAATAACATATTTATTAATTACATAATTTATTATACAATTATTATATAATTATTATATGAAATAATATATTTATAAAAATAAAAATAAAAATTTTTAGGTTCAGTCGGTTTGGTCCGGTTTGGGAAATCCCCACCCCAGGATTGGACCGAAGACCAAAATACCCCTACTCATTGGACCAAAATCGGCCATGGGGAATTTTGGTCCAGACATACCGTTTTACAGCCCTAATAGTATGTATAATTAAATATTTTATGCTTATTTATAATAGCATGTTAAGTATGTATTTTTCTCAATTATGGATGTAATATGTATGGATAATTAAATTATTTATATTTATTGCTTTATATACAAAATGTTAAAAGTTGTATATGGCTCAATGGCTCATTATGCATTAACATACTTTAAGTTAGTAATAAAATAATAATTAACATCGTCAATATAATTATAACTAAACTAAATCACTATAGTCTATAACTCTAATTATAAATTATAACTAAATCACTATAAGTCTATAAGTTTACTGTCTATATATAGTATTAAATTATTAATATCACTATGAGTCTATGACTAATGACCATATCACTATGAGTCTATGAGACCATGACCATATATTATTATATAGTATTAATATCACTATTAAATTATTGATATAGTATATAGTAATAATAGTATTAGTAATAATTTATATCAATGTATTATTATATAATATATAGTATTAGTATCACTATATCATTATAATATATATATACACACACACTATAAGTCTATATGTAGTAGTAGCAGTAACACTATAGTCTATAATAGTATAATATATAGTATTAGTATATATTAATATATCATAAGAGTTATAGGATTATAGCATAATATATGTATAATAGTATAGTATTAATATCACTATAAGTTATAACTATATATACCTAATAGGCTTATAGGCTAATACAATGATTTATTAATCATATTATAAATTTATTAATCATAGATTCATAGAATTATAAATCATAATATTTATAATACACTGAATTTGAGTCATTTACATACTCTAAGTTAGTAACAAATTAGCAATTAACATTTAACATCATAAATATAATTATCATTAATTATTTTTTTATTGAGTTAATTAAAAAATGTACAAAAT
Source organism: Cyclocarya paliurus (assembly GCA_029856935.1). Taxonomy (NCBI): domain Eukaryota; kingdom Viridiplantae; phylum Streptophyta; class Magnoliopsida; order Fagales; family Juglandaceae; genus Cyclocarya; species Cyclocarya paliurus. Next base: position 1,944,204 of record CM056957.1, on the reverse strand, counting down.
TTGAAGTAGGCCGAAAATAATTGAAATTGGGCCAAAAAAAAAAAACCAGATTTAGATGGGTTGAATAGCCCATTTAGGGCATGTCCAGACCGAATGGACCGGACCGAACCGGTCCTATATATACTCGATCCGATCCAGGATGGAAAATCCCTAGAACGAATAGGTCCGGCCCGGTCCACAAAACTGCCTAAGATCGGACTAGACCAGACCGATATCACCCCTACATTGTTTACATTGATTGCGTGTTGAAGAACTGCTGTGATTTATGTGTTACGATGGGAGAAAGTTGAGAAACTATGTGTATTTCTCCTTTGCTGTATGTGTGTTGGGTAATGGGGTTGAAAAACCGTCGTGCATGTATGATGGTGGAGCCACTGTGTATTGTCATTGTGGCAATTAAATTGGTTGTGTCATCGAGGTGGCGTGAAAGGGCGATGTTAAGCGTAGTGCAGAAGGATTGTGAAGTCCCGAATCAGCGTTGCCCTGCCCGATTGTGAAACCCATTGTGGGTAAGGGCTGTCGACGATGGAAGGAGGCTAGGAACCTCCTCCACAACACTTCTGAGATGGTGGCAGTGGGCTCTAAAGCCCACTGGCCGCGGCTCAAAGGTGTTGTTGTAAGTATTGAGGAAAAAAAAAAAGGGAACCTTGAGTGGAGGTGGACATCGGCAGTGAGAGGAGGCTGGGGATGCCATACCATCTCTTCCTCGTTGGCGATGTCCACCGTTGCGCCAAACTGAAGGAGGTGTGACGCTATGTGTTGAGAGAGTTTTGATTTCTCCCTGGTGTGGCGCTGGAATGAATTAAAGAGGAAGATGAAGGGTTTCTTCTTCACTTCTGAAGGGCTTGGGGCCTTGGCCTAGCCCAAGAGAAAATAACAGGCCCTTGTTGTGGCCCAGACCAAAAAGAATTTAAAAAAAAATAAAAATAAAACCAGAATCAAAATTGGGCCTATGGGCCCTGTATAGTAGGCCCGAACCAGGGTATTTGTTGACCAAATGCCTTACCAATGAACTAGGTTTTGGCCTGGGTTACTGGACCAGTCTGGTCCAGACCCGGACCGATCAGATTATATTATATTATAATATAATAATAATATCATTATTATTTATTTATTCAAAAAATTTTGATTTTTTTCATATGCATGTTATTATTGTTAAATACATGTATTAAATTAAATTTTCTATACATGTTATTATTGGTATATACATGTATTAAATTAAATTTTATGCGTGTTATTATTGTTAAATACATGTATTAAAATTTTATTAAATGTTGTTATTATTAAATAATGTATGAATTCATTATTTTGACTCTTATTATTATGCCATGCATATTTGTTTATCCAATATAGGGCAAATTATTTATATAAAAATCTAAGAAAAATTGGTTGTCCAAAGGTACAAGTTTTCTTAATTTTAGTGACAAATCATTAAACCTATAGTAAGATGAATATGATGGAGTGAAGACTTTGTGTGTCAATATCTACTCCCAAAAGAGGGTATTGATGACACTACTAGTTCATCCATCAAACGTAAGGTTGGAGGGAACACTTTGTATGTCAGAGTTTACTCTCAAAAAAGAATTCTGATGATACAACTAGTTGATCTATATAATTTAATACTGGTGAGAACACTTTATGTATCAAGATCTACTCTCAAAAGAGGGTTTTGATGATACTATTAGTTCATCCATAATTGTTTAAATTATGATTATTGTTTAGAAGTGTCTAACTCAAAACATTATGTGACAAAAATTTATTGCAGTAAGCATACTTACATCACTACACTCATAGACTTCATCTATTCTTGTTTTGAATGGCTCTAATTTTTCTGAATAGGTTGAGCGAGTCAGGTTTACCTTAAGAGTCATTGACTTGGACTTATCACTTACGAGTCCAAAATCACCACCTACGACTGAGAATAGTAAAAGATGAGAGAGAGTCACCTAAACTGTGAGAGAGATCAAATAAGCTGAGTCTAATGTTCATGAAAATTACCATAACGAAAATATAAAAAATTCACTCCCTAGTACGGAGGATGCTCAAATATTTTTAAAAAATGCTAAGGATAGGTTTCGGTCCGCAGAAAAATCTTTAGCAAGAACATTAATGGCTAGACTTACCACATGAAATATGATGGTGCTAAAGGAATGTGAGAGCATATTCTTGAAATGACAAATATTGCTACCATATTACAAACCTTGGGAATGAAAGTGGAGAAGTCCTTCATTATTCAGTTTATTCTAAACTCATTGCTACCTCAATATGGTCCATTCTAGATGCATTATAATTCTATTGAAAATAAATGGAATATGAATGAGTTGGCAAGTATGGTAGTTCAGGAAGAAGCAAGACTGAAACAATAAGGACATTACTCTTTACATTTTGTGACTAAAAAAGCTGGAAAGAAAAAACATCATTATGGCAAAATGAAACGAACTGAACTACCGAAAGGAAAGTAGCCTAGGAAAGTTAATTTGGTTCAGCATAATAATAGCAAATGTTACTTTTGTGGGAAGCATGGACACATGAAAGTTGAGTGTCCAAGACATAAGGATTGGTTTGAAAAGAAGGGTAAGTCACTTACCTTTGTATGGTTTGAATCAAACCTTGCAAATGTTCCTACTAACTCTTAATGGCTAGATTTGGATGCTAATATTCATGTTTTAATAAGCATGCAGGGATACCTTACAAGCCAAACACTAAACCCCAATGAGCAATTTATCTTTATGGAAAATGAGAATAAGGCTAAAGTTTTAACCATAGGAATTTTTCGTTTGGTTTTGAGTACCGATCATTATTTAGACCTTTATAGCACAGTATATGTGCCTTCTATGAGGCGTAATTTGATTTCCTTATCCAGACTAGATACTAATAGTTATTCTTTGTCATTACATAACAGTAGTTTCAATTTGTTTAGAAATAATTTGTCTATTGGTTCTGAGTTTCTTTCCAATAGTCTTTATTGACTTTGGCTCGATCATACATTTGTTAAAAATATTTATATCCAGTATCATGAAACATGTGTTGGGACTAAAAGAAACATGATGAATGAAAATTCTTATGACTTGTGGTATAAAAGACTAGGGCACATCTCCAAAGGAAGGTTACAGATGTTAGTAAAATAATGGATTCTTCTGCATCTTAATTTTACTAATCTTGAAGTGTGTGTGGATTGCATTAAAGGAAAGCAAACCAAACATATTAAGAAATGTGCCATAAGAAGTACGGAGCTTCTTGAAATAATTCACACAGATATGTGGACCATTCTCCACTGAATATTTTGGTGAATAAAAGTATTTTATCACCTTCATAGATAATTCTTCACAGTTTGGATATCTATTGCTGCATGAGAAATCTCAAACTGTTTCAGTACTTGAGGTATTTCTCATGGAGGTGGAAAGACAGTTAGATAGAAAAGTGAAAATTATCAAGTCGAATCGAGGTGAAGAATACTATGGAAAGTATGATAAATCGGGCCATAACCCTAGCCCATTTGCCAAATTTCTTGAACAGCGTGGTATTGTTGCACAATACATGATGTCAGGGACGCCACAATAGAACGATGTTGCTAAAAGATGTAATCAGGCTTTATTGAATATGGTCAGAAGTATGCTAAGTAATTCTACCTTGTCCAAATCATTGTGGGGTGAAGCCATTACAATGACAATGTATATCTTAAACCACGTTCTTAGTAAGTCAATTCCAAAAACTCATTTCGAGCTATGGACTGGTAGGACACCAAGTTTAAGGCACGCACACGCATGTTTGGGGTTGCCCAGTAGAAGCAAGACTTTACAATCCCCATGAAAGAAAATTGGATCCTATAACAGTAAGTAAGTACTTTATTGGATATCTAGAGAGATCCAAAGGGTATAGGTTTTATTGTTCTAATCACAGTCCGAGAATAGTAGAAACAGGAAATGCCAAATTCATTGAACTTGGCGAGATTAGTGAGAGAATTGAAGCCAGAGATGTGATCATTGAGGAAATACAGGTAGATGTCTTTATACCTACATCTTCAGAAAAGATAATGGTTCCTCTAATTGATCACCACGATGATACATTAGAACATGTAAATGATCATCTATCTTAGATTGATGAACTAAGTTTAGAGTCACCAAAATAGTTTGTTTTACGCAGATCTCAGAGAGATCGGAGACCTGTAATTTCAGTAGATTATGTGATATATCTCCAGGAATCTAAATTTGACATTGGGACAAGTAAAAGTCCACTAACGTTTTCATAAGCCATAGAGGGAAATGATTATACTAAATGGATCGATGCTACGAAAGAAGAGTTAAAATTCATGGATCAGAATCAAGTCTGGGATCTTGTTGAATTGCCTGAAGGGAGTAAAAGAGTCGGGTGTAAATGGGTCTTTAAGACCAAACACGACTCAAAAGACAATGTTGAATGGTATAAGGCCAGATTTATTGCTAAGAGTTTCATTCAGAAAGAAGGCATTGATTACAAAGAGACATTTTCTCCAATATCTAGAAATGACTTTTTCAGGATCATTATGACATTGGTGGCTCATTATGATTTAGACTTATACCAGATGAATGTGAAAATGACATTTTTAAATGTAAGTTTGGATAAAGTAGTCTACATGGAGCAGCTAAAAGGCTATTCAGAAAAGGGCAAAGATCACCTAGTATGTAGGCTTAAGAAATCGATATATGGGCTTAAGCAAGCTTCTCGACAATGGTATTTAAAGTTCAATGATACTATTACTGCTTTTGGATTTAAAAAAACATTGTTGATTAATGTATATACCTGAAGGTTAGTGAGTGTAAGTTCATAATTTTGATCCTGTATATTGATGATATCTTGTTAGTTAGTAGTGATCTTGACTTAATTGATAACTTTTTATACCAAATCTCTCAAAAACTCTAAAAAATTTGTGATTGGAATCGAAATTTTTTGAAATCGAAAACAAGATCAAAAGGTGATAAGTTTAGCCTATTACAATGTTCTAAAACTGAGTGGGAGCGTAAAGAGATGGCAAAAATTTACAATGCTTTGCTTGTGGAGAGCTTGATATATGCACAGATTTGCACGATGCTAGATATTAGTTTTGCAGTTGGCATACTTGGGTGCTACCAAAGTAACCCAGGGATGTCTCATTAGAAAGCATCAAATAGAGTATTGCGATACTTGCAAGGAACTAAGGATTACCAGCTTACATTCAAAAGAACTAATGGTTTGGAAGTAACTGGATACTCAGATTCTGATTTTGCTGGTTGCGCTGATAGCAGGAAGTCCACTTTAGGTTATGTTTTCCTATTGGCTGGTGGAACGATCTCATGGAGAAGTATGAAGCAAACAATCACTACTTCATCTACAATGGAGGTTGAGTTTGTGGCGTGCTTTGAGACCATAGTGCATGGTTTATGGCTGAGGAACTTTATCTTAAGCCTTGAAGTTGTCGGCTCTATAACCAAGCCGCAGAGAATTTATTGTGATAATTCCTTTATAGCATATTTCTCCAAAAATGATAGATATTCTAAAGGTGCTAAACACATGGAGCTCAAATATCTAAGCGTTAATGAGGAAGTACAGAAACAAACAGTGTCCATAGAATATATTAGTACTATGCTTATGATAGCAGACCCATTGACAAATGGTGTAGTAGCGAAGCAATTTAAAGAACATGTTGATAGAATGGGTCTTATGATATGAACATGTTAATAAACTCATAGATGTTTTGAATTCTAATTGGATACTTAATGATATCTATTATGGTTGTTTTGTTTTTTTTTGTTTTCTTATCTTTCCACTTTATATGTATATTAAATGGTGTGGATGAATGATGATAAGATAATGTCTACAATAGATATAAATTGAAACCCAAGGCATTACAATATTAGCCTTAATTATCATAATTAAAGATCTTGTTAAATTAAGTTACTGGTATTGTGGTACATGGAAGGAAATTTGTTAATTATATAACATAGGACCGCCATAACTCGCATTAGTAGCTAGTTTGACATTAATAGTAGGAACTCATGAAATGTATTTTGAGTTATGAAAAGTTTCAGGAAATGAATTTACGCAATATAGTTAATTTTCTATAATAAACCCATGAACGGAAAGTATTATTTATGGATGTATGGGCCAAGTGTGAGAATGTAAGAGTTTTATTAAACTGTGTCCCACACACCCATTTTGATAAAGTTAGAAATAGCTCAAAACTTATCGGTTAATAGATTAGTTATAATGAGATAAGAAAATTTTCTAAGAGATAAGATTAACTTTTTATCTCTAATCACAGTCAAATACAAAGTTTTAGATTTTTTGATAGATAGAAGTCTATAAATATTACTAAGAGATTAAAGGACTTTCACCTACAACATTATTGTGCCTCTAGCCATTGGGAGATACTTGTGAAGCTTTAGTTGTCAGGATGATTATTTTCTTATAGTCAGATCAAATTCTTCATCAAATAGATAGATAAATGTACGTGTTTAATTATCATTATTTTATTATTGTGTATCACAGAAAATGAAAGTTCATGTTAATTAACAAGTCAAGCTCTTCGTGTTCACATTGTTCGGATTTCGTGCTTTCTGAGAACCTCTCTGGTTTATAGAATTTGAGAACAAAGGCCAAGAAAGTCGTGAAATTGGCTCGTGGGTTTGGAGCTCAGATCGAAAAAAAATGAAGCAATCGCATGTTGGAAGAATGGATATGAATTCTGATATTCTTTTGGTAATTCAGCTTCCGGATTCATGGGTTTTTTTGCGTGTTCTTTCTCGGTCGGTGTTTTTGGCATTGGTTATCCTCACGTTGCCTTGCGTCTTGTCCATTCTTAGAGGACGTTCCGAATCTTACAATGGATCTGATGTGCTAAATTCTAAGCTGATCTTGAATTCCCTTTTTCGAGACTTGGCCAGTGAAGGCCTTTTGAGAATGAACGATAAGGTTCTCATCGTGAGCCCCGATCGACATCGTGGGAACTATATTCATAATCTACAGCGTCTGCATAACAGCGTGATCGACGTGGTAGTGGATTCTGATCTGCACAACAGCTCGATCGCAGATGAGAAATTTGATTTCGTGTTCACATCCAGCATTGCGGACACTAAATTTGCCAACCGTGTTGTGAAGATTGGGGGCATTGTGGCCGTTCCATTGAGCAATAACCCTCCAACTGGTTTCCGTAAGAAATCTAATCATAGGGTCGTGTTTCTTCGGCACTATAATTCCACCATAATGGCATTGAGGAAAGTGGGTCCATCCAACGAGTTGGTTGAGTCCTCAAAAAAGCGGCGCCTTTGCCAATTGGCGTCCGGGGCCAAGAATGCCATGTTAGTGCGCCTTGAAGATGTCTTGCTAGAACCACCAAGAGGGCTTCAGTGAAATCCAACGAGTGCTTTGAGAAAATTGAGCTCCTCCCTGACTTGTTGGGTGATACACTTGAAGGTTATTATAAGCAAAGAGTTTTCATTGGTGTTGGCTTGGCTGAGTTTGCATTCACATGTGACTGAATGGTTTCATCAGAATTATCCAAAGAGGAGCCAAGATTTCGGGGTTTACAATGCGGTGGGGCGTGAGGAGGGGTCGAGCAGCAGGGGTGGCTTCCAATGTTGATATTTCAGATTGGTTAATGAAGAATGTGAGGGAAGAGGAGTATGTACTGGTGATGAAGGCAGAAGCACAAGTGGTGGTGGAAATGATAAACAGGAGAACAATATTCTGTAGTTTGGTGGATCAACTGTTTCTGGAGTGCAGGAGCCAATGGTGGCAGCGTGGGGGGGAGATACAACAGCAAGAGGGCTTATTGGGAGTGCTTGGCTTTGTATGGAAGGCTTAGGGATGAGGGAGTTTCTGTTCACCAATGGTGGGGTTGAAAGTGTGGGAGAGATCATCATGGTCTGAGACTCTGAGTTGCCATGGATCTGTCAGTACTCGTGTAATTTATGTGAGACTATGTGTTATTTTTTTCAGAATTAATCAATATTCATCCCTGCAATAATTAATGCAATATATCCATATTTGGTGCATATCCACCACTAATTAAGTTATTAGGTATAGCACTGTGAGTACTGTGCGTGAGGTTTCTGACCCTCTGTAAAGTAAACAATGAGAAATCAGAGTAGGCCAGGTTGAGGCAAACTTGCGAGCGACCAAAAAAAGAAAGATTTTGATATTATCCCACCTATCAAAGTGGGCAATTCCTTGCCTAAAAGTAAATGATTCAAGGATTGAGTCCACTTGCCTCATGCATGCGATTCAATGTTCAATTATTTCATTATCTTTTGTCTCGTTTTGATTATTTGTCAGTACTTCACAGTCACGCAGTTCCATAATCGTTTTTTTTTTTTTTTCAATTTTACTAGTTGTGAGTATTTGTTAATGTGTGTGTGTATATATATTCTCACTCGTAATGATTAAGGATATACCATATATGCACATGAAAGAAGACTGAAAGTGATCAAAGATCACCAAAAGCTACATAAATTGAACTAGCACATATATAGTGCGTGCATGCATGGGAGCTAGGGCTTATGATGAATGGATCTTTTATTAACGTGCATTTATATATGCAACTACGTACGTACATAGAGTAGTAGATCCACTCTATATATTATATAGATCCAGTACCAACAGTAGTACCCAAGTAAAGTTATCAGAATTATCAAAGTAATTAAGGGGTGGTAGTTGTAGCCGGAGGGAAGATCGGAAATGTAGGAGTGTCGCCGACGGGGGGGATAGCTGGAAATGAAATCAATGGTGGCGGCAACCTGAAATCCGGGTATGCTGGTAGGTTGGGGATGATTCCTCCTAGTCCAGGAGGCAGAGCTGGAAGTGCCAGGCCAGGAATTTCAGGAAAGTTCGTCGTCGGTGCCAAGAGTTTTCGAGTAGCTACGGCTACATCAACGCCCGGAAACGACAGCGCGATGAAGAACATTAATGCCAAGGCCGCAAAGGTACAGGAAGATGCCATGATCACCATGCACACGAAATCAAAGGCCAATCGATGCAGGAATAATATTGTTGCGTAAATTAAAGTCAGTTAATTTATATATATGAATGTGGGGAAGACAAGTACTGGCTTGTATGCGCTTATATAATCGAGTAAGGGTACGTACAGTTGATATAAATGAAGGGAGGTCTTGGCCACTGGGTTTGGTGGGTTAGATTTCATGCATTGATTGCATGTTTGAGGACTCTCGTGTCCGGTTTTAAACAGCTAGCGTAAAATTTTGTTGTGGAATGACGCTAATAATTTAGCGTAAAATTTTATTGTGTGGAATGTGAAGTGTGGGGAAGATGAATAGCAAAATCCAATAATTTAAGGGGGATTGGACTGCAAATGGTCTCCTCCTTTGAAGAAGGTCAATATATCATTAATGGTGATCATAGACTCCCACTACTCAATATAGGCAGAAAGAAAAATATATGTAGAACGGTAGAACTACTGCAAGGCTTTCAACCAATTGACAGACCTTGGTACTAGTTATTGCAGCATTTTAATGTTATGGGCCCTTGTCTTGGCAAATTAGACTTATAAATTGATTTGGCTTGACTTGCTACGTCAAATAATTATAAAAAAGATTCAATGTTTAATATCGAACCACAATACTTTGTAAGTTTGTTTTATATGATGTTAAATACAGTCATAAATTGTTTAATGTTATATACTCATTTTGAAAAAGAGTGTATCTATTATTAAAAAATTAATTTTTTTATATAAATTCTAAATTTACTCACATTTTTCAATATGATTGCAAATATCACTTCTCGTTTGTTTTTGTAACATCCATTTCTAAATGTACTCTTATGTAGTAATTCTCTTTTTTCAAACTATAAAAAATATTTGGAGGAAGAAATTGTAGAATCTCAGTTATTGAATGGTATTTAAAGAGATGAAAATATATCAGTAAATATATATTCCTTTTATGAAAAGAAATTCTTAAAAACTCATTGTAATCAAGATATTTTACCGTAAAGTAAATTACATTAATTTATATCTTATTTTCATAAAATCATTTTCTAAATTAGATTGCAGAAGGTCCACAGAGAAGTGAACAATGGCCGGGTTACCTATCATTCACTAACGATGTTAATGAGCCCAACTGTCACTTAGCAATAACTTGTTCATGAGCCCAATGACCTTTTTCACACTCAGCCCACGTTCCACTAAAAATCTCAATCAAGCTTCATCTTATATTCATCTTGTCCCGTCAAGCCTCGATATTATGAGCCCAAGTCTGCTTCTACTATGTACATGGGTAAGAGAAATTATATTTTGTATCATTAATTTTTAAAATTGGTTGCTGGTTATCAAAATATAAATGATTTGTATAATTTTAAAATGTTTAAATTTTGAGTATTCTTTTTAAAAAATATTGATAAATTCAAGATTTATGTTAAAAAATTATTTTTTTAATGATAAATCTAATTTTATTTAAAGAGAGTATGTGAGATTTATATATTTTAATACTGTATCTAACGTTACTTTTATAAAAAAATTTAATATTTTATATTTATACTGTTAATTATCCAATTATCTAATTTAGAAAATAAATTGAAAAAATATTGATGGGTTCGAAATTCCAAGAGAGAAAATGTAATTTTCCTCTTTTTTTTTTAATTCTCAATCCTATAATTATTTTATTTTATTTTAATTATTCTCCAATTATTGTGACACCTGCTGTTGGGTTTACATCACTTTGGGGAGGAAGTCCAACTTCATTGCGCAGAGCTTGGCTTTCCACTGAACGGAATGGCACAAACACTTGGCCCTTTTTTTATTTTTTATTTTTTCAAACTTCGGTTTCTCCGTCTTTCTTGGAGACAAGGGCAGCTGTTTCTTGATCCATCCAACCGACGTTTGTGCCTCTTTTATGTCATCGCTTCTTCCAAATCCACCTTCTGCTACGTTCATTCCAGCACCGTCTGAATCCCCATCAGCTTAGATTTCTCCGATGGCAACTCCTTCACCAACTCCCTTTTCACGGCTCTTCAATTCTTCCGTGGATGCTCGCCGAACTTCCTTAAAGACAGCAACTGTTAGTTCTTGCATATACTCTCTCTCTCTCTCTCTCTCTCTCTGAGGTTTCCCCATTTCTATGCGGTCTTGTTATTTTCTTGTCATTTTGGTTTAACGATAAAAATAAAATAAAATTCTGTCATTTTTGGCAATAGATCGTTGGTCCTAAGCTGAAATCAGGAGAAACTGAGCAGGCCCATCCGAGATTATTGACTTCTTTTAAGTAAGTTAGCTATTTTAAATTCGTTTAGTTTCCCTGCTATAATACAGTTATTATAATTGTATTTTTAAGAACTTTAAACTGTTAATATCACAAGCTGCCTTTATGTTTCTTTCTAACTTGAGGTAGAAGTTGATTTTCAATGGTTCGGAAGAAGATTTACCTATTCCGATAGAATTGAAAATGCTTGAATTTGATTTAATTGATCAAATTGTCTCTGTTTCAATCTCGTACTTAAATCTGAAAATTTCCATTGCAAGACTGGTGATTTATTTTTTTGTTTTGTACAATGACCTTTCGTTTGTAAAAACCTTCCCGTAGCTATAGATCCATGGACCGCTTCTGTTGTTATAAGACTAAAGTTATGGATCACATCGTGCTGTCATTGACTATTTCAACTTAAAGGCATCCGCTTTATAATTCATTGAACTTGAATGTACAAGCACATTTTCTGTATGCTGCTTTAATTGTCCTGCTTTGATGTTTGCAGGCATTTAAAATTCAAGGCGTCAAAGGAACCTCCAGGACTGACTCAGCAACTTGACAATAGCAAGCTGGAAAGTTTGACTGAAAGTGAGAATGGGTGTGATTTGTTTGAAGATCTGAAACATCGATTTCTGAGATTCAAAAGACGTAAATTCAAGTAAGCAGCAAATATCTATGGCTTAAGGCTGTTGGGCTCTAAACCAATTACTTTCTCCTAAAGTGACTTGTATTATCTCCCCAGGGAAAACTTAGACCATTTTCAAAATCTTGCCCAGGTTCAAGCACCAAAGGTGATAACTTTTTTCTGTTTTACTCCTACTGTAGTGAACATCTGAATGGACAAACTTTGGTTTCCCCCAATTTATTTTCTGAAGTGTCAGGATAGGTAGCCTGTTGAAACTAACTAGTTGCAGAACAGTTCATGATTATTGCTTGTGCAGACTCTAGGGTATGCCCCTCAATTATCCTGGGTTTTCAACCTGGGGAAGCATTTATGGTCAGAAATGTAGCAAATCTGGTGCCCACATTTGAGGTGCATATTTCATTGGATGTGGTTTATTTTGAAGTTCTACTTCCCAGCAGATAAGCAGTGTTTTTCCCTTCCTTTTTCTTTTGTGTGTGCAGAGTGGACCCTCAGAAACAAATGCTGCATTAGAATTCGCTGTAAATTCTCTTAAAGTAAGTATTTCATACCTAGATTTCTAGCACATAGGTTTACCTAGATTTCTAGCACATAGGCTTCTTTGATCACGTCTTTTGTATCCTGGAGATGCCTTTTTTATGTATGACCTTTTATTGATGGTGGTCACGACCAAGGGGACCTAATAATTTGCTAGGTAAATGGAACTGTGTATTGGGGATTTATCAATATATATATTTTTTAATGATGGGGGAACCACCCCAAGGCAAAGCCCTTAGGACTCATCCATGGAACCTAAACCCCCGGGGGATTGATCAATAAAATGCTCTGACAAAAATACTGTACCCAAGTCAAATAATGGTTAGTGAGGACTGTAATTCTTATGTAACTTTTAACAATGCATTTGCATAAGAGAACGAACTTGTGATTGCAAGGAAAAAAAAATTGGGGAAAAAAGAAGTATATTGTGCTATCATAGAGTCTAGTAAGGAACACAAATTCAAGCACTAAAAGAAGTATATTGTGCTATCATACATGAACATGACCTTTAGTCAGCTTCCTGTATGATGGATTTGCTTTTAAACTCAAGGAATCTTAATTCACTGGCTTAATTCACTCTATGCTGACATCTTAAAAGCAAAACAATATGGACAATTATACAGCCACAAAGTCTGGAGGTTTTTTTTTCCCTCTTCATACTTATCGAAAAAATCTTTCTAAAGTTCCTATTCTGAGTGCCGAATGATAATTCCGATTGCAGGTTGAAAACATATTAGTCATTGGCCACAGCTGTTGCGGAGGCATTCGTGCACTTATGAGTATGGAAGATGAAGTAGATTCAAGGTAACTAATACAACACCACTCTTTTTCTTACTAGTTTTGCTTGCACAATTTTCTAGTATTTAGTATTAGGCATAGATGACAGTGCATACATGTTTTTATGTGGCCAAACTCTTCCATACAGTAGCTTTATTAGAAGTTGGGTTGTTAATGGAAAGAACGCAAGGTTAATCACAAAGTCTGCAGCTTCCAACCTATGCTTTGACCAGCAGTGCAGACACTGTGAGAAGGTAGTTTCTCATCCTTAATTAGAATATCAAATCCCATAGTATGAATGTTTGATAGATCAAATATTCACCTTTTTATGATTATTTATAAAAATTCCCTTTACTCCCGGGTTAGAAGTGGGGCTAAAACTACTTGCACAAATTTGTGCCATATGATAGGGGCCAGAATACAAGTCAGTTGCTAAAAAGTGAGGCTAATCCTACCTCCATGAACGTTGCGTCCATAACTGTCCACATCTTGTAAGAGCTGGGGTCTTTATGTATGAGCCATTTATTCAGAGAATTGTGTAATTAGAGCAGCTCATCCTGCTACATGAATCACTCAGAAATTTTAGGTCAATATACCAGATTTATAAGAAGTTACTGTATGCTCAGTGATGTAGCCTCTTAACATTCTGTAATTCTATTACAGGAATCGGTCAACCATTCCTTGTTAAACCTGCTCACTTACCCATGGATTGAAGAAAAAGTGGCGGAAGGAGCTCTCTCTGTGCATGGTGGCTACTATGACTTCATCGATTGTACGTTTGAGAAGTGGACACTGGACTACAAGGCAAGCAACAGGGAGAAAAATAGCAGATTTGCAGTCAAAAACCAGTTTTATTGGTGCTGAATCTGGTGAAGAAAGAATAGCGATTTAGCTGATTTCTGTTTCTGCCTGGAGATTGAAACCATAAAAATGTAAATGAGACACGTTAGGTTTGGATAGTGAGTTGAGATGAAAGTTAAAAATTGAATAAAATATTATTAAAATGTTATTATTTAATATTATTATTGTTTTGAAATTTGAAAACGTAGAATTATTTATTATATTTTATGTGAAAATTTGTAAAAGTTGTAATGACATGATGAAATGAGATGAGTTGAGAGTGTTTCTCAATCCAAACCTAACAATTGAGAACCTATTGTTAAAAAATCTATGCCTGCTTGGCTGAAGGGGTAGCTGCATTTTAGTTGTGGGAACTAGATTCTACCACCAGGTTTCTCATTCTGAATCTGTAAAATTAGATATCTGTCTTTGTCTTCCCCACAAAGCATTGGCAAACATGTGGGAAGCTAACAACATTATCCCTTCAAGATTCTCGAGACACGTTACAAACTTTTGGGAAAATTATATAACTTTATTCCCCCTGGGGTTTTAATACAGAAGTTGTTACTTTTATCCTTTTACAAATAGCAGCTTCATTTTACAATGAGAAAATTCGCTCTCTACTTATGGGTCTTGCTTTTGAAGTTAGACCTCTGCTTATTCGAAAAATAAAAAGCAACGAATTAATTAGCCTATGGCAATCTTGACTCTTGGGGTAGGCTTTAGGCAAGCCAGTCTATATCGAAAACATTTTTTTAGAGTCTTGTTACATATAATCACTTTTACGTATTTATTATATATTTTATTGATATTATTGACCAAAACAGTTATTTTATATTTTAAAAAAAAATGACGTAACCAATCATATTAATAGAATTTGCAAAGAGTACGTAAAAATGAATACACGTAGAGTTTTTGTTTGCTCAGTCTCTCTTTTACGGTGCACCTACATTAATATCTGGTACTCTACAGTCATGTGAAACTATCTTAACTTCTATTATTTAATCATTACAATTTTTTTAAATTTCAATATAAAATATAATAAATAATTTAATTTTTTTAAATATTAAAATAATAATAATAATAAAAATAATATTTTATTCAACTTTTAACTTTAATATTAAGTCAGTTTAACATTCAAATACAGTGTAAAGAAGTAGAATAATGAACATTCATATATTTGCTTGCCATGAATTGACTAACCTAATATAAAAATACTATTTCCTTACTGTCACACGATTCGCTCAACTGCCCAAAAGAATCAAATTCCTTATGTCGAAAAGGCAATAAATAAAAGCTTCAGCAGCTGAAAAGTTTCGAGTAATCTGATTCTGGTGCCTAAATATGTTATACTATAAAATGATGAAGATCACGGAAGTTGTACACGTTGCATATAGGTAAGAAGTTGAACAGACTACTGTAAAACATTCTCACCAACCAACCTACTCTGCACTAACCCCTTCTATTAAAACCCTTGGCTTATGAAGCATTGTCATTGTGCCAAGAAAACTCAACACCCTTTGCAAAAGAAAAAGAGCTGCCATTCTCATCTGTCCAGGAGTGTACGTCTTTCATCTGTTCCAACAATGGCTCAAGACCGCCTCCCTTCTAGCTCTATTTCACAGCTGCTGCTCACTGCCATGTTATTGATGAGCTGCAGCACAGTCCTGGCAGGGGCTCGACACCTTTTGGAGGAACCGTTGCCGAAGATACCAGAGCTTCCTAAGCCTGAGTTGCCACCACTTCCCGATTTACCAAAGCCTGAGCTGCCAACTTTGCCGAAGACTGAACTGCCACCATTACCAGAAATCCCGACTTTGCCTAAGCCTGAATTGCCGACTGTACCGAAGCCAGAAATGCCCAAATTGCCTACTCTTCCTCATCTCCCTGACCTTCCAAAGTCCACAGTGCCAACCATCCCAACACTGCCCAAGGATATTCCCATGATCCCTACTCACTCATCCAACAATCCCTGAACTGTTACTCTTTGAGCATCATTCTCTTGTTCAATGCCTGCTTGCTTGGCTTGGACTTGGGTAGAATTCATTCCGACACTTTCTTTGTGTTCCGCTGATCTATATAGTATATTGTCTCTTGTTTTAGTTTGTTTCCATGCACAAGATACTGGTACTCCTGTTGGACTGTACTACATATGTTGTCTTTGGTTGATTGTAATGTTCATTTGAGTTTGGTTTACTTTGTGCTGCACTACCATATTGATGATCTATTGGTCTTTCACATGCTTTAGGTGCGCAACGCAGCCAAAATCTCCAAATCTAAATTCGCCAATATTGAGATAATGTCGACCATTTTTTATTTTCCAAAATGATCAGAAAAAGATGCCCCTCCCATATTTGCCAGTGACCACAAATGGAGCAAACACAATTGACTAAAATAGGAAGGGGCGGACCCATGTATTGCGTGTCTTGAACGGCTTTAATTCCTCTAAAAATTCTTTAAATATCCTTAAAATGATTTTTTTTATTAAGTAACTTAATAATTAATTTTATCCTCTAAAAAAATATTCATATAATCTTTCCATTTTAATTTATATTTTCTAATTTAGTCCCTAAAAATAACATTCTAAGAGCATATCTTAAGAGCAACGTCGTACGTAACGAATCATGCCAACACATGAAACTAACATAACAAATAAGACGCTCTTTTACTTTTTATTTTTTCTGATTAATCATCTGGGTAAACTATCAGCTAATTAATGGAATTTTATACTTTTCTTTTGATGAACACAATCTCAAACATGCCCACCGGGCAAGGAGGGATGGGATGGCTAGAGTATGTAACTCTACAGTATTAGATATATTGTCTCCATTCCATCTTCTTTCTCCTAACTTATTATTTAGCCAATACTTAGAATAGAAATAAACATGGACTAAAGTGCTATTTAAATAGTGAGTTAAAATAAGATGAATTGATATGAAAATTAAAAATTAAATAAAATATTATTTTTTAATATTATTATTTTAAGATTTAAAAAAGTTGAATTATTTATTATATTTTATATAAAAATTTAAAAAAATTGTAATGATCAGATTAAATGAGTTAAGATAACTCTTATATTCAAACCGGTCCTAAATATATTTTTTAAAATCAATTTAATTTTTTTAAAATAAATAATTATTTCATAAGATATCAGAATAAAAATTTTAAATTCATATTGAATCTATACACAGAAAATGTTAATATTAATATAAATAATTAAATTTATCGAGCTTAAACAAGAACTCAACCATAAATATTTGTGTTCTTTTAACTTAATTAATAAGCTCCCAAGCCTGATGCTAGGTGTCCACTTGGGTCAAACATAAAAATTAGTTGAACTATTATTTCATCTGAGAATTACTGTTAACGTTTTCAAACAACTGTAATTTTGTAAAGTAAAAGAAAAGAAAGAAGCAAAGGCTTGAGGAAGATTTCAAATGGTTCGAGAAAGTTTGGACCTTGAATTAGTGAATTAGTGATAGTTAAGTTTAATTGTAAATAATAATATTTTATAAGTTATTGAGATAAGTTTAAATATTTTTTAGTTAAAATATATGAAATAAGGTTAGATTTATTTAATATTTTTTATAAAAAATTAAAAAAATAAAAATTTTATCAATAAAAAATTTAAAATAAATTAAAATAAATTGAATTTCAATCAAACAAAACGTTAACCTCGTAATGTTGGCCAGAATAGTCGCTGAATGCCGTAGGCCCTACTTAATTATGAATTGAAAACAAAACACAGCAAAATTTTAATTGAAAATCAAAAAATTTAATATTTTTGGTTTTTTTTTTTTTGCATTAATTTCAAAAGAGAGAACATTTTTTTTAATGTTAAAGAAAAAGATTAAGAGAGAGAGAGAAATAATATTTCTTTATTATTATCTATTAGTTTTTTTCATAACTTCCAGATGGAGCGTGGTGGGAGACACGACGGGTACGAGGGTACAAACATGTCATAATTTCTGTCAGCGATGAGGCCTGGCTATTTGTACGAAAAGCAAACAATCACCATATAAAAATAAGAATAATCCCATTAAAAAAAGAGAAAAGAAAAAAAGTCATTTTCATATTTTCACCCACCAGTTCATACCAGTTCATGACTTTATATAATGAAAATCTACGACTATGGATGCTCAACGCATCCCTTTCACTTTTTTTCATCACCAGACTTATACGAATACGAATGGAGCTCCAAAAGGATGAGAAACCCTGGCCTCTGTTTGGCCACATAAAGGATTCTTTACTGTTTTTGATCTCAGGACACATTTAGGATGAGGGGTTGGTCCCAGAAAACAAAAACAGAAAGAAAGAAAGAGAGAGAAAATGGGTTTAATCTTGTTCTCATTCCCACACACAGGCTCTCTCAACCATTGGTGGCAATAACCCGTTGGTGGCATCTTGTATCTGATATTGCTGTCAACAGCGCTACAAACGACAACGACCTTGAAAGTAAGAAAGGAAAGAAAGATAAGTGCAACGATGAGATATATAACACCAGTTCATCTCTACATCTCCCACCACTATCCTCTTTGCAATTTGTGAACTCAATGAGCTTGGTTTCCTAGGGTTCATTGATATCCTTCTTCTTCACCAGCCCCCACGGTATTGCTGCAAATTATTAGGGTTGGTTTCAGATTTGTGGTTACATTTGCCAAAGTTCCGCTCTTTGTCCCACCTCCCTCCCCCCCCTTTTGGCAAAACCCATGTTTCTATTTTCCTCTATTGATCTTCCCCTACATACCAATCTCTCTCTCTCTCTACGTTTTCCATTTAAGGAAATTCTTTCTTACTAGAAGACTTGTGGGGGATCTGCTGGATTAATCGACTTTTTGTGTGAAGGGTGCTTGGATTTTGTTATTTCCCTTCTTAATTTTTTGGGATTGAAAGTCAAGTTTGATTCTTTATGATTATACTCTCTCTGTAGAAAAAAACTGGTTATTTTGCTGTCACTTAGATTTTGTGTGAAGGTTACTTCTTGCTTCTTCTTTTATGATTTTCTTTATGATTCACATTCCAGATCCTCGATTACTTTATGAAAGAAAATTACCCCTCTTTGGTGCAAGTAGAGTTTTGATCTCCCCTATACCACCTGATTCAAACCTATGAGACTTGATCTCTTTCGTATTTTTCCATACGTATCATTTTGTGTGTCTCTCTTAAAAATTTTCCATTTAAAAGCGACCTCTTTCCAGAATACTAGTTTGGACTAACAATTTGATTGGTATGATGTGTAGGGTCGGATGATTTTTCCGGGAAAATGACGAGAAAGAAAATTCAGATAAAGAGGATCGATAACACGACGGCCAGGCAGGTGACTTTCTCTAAGAGGAGGAGGGGGCTGTTTAAGAAGGCTCTGGAGCTCTCAACTCTCTGCGATGCTGAAATAGCACTCGTTGTCTTTTCTTCTACTGGAAAACTCTTCGACTACGCCAGCTCAAGGTTTCTCTCTATCTCAGCAACCTTTCTACTTATAGAAAATCAATATAGTTTCTTCTTATAGCAAAATAACCGTTTACACGTTTAGATCGTCTCATTCATGCTTTTTCCAGTGCTTTTATCACTTCTGAAAATCCACGAAAGATCCCTTGACCAAGCAACAGGATTAAGCTAACTAGACGGATGCCTGAAAAAATGCTATATATATATGAAACATCAAATAAAGAGAAAAAAGTACTACAGAATCTTACGGTTTCTGCAAATTACATATAGCCCAGTTTCCATGCGAGATAGAAAGAGAGAAACGCTAATGCCACCCATAAGGGTTTGACGTCTGTTGCTGCTACTTATTCTGTAGTTAGCAACTTAACTATAAGCCAACTATTTTTTTTTTCTTGTGATATTAACTGCTAATTATTGCCTACTAACTTATAATAATTAATACATGATTTTCCCCATGCCTGTTTAGTGTAGCATTAAATTACTGTAAAACTTCAGTAGACGTTTCAAGTTTTTCTTTAATGAATCACATCACAAGTATTTGACATTTGACTTTTTGTATTTCCTCCCAATTCAATACACATTTGTTGTCCTAGCTTACTAATATGTTGACAGCATTTCTATACGAATGGCTTCATAAAATATAGGGTATCTATGTATATCCAAATGAATGATATCATGATGGACCGAATGAATGATATCATGATGGACCGATGTATAAGGAACATGTTTTGGGATTAGAACATTTGGTTTAGATCAGTTGGCATTAATTGACACCAATGTTCCGGGCTATTCACAAAGAAAACCCGATGCCTAGCTATATATAGGCATTGCAAAGAGAAGTGATGTGATGATTTCATGAATTCTACAAAGCAACAAGTCTAACCTCATCATATTCTAATTATTGATTTTGGTAAAAAATTATTCAGAAAGCAATTTGCAAACGAAATGCAAGTGCAAAAGTACGTGCTTTTTAAACAGAAAGGGATTATTGATCTTTATAATGAAGCCAAGTCATGTTACATGTTTTGTTGACATCCTCAATTAATGCATGTCCTATA
This sequence comes from Cyclocarya paliurus, assembly GCA_029856935.1. Taxonomy (NCBI): domain Eukaryota; kingdom Viridiplantae; phylum Streptophyta; class Magnoliopsida; order Fagales; family Juglandaceae; genus Cyclocarya; species Cyclocarya paliurus. The sequence goes on along the minus strand of CM056957.1, from coordinate 1,923,697 downwards.
TATTTAATTGCAACTGATCATCGCTTTTTTTTTAGGTTTGAGCCTTCTTAATAATTAGTGCTTTTCCTATGTTTATATATATATATATATATATAGTCATATATATGCACATGTTAACATCATGAAATAGTTGAGAATTATTCACTAATGCATGCAAAAATCGAGTACTTCCAAGCTAATTGTTTAGGATATCTTATTTTGGGGAGAAATTTGTACTAGCTATGAGCTTGCATATATAGTCTCCTAGTGCAGTAAGCTAATCTCCCTTGCAATTCATAGTACTACTTTTTTTCGTTGTCATATATTAATTACTGATGCATCCAGCTTGGTTCCCAAACTGTTCTGTGCTACCTAGCTATATTAGTAGTGCTTTCCGATATATATATCTACCGATTCATGATCATCATTGAACGAAAAATCCAACTTCACTTGAAGCCCATGATCATGAGTACTATATCTAAAGAAACATACCTATCAAAAAGACATATATCTGAAGAAACATAACCTTCTTTAGTACAATGGAATCAAACTGCATTTGCCCACATGCAACCGTAAACGTCCTCCAACTGAAGGCTCTATATGACCAAATATGATCACTAGGAATTTTTCTAATTAGGAGTATTAAAACTGTACTTAGAGATAGTCCATAAGTTATGTCTAGCACATTGGTTTTCCCTTTTCTAAGTGGAACTTAGTTTTATTATATATGCTCTTAAAAGGTTTTATAAAAGTATTGACTATTTTAGACTAAGCGTAGACCGATATGGCTAATGTTTTCTTTGGATCCTTAATAACTGGTTTCATACGAGGATATTATTGTTCTATTATGATTTTAAAAAGTTTTATAAAAACATTTGACCATTTTAGACCAAGCATAGATATGGCTAATGTTTTCTTTGGATCCTTAATAATTGGTTTCCGATGAAGATATTATTAACTCATTGAATACTAATATATGTGATTAGGGCTGTCAAAAGAAAAAGAGCTAATATCATCATGTCAATGTAGACCACTTTGGATGTTGAATTTTGAAGCATGATAGAATGTTACGATCTTAAAAGTACTAAGTACGACATTGGTTCCACACGGCCTAATAGTTCTAATGAGCTCCAATTGCAACCTTGAGTACTAGTCCCATTAAAGTATAAGCACGTGTGTGGATATCACTTTCTTTGAGTTGTTAACATCATGGTAAACGAGAGAGATAACAATATTTATTTTTTCCTCTTTTAGGTAAGACTGTATATATAACAAAGTTTCCATTAATTAACAGCAAACGTATGCCCTAGATCCTTCTGTTTACTTTCTTTCTCAAACTTGATCAAGAGAAGAAAACTACTTCTAATGAATTTAGTACAAAATAGTAGTGAGTGAAATCTCTTATTGTTTAAGAGGGAGAAGTTTTTACAGTTTATAATTACTCCAATGGTCTACAATTATAACCTTAAGTACTAATCTTTTTAAAGTATAATACTAGATTTGGCTTGGACTTTTCTTGAGTCCTTACAAATGGTATTAGAGACAAATTTCAGCCAGAAATATGAGATTTGAGCTATGCCACCTACAATGGAATGATCTAATTAAGAACAATGTTAAGGATTTAGAGGAATTGTAAATCTTGAATTCAACGTGAAAGGATGGTGAATGAGATCTCACATCATGTAGGAAAGAGAAGTTATTAAGATTACGGTGGGTTCCAATCATAATCTTAACTACTCATTTTGGAGTACAAGTCTTGATAGGATTTTTATTTTTTTATGAGAAATAGACTTTAATTCATTCCATAAATGAAATTACATTTGTGACTCAAGCTACAAGCCAAACTAACATCTGTTGTAAGCTTTCCTGTACACAAAATTTTGCAACGGACATTGTTTAAACTTCAAGAAACCCTAAAAAAAGAGAGTATCATTTTCTATATAAAACAGGGGAAAAAACAACCTGCATTAAAACTCTATCCTCCATAAGAGAAGTGAACAACACACCCATCCTCCTAAACGGAGGAGGGAGGAACCAACCACTGCTATGGACAAACGTCCAATAGCGCCCTATTTCAATTATTTTCTAACACAAACACAAACCAAAATACAGACACAAAAATATGCAACAGAAAACTGAAAAACAGATGAAAACAGAAACTGTGATGGCGCGTGAGGGACACGGAACCAACCACTGCTATGGACAAACGTCCAATAGCGCCCTATATCAATTATTTTCTAACACAAACACAAACCAAAATACAGACACAAAAATATGCAACAGAAAACTGAAAAACAGATGAAAACATAAACTGTGATGGCATGTGAGGGACACGCGCCATCCTGATAGGACTTAGGCTTTCTAGCGTTGTAATATTACTACTCACTTCTTATTAAAATCTGGTGGTCTTTTCTTCTTTGCTAGGTAAAATACCAATTTTTAACTTTCTCATTTTAAAAGTGTAGGTAGTTCTATGCACATCATGGATGGCATGTCCATCATATTGCCAAGGTCTTCCTCAAAGCATATGGCATACATTCACATGAATTGCATCATACCAATCTTGTTTGTAGTAATATTTACAAAAAAAAAAAAAAATTGAAACTAGGCAGCATTTGGTAACCTTTACCTCATTATAATCTTAACTGAGCCATACGATCCAATATGTCTTAATTGAGCTTGTTCAGTATATTTTTTTAGAAATAGCATTTTCACGATTACCACAACCAATCACAATGTCATGTATCTCATCGTTACATTTGCATCAAGGAGCAAGGATAGGGTTACTACTTTAACACAACTAGCATTAAAAAATAATTCTTTTACTTTAGTTCAAACATATCATGTACTGATAATCAACAGTTTAAAAGTACTCATGAAAAATTTATTTTTCCAGTAATAATTGTGTTAAAGTTGTGATAAGCTGTAACAATTTTCTTGCATCAAGTCTCTAATACATGAATCCAATTGCGTATATAAGAGTGAACTTTTTTTTTTGTTGCATATGTGCTGTACTTCTTGTATATGTCCCTGTACTTGGTTGCGCCTAATTTTTATAAAATTCCTATTTACTGATAAAAAAAAAAATATATATATAAGAATGAACTTTTGGATCACTATGCTTTCACTTTTTCAGACTCAATCACAGTACTAAAGCAATTTAGCTGGTAGACACACATTGTAATGATAGCAATGTAGAGCTAGAGAGACGTAGCTCTGATATATGTCAACTAATATTGGGAGGTTTTAGGATTGATGGATCTTTTAAGAAAACTAATAAATTTTGCTTTAATGCATTGATTAATGATTCACACACGAATACCAGGACAAAAGCAAACTTCTCAATTTTCGTTCTAGGATTTTATTCTTAATGATTATGATCTAATTTATATCTATGTGTATTAATTGTCTGTGTTTGGTCAATAGAGTGAGTACTAGAGTAGATTTTCTATTTGTTCTTCGTCGCTTTGGTTTGTGGGGCTTACGTCCTATAGCCCCAGTGGGAGTAGTGACTGGCTGATGAAATGTTGAGACAACCGGACATGTGAAGATCAAATCTCATGGAGAAGACTGGAAGTAGCAAGCTGCTGCCAACGAGTCGAAATAACATGATTGGGATTCATTCTCTAAGAAATGATGCTTAACCAATGTTTGATTTTAAGTCACAATGATTTGATCACTTGCACTATGGTACTGAAAATAAGGCCACATTTGGCAACACAACATATCTCAAGTAATCTCAGATATTTTCTTTTCAAATATCACCTAAACACAAAAGACTTCAATTTCAAATCTTTATCTTTTTTATCTAATCAGTAACTAACTATTACAATTTTTCCAAACTCCCAAACAAAACACAAAAATTAATTCTACTTTTTTAAATTTTAAAAAAATAATAATATTTACACAAACTTTTAACGTTATAATATTTTTATTCAATTTTTTCTTTTATTTTCCAAAATCTAATAAAATATGTTAACCCAAACTATTTCATTACTATTAATAGATATACTGAGATATTCTAAATATCCAAACGGGCCCTAAGTGTTATAGCTTAGTCAACTAACTCATGAATTCCTAACAACTCGACTTTTGGCACTTCTAAATCAATATATCTCCTGTCCATCATAAAAGTATTAATTATATATCTATCATAGTTATGCTAATGGCACTCCTAAACTTATCTCTTAGGATATGTTTGGGGGCAAAGATGAGAAATCTCATATCATCTCATCATTACATCTTTTTCAAATTCCCATACAAAATATAATAAACAATTCAATTTTTTCAAATTCTAATTTAACTTTTTCAAATCCTAAAACAATAATAATATTAAAAAATAATATTTTAAACTTTCATCTTAACACTATTCACAAAATTTTTAAAAATTTTCATCTTATCTCATCTACCAAGCATAACCTTAATTTAGTTGTTTGAAATGGTGGCTTCATTTTAAAAGGATTCTCAATTAGGTAAGGTATAGAATTAAAATATCAATAGCAAGTATAGATCAATAAGCAGGAGGAAGTCAACAATTTTGTAGGGATTTATGATGAACTCTCATGGAACACTGTCATCACAAGCTTTACATATTAAGTTTTGTCTCTAATTTTGGTGAAATTTTTCCAATAAAACCATTTAATGAATTTTCTCCTTCTCTATATAGATTGAATGAGTGCTAGAATGCACTTAATTGGATTCCTGAAGATAAACTCGTTAGCATATATATATATATATATATATATATATATGTTTTTTTTATAGGTAAACGATTATGTTATATTACTGTGAATAGGCAAACTCAAGTACACAAGTGGTATATAAGAGATTACACCTATTTAAGGGGAAAAAATAGAAATAAGAAAAGCATGAAAATCGAGGCCATTGAAATCTATAGCTTTGACCCAAAGAAAGAGAGTTCTAATAAACAGTAATCTAATCTCCTCCAAAGAGCCCTCCCTGTCTTCAAACGTCCGGCCATTTCGTTCTTGCCAAATACACCATAGAATATAGATAGGGATCGTCTTCCACACAACTGAGATTTGTTGAATACCATCGAGGTTCAGCCAACAAGCCAGAAGTTCGACTATTGTAGCAGGCATAACCCAGGCTAGCTCTACCTGTCGGAATACATTGGCCTATAATACTCTAGCGATCTCGTAGTGTAGTAGAAGATGGTTCATAGTCTCATCACTTTGCTTACACATACAACACCATTCCACAACTATCATCCCGCGCTTCCGTAAGTTATCAATCGTCAAAATCTTTTCCAAAAATGCAGTCCATGCAAAAAATGCCACCCTAGGAAGGGCCTTATAGAAATAGCGAATTGAAAAAAAAAAAAAAACCTTTTCTAGCAGGTATTCACCACAAAGTATCAGCTCATTGATTGCTCGGTCTCATAAAATATAAGAGTTGGAAGAATTCTACAAAATTGTTGATTTCCCAATCTTGGGCCACTCTAATGAAGCTCACATTCTTCTGTGGTAAATCACCATCCCTCTCTATAAGGTTCGCCATTGAAGCTTCTTTCTCACGTGCAAGTATGAATATTGTGGAGAATGAGTCCCTAAGAGCTCGATCTCCACACCATATGTTGTACTAGAATTTAATTCTTGAGCCTTCTCCCATTACAATTCTAGTATGCCAGACAAAAAGTCCCCACCCCCATCTAATGTGCTTCATAGACCCACGCCATAAACTCCACTTAATTTATGATTCCCAAGCCACCAGAAGAGATTGTGGAGCATATCTTGTCCCACTTGACCAGATGGAATTTAAATTCATATCCAAGTTCGCTCTAAAGGAAATCACGATACAGTTTCTCAATACGTGTTGCCACACTCATAGGGATTGGGAACAAGGATAAAAGATAGGTAGGTAGGTTGGAAATAGTGCTTTTGATTAGTGTAATCCTACCACCTTTCGACAGATACAATCACTTCCAACCTGGCAATTTTCGTTCAATTTTCTCAATTACTATATCCCAAAAAGTTTTAGCCCTGGAGGCGGCCCCCAAAGGAAGGCCAAGGTAATTCATAGGGAAAGAAGAGACCTTACAACCAAGAGTGTTAGCCAGCAGCCAGATGTTACGAACATTGCCAACTAGAACCAACTCTGATTTGGATGAATTTACTTTTAACCTGGAGATGGCCTCAAAGCAAAGTAGAAATGCCCTTAATACCTGAATTTGGCTTAATTCCACCTCACAAAAAATAAGGGTATCGTCTACAAATAACAAATGAAAAATGTGAATAGTACCTAGATGTATGTCCCCAACCGAGAAACCCATCAGAAATCCGTTATTAACTATCACTGAGATCATTCTACTACATGCCTCCATGACTATGACAGAGAAGTGGGGACAAATGATCCCTTTACCTCAGGCCTCAGGAGCTGTTAAAAAAATCCACTAGGCAACCATTCACCAAACCTGAGAAGCACGCTATCGATATGCATCACCTCTCCCCAAAACCGCATCACCCAAGCAAGTATAATAAAAAATCTCAGTTGACATGATCCTAGGCCTTCTCCATATCCAACTTGCACATAAGACCTAGATTGTCTGATTTGAATCTAGTATCTAAGCATTCATTGGCAATGAGTACTGAGTCTAGTATTTGTCTTCCCCGTAAGAATGCATTTTGAGATTTCATAATGATCTGTCCCAAAACTCCTCCCAATCGATTTGCAAGCACCTTGGAAATGATCTTATACAGCTCATTCACAAGGCTAATGGGCTAGTAATCCTTAACCTCCTATGCCCCAATTTTTTTAGAAATAAGAGCAATAAAAGTGGCGTTGAGGCTTTTTTCAAATCTTCCAACTGAGAAAAATTCATGAAATACCTTCATTATGTCCTCATTCACCACTTCCAAGCAAGCTTGAAAGTTGGAAGAAACCCATAGAAAGTCCATTCGGCCCAGGCGCTTTGTCTTTAACCATCTTCCTTACCACTTCATGAATCTCAGCCTCCTTAAAAGGCCTCTCCAACCAAATGACATTTTGCTGCTCAATGGACTCAAATGGTAGCCCATTAATCTTCTGCCTCCACCCCTTTGATTCGGTAAGTAACTACTCAAAATAACCAACCACATGTTCTTGGATCACTAGGATCTCCTTGCAAACAGTTTCGTCAATATTCATCATTTCAATGACATTAGTTCTCCTATGGGAATTTTCCACTCTATGAAAAGATTTCGTGCTACGATCACCTCTTTCAACCACAAAGCTTGAGATTTTTGCCATTAAGAAATCTCCTCCAATAGGGTAACCCTCTCTAGTTTTGAGACTAGTTCTATTCTCTGAGACAGTTCCTTTGGTGAAAGGGCCTGTCCTGTGCTCTCTCTACCTCATGAAGCTCCTCTAATAATGACTTCTTAAAGTTGCCTATATCACCAAAAGACTACGCATTCCAAAGCTTTAAATCTTTTTTCAAGGCTTTCAATTTACCTACCTGATACGTTGGATTTGATAGGAAGACCACCATTGCCTAACCCTTTCCACAAATTCGTCAGTTTTAGCCACATGTTCTCAAATTTAAAGTATCTACTTCCACTTTGAATTCCCCCACAATCCAACAAAATAGAGAAATGATTAGAACAAAGTCGAGACAATCTTTTTTGACATGCCTCCGGGTACTGAGATTTCCACTCTGAAAAAATTAGAAATATGTCCAATCTAGACCACGTTTGATTATTGGACCATGTGAATGCACCACCCATGAGAGGAAGGTCCACCAAACCCAATTCAAAAATACAATCCGAGAAATTCGACATTGCTAGCCGCAACTTGCTATCTCCCGATCTTTCAGTTGGGAATTTGACAACATTAAAATCCTCACCTGTACACCAAGGAAGTTCCCACCATTTGTGTGAACCGGCCACCTCTTCCCATAGAGAATTTCTACTGCTATCCTAGGTTGGCCCATAAATTCCAGGAAAAGCCCATCGAAAACTATCTTTCACATTTTGAAAAGAGCAAGCCACTGTGTATTCCCCGATATACTCCTCCATTTTTTCCACTACCCTTCTATCCCACGTAAGTAGGATGCCCCCGATGCCCCTATCGAAGTAAGAAAGACCCAATCAACATATGAACATCTCCATAAGCTTCTGATGATGCTTCTTGAAATATTCTCCATCTTGGTTTCCTAGAAGCACACAATATCTGCCTTCCACTCTCGGAGCAATTTTTTTTATTTGCTAGCGCTTATTTACCTTGTTTAGCCCTCGAACATTCCATGATATAATTTTAGGCTTCATAAGGACATTGTTGACCCCCTCCCTTTAGATCTTTCATGGTTTGAACTGCTCTCATAATTAATAGACCAAGTTAATATCTTGAGCTCCCGCTGTTTTTCTGAACCAGATTTCTTGATCTGCATATTTTCCACTTCAATGGAAGTTTGAAAAGCCATAAATTGTTCTTTGAAACCTTCACACTCTAGTCCCACACAATGTTGAATCTTCATAACCCAGTCCGAAACTATATGTTGACATGGTGGTAAAGCCTTCAATAGTATAGCCTCCCCATCCATCTCATGATCTTCCATTGATGCCCACTGCAATGCCATTAGCGACCCTATCTCCTCCTCAGCAAGAAAAGACCTCTCAGATGGCCCCAAAACCTCCCCCTCGCCACTCCCAATATATATATATATATATTGGGGAACTGTAATTAAGAAGCATATTGAGAAGTCACCATCACCCTGTCCTTCTATACTAGCTTTAGTCAATGCTCTCTCTCTCTCTCTCTTTTCAAATAATATGTAAGATCTAATGCATGCTTCAACTTTCTCAAATCCCAGGAGACATAGGTAGCCTAGCCCTTTAATAGGAGAGGCTAATATGGAATTAGGAGAGACTAATTTGGAATTAAAGAACATATGAAATACAAGCTCAAAGTAATCCTTTTCTTTTAATATATAATTCAAGCTCTAAGTAGCCTTAGAGCACCTTTATCACCTTTCAAGGGGATAGGAAAAATAAGGTTAAGTTCTGAAAATGTCTAAATTACTTATCAAAGTCTTAATTTACTTATGAAAAAGAAAATGTCTAAATTGGTCTTAATAGCTCAATCCACAAAGACATGCAAAAGCCTTAATTTATAAATACCCATGGCCACCGGAATTCTTGTGATAGGCAAATAGCAGCAAAGTAACTGAATCACACTAGGATATATAATTTGTATCTCCTTAAAGAACCTCAACCTATGCTAGTAGTTAATCTATCTCCTGTATCAATCGATATTAATAGTTAAAGGGTGCATAGATGCATGTGCCACAAACAAATTACCAATTTATGCTTCAAATCTTAATTGAGTAATGATGGCATGCAGACAAATATAACTTATACATCAATACTAAATACATAATCTATGATCTTCAGCCATTGTTCCATTTTTTTTTCCAGATAGGATAAACTTGAACACACATTTCAACTCTCTCTTATCCAAAGAGACACAAATAGTCTGTAACAACCATAGGAAAAACTCAAACTACAACAATTGAAACTTCTTCGAAATTAATTATGATAAATAACAACTTCTCCTTCCTATCAAATGAAGGATCCCGTTCACAAAACTACATAACCTACCTCCTTTAAAAGAGAGAGTGATTAGCTCTAGTTAATCCCATAGAACAAACAAGCAATTAGGATCCTAGCTAAGCCCCATTGCACTGTTGAATAATAAACTTAATTTAGTAAATAGAGTTGTCTTTTGGTAGATTCATGAACTAGAGTGAAGGTTCATCTTGAAAGAAGTAATTCGTGTATTTGGGAATTCATGTACTGGGGAAGTTCATGTATTAGAGTAAATGCTAGGTGAATCTACAAGCCTATAAATACTCATGTATGCATTGGCACAAAGCAAGCCACTTGAGAAGTAATTTAGTTAGAGAAATTTCAAAAATAGTCTCTCCTCTCTTTCCTCTAGAATAGAATATCTGTTTTTCTCCTCCAACAAATTGGTATCAGAGCTAAAATTTTCTAGATCCTAAAGATGGTCAACTCGATGTTTTCGTTTCAATTTCCGCATTTGACAAATGAGAATTATGAGAATTGGTGCATTCGAATAAGGGCTTTGCTTGGATCTCAAGATGCATGGGAGATCGTAGAGAAAGGCTATGAGGAGCCTAGAGATGAAGCTTCGTTGAGTCTTAATCAAAAGGAGGCTCTGCAAAGGTTGCGGAAGAAGGACCAACAAGCTCTCACGCTCATCCATCAATGTTTGGATGAAGCAATGTTCGAGAAAGTGGCCAATGCCACTACTTCCAAGCAAGCATGGGAGATTTTACATGCCTCCTATCAAGGAGTTGATAAAGTGAAGAAGGTGCGGCTCCAAACGCTACGAGGTGAGTTCGAAGCTCTTCGCATGCAAGAATCTGAGTCGATTGCAGATTATTTCTCAAAATTGTTGGCCATTGTGAATCAAATGAGGAGATATGGAGAAAATTTGGAGGATGTCCCGGTGGTTGAGAAGATTCTTTGCTCGTTGCATTCAAAGTTCGATTATATTGTGGTGGCTATCGAAGAGTCGAAAGACTCAGAGACAATGACGGTTGATCAACTAATGGGATCTCTCCAAGCCCATGAAGAAAAACTCAAGAAGAAGAGGAAGAACCTATTGAGCAGGTTCTCGCCACAAGGCTCTCTATAAAAGAGAAGGAAAGAGAGCATGATAAAAGTCAACGAGTAAAAGGACATGGACGTGGATAAGAAAAAGGAAGAAGAGGATGAGGATGAGGACGAGGAAAAGGCGGACAAAACAATCAAAACGCCAACCATGAAGAGAGAGGTCAATCCTCAAGAGGTCGTGGCGGAGGAAATTACTCAAGGCGGAATGGGCGACAATATGATAAGTCTAAATCAAATGCTACAATTGTCAAAAATATGACTACTATGCTTCAGAGTGCTGGAGTTCTCCTAGCAATGCTAAAGAGGAGGCAAATCACGTTGAAAATGAGGAAGCGGAGCCCACTTTGCTACTAGCCTACAAAGGAGAAGAAACTAGCAAATCGAATTTGTAGTATCTTGATAATGCTGCAAGAAATCATATGTGCGGAAACAAAAGCAAGTTCGTGGAGCTTGACGAATCGGTGAGTGAGAATGTCACTTTCGGAGAATTTTCAAAAGTTCCCATCAAAGGGAAAGGCACGATTCTAATTCGGTTAAAAAATGGGAGCCATCAATTTATGTCAAATGTTTATTATGTTCCAAGTATGAAAAACAACATTTTGAGTTTGGGGCAACTCTTGGAAAAGGATTATGAGATTGAAATGAAAAACCGTAGTCTTTTTCTAAGAGATGAGAAGAAGAATTTGATTGCTAAAGTGTCCATGACAAACAACAGGATGTTTTTGCTTGATATTAAAATTGATATGGCTAAGTGCCTCAAAGCTTGTGTGAACGATATGTCTTGGCTTTGGCATTTGAGGCTTAGGCATGTGAATTTTGGTGGATTGAAGTTGTTAGCTCAAAAGGAGGTGGTGAAAGGCTTGCTGCCTGTTGATCAATCTGATCAACTTTGCCAAGGGTGTCTTGTTGGCAAACAATTCCAGAAGAGCTTCCCAAAAGAATCATTTACAAGAGCAAGTGAGCCGCTCCAACTTGTTCATACCGATGTTTGTAGACCGATCAAGCCTTCTCCATTTGGTAAAAATTGATACTTCCTCCTCTTTATTATGACTGTAGTAAAAAAACATGGGTATATTTTTTGAAAGAAAAATCTGAAGTGTTTGGTGCTTTTAAAAAATTCAAAGCACTTGTTGAAAAACAAAGTGGCTATGAGATTAAGGCTTTGAGATTAGATAGATGGTGTGAGTTTACATTAATGAATTTAATGAGTTTTGTGAAGCACATGAGATTTGTCGGGTTTTGACGGTTCCAAGATCACCTCAATAAAACAGGGTGGTTGAAAGAAAGAACATAAGAATTGTCAGTATGACTCGAAGCATGTTAAAGATGAAGATGATGCCTAAAGAGTTTTGGGTGGAAGTGGTTGATTGTGCTGTTTACCTATCAAACCGTTGTTCTGCAAGAAGTGTAGAGAACTCAACTCCTCAAGAAGCATGGAATGGAAGAAAGCCAAGTGTTTCCCATTTGAGAGTTTTCAGAAGTATTGACTATGTGCATGTGCCCGATCAAGAAAGATCCAAACTTGATGATAAAAGCAAGAAGCACATCTTCATCGGCTATTATCAAAGATCCAAAGGCTACAAGCTTTATAATCCAAGCACTAAGAAGATGGTCGTTAGTAGAGATGTGAAATTTGACGAAAAAGGTTTGTGGGATTGGAGTGATCAAGAAAATGAAAGATATGATTTCTTTCCCTTCCCTGAAGATGAAGATCAAGGAAATGATATACAAGAACTCACGACACCTCCTCAATCACCAACAATTCCTTGTACTCCCTCATCATCTTCTTATGAAGGAAGTTCTAGTGAAAGGCAATCTCGAATGAGAAGTCTCCAAGATCTTTATGAGGTAATGGAGACTTTAAGTGATGATCTAACTATTTTTTGTCACTTTGCCGATTGTGAACCAATAGGTTTTGAAAAAGCGGTGCAAGAGAAAAGGTGGAGAATTGCCATGGATGAAGAGATTAAATCAATCGAGAAGAATGATACTTGGGAATTGGCGACTTTACCAGAGGGACAAGAGCCCATTGGTGTGAAGTGGGTTTTCATAGTAAAGAAGAATGCCAAGGGAGAAGTAGAAAGATTCAATGCAAGATTGGTGGCCAAATGATACAGACAATGTCCTGGTATTGATTATGGAGAAGTCTTTGCCCCCATTGCTCGATTAGAGACGATTCGGATGATTATTTCTTTTGCAACTCAAAAGAAGTGGAGGATTTATCAAATGGATGTCAAATCGGCTTTCCTGAATGGAATCCTTGAGGAAGAAGTTTATGTAGAGCAACCTATGGGTTATGTGGTCAAAGGCCAAGAAGATAAAGTGTTGAAGTTAAAGAAAGCCTTATACGGCTTAAAACAAGCGCCAAGGGCAAGGAATAGTCGAATTAACAAATATTTTTAGGAGAATGGATTCACTAAGTGCCCGCATGAATATGCTCTCTATGCTAAGGTGCGTGAAAACAGGACATTTTGCTTGTTTGCATTTATGTTGATGATTTAATTTTTACTAGAAGTAATTCAAGCATGTTTGGAGAATTTAGGAAAGTTATGACGAGAATTTGAAATGACCGATATTGGTCTCATGTCTTATTATCTTGGCATTGAGATCAAACAAATGGAGGATGGAATTTTTATCTCTCAAGAAGGTTTTGCAAGGGAAATTCTCAAAAGATTCAAGATGGAAGATTGTCAATCCTTGAGCACCCCAATTGAATGTGGAGCAAAATTGTCCAAGCATGAAGATGGAGAGAAGGTAGACCCCACAATGTTCAAGAGTCTTGTGTTTGAGATACTTGACCTGCACAAGACCCGATATACTTTATGGAGTTGGACTTGTTAGCCGATATATGAAGTCACCAAGCACAATGCATTTCAAAGCGGCTAAGAGGATTCTACGTTATCTGAAAGGTACTATTGATTACAGCCTTCTTTATTCATTTTCTAATGAATTTAAACTTGTGGGGTATAGTCATAGTGATTGGGCTGGAGACTTGGATGACTGGAAGAGCACTACCGATTTTGTGTTTTACTTGGGAAATACAGCATTTATTTGGAGTTCTAAGAAGCAACCAATTGTGACGTTTTCCACATGCGAAGCTGAATATGTTGCTACGACATCTTGTGTTTGTCATGCAATTTGGTTAAGAATATTATTGAAGGAGTTACTCATGCCACAAGAGGAAGCCAGAAAGATTTTTGTTGATAACAAGTCATCACTTGCATTGGCGAAAAACCTGGTCTTTCATGATAGAAGCAAGCATATTGATACAAGATTTCATTCTCTTCGAGAATGCATTGTCAAGAATGGAGTGCAAGTCAAATTTGTGAAGACCCATGATCAAGTTGCAGATATTTTTACGAAGCCTCCCAAGTATGATACTTTTAACATGTTGCGGATGTTGCTTGGAGTTACCAAAAATTAAGTTTAAAGGTGGGTGTTGAATAATAAACTTAATTTAGTAAATAGAGTTGTATTTTGGTAGATTCATGAACTAGAGTGAAGGTTCATCTTGAAAGAAGTAATTCATGTACTAGGGAAGTTCATGTATTAGAGTAAATGCTAGGTGAATCTACAAGCCTATAAATACTCACGTATGCATTGGCACAAAGCAAACCACTTGAGAAGTAATTCAGTTAGAGAAATTTCAGAAATAGTCTCTTCTCTCTTTCCTCTAGAATAGAATATCTGTTTTTCTCCGCCAACATGCACATTTGGAACTCTAATGATATTCAAGAAGACAAAAGCAAACTACTTACTTTAAAGAAGATATTGGAATAACAAACTCAAAATTAATTTTAATTCGTATCCCTCGTATTCCAAGGGGACAGGATTGAAAATTTTCAGGTTGAATAACAAAGATATCTTATGATAAATTTAATTCCCGAGATGGGTGAATACATGTTGTGAATGAAAATTTTACTAACAATCTACTAACTGTGCCAAATTCAGCTTTGATAAATATTTGAATCGATAACCAAGTAAACAATCAATGTTTCATCTGCATGTCAAGTATGATCAAACATAAGCATAATAAGTAAAAGCTAATAAAAAATTGGGAAAGTAAACTTACACCCTTAAACTACCAGGGTTTTGCACTTTGTAGCCCTCATTAATATCAAAACTGACACATTGAACTCTCGAACTATAAAAAACTGTCATTTTGTACTCCAATTCAGTTATGACCGTTGAGATGAATGAAAAATAGTTTATGTGACATACTCTGATGGTTAGATCTTAACGGAGTGTATAAAGTGTTAGATTTTTGTAGTTTGAGGGTGCAATGTGTTAGTTTTGATAATTTGGGGTACAAAGTGTAAAATAGTTAATATAATACAATCTTGACGGGTAGATCCTAATGGAGTGTGTAAAGTGTCAATTTTTTGTAGTTTGATGGTGTAATATGTTATTTTTGATATTCATAAAAAATATATATATATATATATATATATGTTAGTTTTGATAACTTAGGATATAAAGTGTAATGCTCTAATGGAAGATCCAAGCCAGATGGCCTATACTCCAAAAGGACTAGTAAATGGTATACTTGTAACCCTATTGAAATACTATAAAGAGCAAGAATTTCTTATTCCCATGCAATGTGAGGATCCGTAAACCACCTACCCTTATCACTTATTAGAATGGGGTATCACAATCTCCTCTCTTATATTTTCGACGTCCTCATCTAACCAGTTCGCCGTAGGTGGCATGACTTAAGTCCCACATTACTGGTTGGGATAGGCATTGATACTATTTGTAACGCCCCAATGAAAGGCCCAAGCCACATGACCTAAACTCTAAAAGGACTAGTCAATGATACAATTGGAGTCTCATTGGAACATTATAAAGAGCAAGAATTTCTCATTCCCAAATTATGTAGGATCTCATGCATACACCACCTACACTTATCACTTATCAGAATAGAGTATCACATAAAGTGTAAGGCCCTTGGTAGTTTGAGGGTACAAAGTGTATTTATCCCAAAAAGAACTAATACATGCACAAGTGTTAAACAACATCTTATTGATGAGAAAAATCCAAAAGCTTAGGAAAAACCAGCTTGTAACCTAGTCCAGAGTGAAATGATTTCGATGCTCAAAAATAACAAATACAAGAGTTAAAGAACTCGCATTCAGACTTATAAACGGACTGACTTCTCATGATCTCCATATTGTGTCATTCCCACTTTCTTCCCTGATTAGGTCACATGACCCTTGTTCTTTCTTTTTACAAGCACCATGCTTCTGAGTCCACAACGTTAACGTGCTTTTAAGGAAAACAATGGAAGAAGGAACTGAATCTGTTATTCTTTTTCTGTTTGAAGTATGCAGCAGGTTATTGAGAGGCATGATCTCCATTCAGGCCGGAATTTTGACAAAACAAACCAACCACAATCTGCGGAGCTGCAGGTGAGATACATATGTTTTAGCACGGAGAATAATGCGCCTTTTGATGTTAGCTAGAAGTAGATGACGTTTCATTATGTTCTTAAATTAATGAATAAGTAATTTGAGGGTACAAAGATTAATTTCAAGCTTTGTTGACTCACAAGACAGTGAGTCAGTGATACCTCAAAAAAGGAAAAGTAGGTTCCTTTTATTTTTGGTTTTTTTATGCATGAATTCCATACGTATCATAGCTAGGTTGTTAGCCCACATCTGCACTATATATCTTGTTATTCTAATACTCGATACACTGTAACTACACCCACATTATCCAACGACCCCTCCTTTTTCAAAATTTTCTATCACAATTAAGATATGGAGCCTCAAAATTTCTTCAAGCGGTTGATTAATTTACACCTTTACCTTGTGGATATAGCTTATTTCCAATGTTTGTCAATCTTATTTCTCAATTGTTTTTGTATAGGTATTAATGGTCGTAATTCTATCATTATCACAAGGAAACAATTGCTAGCTCTGGATATATTGTTTCATAATCCCTTTGCGAAACTTTAATGTAAATATTTCAGCTTAGGAAAAGCTTGGTGTGTTTTCTGAAACAACTAATATTGGAACAAATTCCTTGTAGCAATCCAGAATGATGACCATAATATTCACTACATCGTTGAAAATTTAATTTCGTGTCAAAGGAAATGCCTATACGTAATTTGTTAGCAACAATTGCTATATCATAAGTGCTTGCAAACAGATTGTATACTGAAAATCATCATGGAAAATCTTCATCAATGGCAATTCTTTGTGCCCTTTTAGCTTGAGAACACCACCTACACTTTGTTGAGCAAGGAAATCGTGGAGAAGACTCATGAACTGAGGTATTACAACGACATTGCTATCAACTTGTTACTGTACGTAAAGACATGCGCATTCCACAAAAAGTAAAAGAAATTATTACACGTAACAGGAAGATGAAGGGAGAAGAACTCCAAGGATTGAATGTAAATGAGTTGCAGGAATTAGAGCAGCTGCTTGATGCGAGCTTGGGCCGTGTTTTGGAAACAAAGGTTTGTCTCTCTTTCCTGTGATCTCTGTCTGCTGGCATTTATAATATTTGAGCTTTGAAATTTTCTATATATCTTTCTTCATAGTTCATATAATAAAATTTTGTGTTTCAGAATGAAAGATTTATAAAAGAGATCAGTGCCCTTAAGTGGAAGGTTAGTTGCCAAACTTCAGACTTTTACAAGACAATTCATACTGTTATTGCCTTTTCATGAGAAACTACGAAGTACTGTTGTTCTATATGGTTTCAATGAAACACATCTTCATTCTTTCTCAAGTAAAAAAAAAATTACTGAGACAAGTCTGGGATTCATTAAGCTTTGTCTGCGTTTTGCAAAGGTCTCTGTATGCGCGTGGCTTGGCTCAAGCGTAGAGGAAGACCATGCATTGCTAACACAACACAGTAGAACCTACAAATATATAATCGTATGTTATGTGCCAATTGAGATTCTTTCCAATTGCTTGACCAAATTGGATGATTTATATAAAATGATTGGCACCCAAAATGATGTGTCTATATCTCTATAGAATTGAGCCATCCAATTAAGTTAGGTGATTGAAGAGAATCTCTTTTCATTATTTAAGCAAATGATTATACTATTTCTCGACCTAAATAGAGTCCCACTCCCACCCTCCTCCCCAAAAGTAGGGTATCAATATTGTTCTATCGTGAACATTAAGGTGCAGTTTGGATAGTGAGATGCGATGAGATGAGATGATTTTAGATGAAAGTTGAAAGTTGAATAAAATATTATTAGAATGTTATTTTTTAATAATATTATTGTTTTGAGAATTGAAAAAGTTGAATTGTTTATTCTGTTTTGTATGAAAAATTAAAAAAATTATAATAATGAGATGAAATGAAATGAAATGAAATAATTTCACCATCCAAGCGGGGCCTAATTGAGTTTGGTAATTATATGCCAACCTAAAATAAAATACCTTTTGGGGGTTAATATATGCTAGGATGTCTTAATAATATCTCGTTTATCTTATTCATTTTTAATGCAGAGAGACAAGATGATGGATGAGAACCAGAAACTAAAACAGGTGTCGGATCTTTATTTTCTTTCTTTTCTTTGTTTGGTACTTTCTAAGTTTTATGGAAAATGTCTGTTCGGCAGGTGGAGAATCTATTGAACGTTGAAGCACATTTACTTGGACAAGGTCAGCCATCTGAGTTGGCCACCAATAATTGTAGCTCAGCTGATGATCCTGATCCTCATCAGGACCTTCACACATCCGACACTTCTCTCAGATTGGGGTGAGTAATTTTCAATATCCCACTGGTATTTTTTTCCCTGGTGTAAGTGAGGTGCTTAGACTCGTTTGGATGAGATGAGAAATTATGAATAGTAGTGTAATAGTTTGTGAATAGAAGTGAAATGATTTGAGTTAAGATGTTTTTCAGGGATTTTGGAAAATGAGAAAAAAAAAATTGAATAAAAATATTATAAAGTTAGAATATAATTTTTTAATATAATTTTTTTTAGATTTGAAAAAGTTGAATTATTTTTTGTGTTTTATTTTGAGGTTTGGTAAAGTTGTAATGATTAAGTAATAATTAGATGAAAAAGTTGAAAATTTGAAATTGAAAAAGTGTTTGTATTTGTGATATTTGGATGTTGATTGAGATGAGACCATCTTACCATCCAAACAGGGCCTTAAGTCTAAAAAAAGAATAAAAAAAATATATTTTACAAATTGACATAATTTGATGTGATATATGAGATTGTAAAACTTATGGGAAGGGAAATCTGACGTACCAAATCAATATACATCACTATAGAGTAATATTGATTTCAACATGTCAATAACTTTGGTCAGTGATCAAATGCCTAAGACAGGCGTGCTGGTTTGGATACGTCTTGCAGGTTGCCTTTCCCTGACTGAGTCTGAAAGATATATAGTGGAGATCAAGAGCGCATGGATTAGCATTGTCTCGGTTGAAGAACATGCAAATTAAACATGTCCAAGTAAATATCAAACCCAGCTCACTGTTGTACGTTCGTAGTTAAATTCCAGTAAGACCAATTTGTTTCAGCAAAGTTGCTTCAGATCAGAAAGTCAGCAAATGTATATGGTGATCAGCAGTAGATGCTCATTATAATCATGTTATGGACACATTTAAGGGCCAATTTGTTTCAATGGAAAATAATGTCGGGGAAAGAATAAAAGCGTTAAACTGTTAATGGAAAATGCATGTACGTACCGCTGAGACTCATCCATTGGCGAGATATGATGTACAAGATGCACAGATATATGAAACTCATGTCATATATGAACTTACTTATTCATACGGCATACATATATATTTATATATATATGTGCGCGCGCGGTAATCCTGGAAACAGTACCTGCATATACTTTTTGACATTTGTGCTTGTGCCTTTCAAGGCTGGTTACCGTTAAGAACTTAAGATGGCTACCATATTATTAGTGCGAGATTATCGGCAGACTGAAGGCCATGAAATATGCGTAGCATGTTCATGGAAAGGGGAAGAACTCGACCATTATAAGCATCTATAGCCTTTTTATTATATATGTTGTAAGGTCCATTTTTTGCATCTAATTTCTCTCCCATCATCGAGGCGACCCTACAAATTCATGTTAAAATCCCAGTACTTCTGGTAACGGCTGATTATTCTAGTCTGTCTTCTTGTAATGCCCATGAAATTATATATCCTGCCTCCACAATCCACCTTGTCTGGTGCTTCTAATATTTTTAGCTTCGATAATGAATTGTTATGATCGATTTTCGATTAATTTTGTAAAGCAGCTTTCTGTGAGTTTTATAAAGCTAATCAATCAGGCGTAGCCCAGAAAACTGTTGTTTTTATATGCCGGCTGCATGGCGAGAGGCCTAATAAAAGCAAGCTCATTTTCCATGCGCCTTCCGCAGAAAAATGCTTTGCTGGCTGTATGATAGATATTGCGTGTAGGTTATCAGGAAAGGAAACGGCACCAACCATAAAATTAACCAACGTAGGCATACTACTACTGAAGTATGGACGCAGAAAAAGATCAATATCTGCCTTTCAAATAAACTACTGACCACTCTTTCATTCCAAATTAAAGAACCGAAATAGTTGCATGTTCTTCGATTAGGATCTGGTAACTCTTAGAAACAAATGAATTATGGATAAAGAATGTTAGATACAAGTCTCAAATAGACAAGTTTTATACAAGCCCTTTATAAACAAATTGATAGCATCAGGCACCATCTTCCATGGATACACGATGCTAGATGCTCAAAACTGAACTTCAAGGACTTCAAAAGGTAGATCTCTGGGGTTTCTCTTGTTTAAATAACTAGCAATTACTTGGTCAAGAAGGAGCAAAAACATCCCTCTTCAAATTGACTGAACAATGCAGGAGCAAATGACAAAACAGACTTGGTTTCCTTGCCTCTGACTTGCTCATGCGAATTGCCTTAGACCCTTTCCGTGACAAGCCATTGTTCAAGTTCCTCTCTACGCCGCTCCAATTCCTATAATCATCAGCAAAAGCAAGTTAATACAGGAAATTTCTGCATGAAATCAACATACAATACAATCAAAGGAAATAATTTAACATCATTCCAAAATCTAGGGTACTTAATAAGATAATCAAGTTCCAACCAATCAATCTGATTAGTGGTTTGAATCAGATTTATGAATATTTTGCCTATTTTAACAGTAAACAGGGCCTTCAAAGGAGTTGTGCCATAACTACAGAAGACGTGAAATCTTAACCCTCAAAATGCCATCACCTTAAGCAGCATCACAGTATGTAGATTTATTGCAAACCTCCCTCACTAATTACAAAAGCCTATTATATCCTTATGAACTTTCTAAAACGCCATCATATGTGTTCTGACCGATCACAACATTTCAAGTTTAGAAGATAAAGAAAGGTGGAACAAATAGTGGTCCGTCCGTTCCTATCCAGTTTTACAATTAGGTGATGTAAGGGGGAGCTTGATGCATGTGACCCACAAGAAAGTTTAAGGACCACACAGCCTCCTCAGCACCCTAATGAACACACGAAGCAGAATATCTGGACCAACCTAACACATAGTCCTCAGTTAGTTAAGCACCCAAAATCGGAAATTCAGTTTTGTAGGACCAATAATAGGTAATGGCCTTTCGATATGAGCTCATGTAAAACCATGTATGAGTCAAAGACTTCCCCACAATACTTCCAGTAGGAAAACAATGTTGGGAAAACTGGATTAAACCACCAGCTTCATAATTATTAGGTTTTTTTACCAACTGAGATCAAAGATTTAGGTTATGCTTGGAAGATGAGATAAGATGAGAATTTTTAAAAATTTTGTGAATAGTGTTAAGATGAAAGTTTAAAATATTATTTTTTAATATTATTATTGTTTTGGGATTTGAAAAAGTTAAATTAGAATTTGAAAAAGTTGAATTGTTTATTATATTTTGTATGGGGATTTGAAAAAGATGTAATGATGAGATGAGATAGAGATGAGATGAGATTTCTCATCTTTGTTTCCAAACATAACCTTAAGGTAGGATCATCATTAGCTGGTTTAAAATTTTCAACCTGCGAGCCTGAACTCAAAAGATATGATGCATCAAAATCTCGTATTTTTTCTCCTTTTTCAAATATAAATTTCCATCACAGTGGGAATTGGAATCATAAACAAAAAACAATAATGAAAGTGAATGGAAGACCATAAATCTTGTTAGTGTCTAAGTCGTCAGTTGTAAAATTATAGTAATAGAATAGCTTACTTCCAGATCCTTTACAGCTTGGTCCCTTGTAATCTCTTTCTTCTGCCGTGCACGCTTGAGATGCCCAATGCACAGGAGCCCCTTAGAATTGGAACAACAATCAAGTAACACATCAGGTCCTAAAGATAATAGGTCAGGTCCAGGAAATAGAAATAGTTGTGACGTCATTTCCAATAACTCGGAAGATGTAAAAGTAAAATGATGCTTATACATCATGTACTTTAACCTCAACACAGCAAGGCATCATTGAAGAACTGGTGCCAAGATGAGTAAATTTAAGAATCCCTGTTAGACTTGACTGAGAAAATGAATTTCATTGAGACATGCAAAAGTTCCATTTTACAAATTTGAACAGTGCAAGTTTCTGTGCCTCATATACGCCGGGTTGGAGGAGGGTACGTAAAAACATGTTCAAGCATACAAACCTCCTGAATTAAAAATCTGAGCTTTCCAATATCTTACCGAAACTAAATAGAGTACACCACAAGCAAGAAGCATATAACTTGATATGTTCTGAAGAAGAATAAGATCCTCCTGCACCCCAGAATAGTCAGGGAAAGCTCTTGTCATCACTGCAACGCTGAAGAGAATGTTCTCGTTCAAAAACCGAGTAAAATTGTTACTTTTTTCAGATTGTGTAAAAAATGAGTCTGAAATACCTTATAGAAAAAGTCTAATGATTTCTTGAGAGTTCTATCTCTTGCCCAATAATAAAAAATAGTCAAATGTAATCACTCGTCCTGCTTATCTGATTTGGTAATGTGACAGTTACGAATGAGTTTGGGCACATCCCAGTTTAACTAACCTAAGTCTGCTCTGTTTGGCACTGAATCAAATCAGATTCAAACATTTAAGATAAACTTTTAGGATTTGGGTTTTGAATTATCGGCTCGGGTTTACTTTTATTGGGTTTTGTCATTTGTGAGACGAAACCTAATCAAGACAGTCAGGGAGAGATGATCTACAGGTAGGGAAAAAAACAAACTCGTTACTAAATTGATAACATACAATATCTGCAGCATACCCCTACCAGCCCAATACTCCAACACCTGCAAAATGGTGACACAAATGTTTAATGAGATCAATCATCTAAAGGGTAACATCTATATTATCAAACATTTGAATTTAGTGGAGGCATTAAAATGCTACTTCACCCCTCAATGTTGCCGTTTAAAATTACTGTTTGAATCTTTTAATTTGTTACTTATTTTACTTAATGATTAAAAAAGTGATTATTAATAAAGTTGTATATATTTTTATTTTATTTTTTAATAATTAAAAATGTTATTATTATTTTTTAAATGATAAAAAATTAAAAAAAAAAACTACACTAGCATATAGCTGTAAGTGCTGGCACCGCGGCCTAAATAATAACCTAACACATGGTTTGGCATGTCAAATCAAAAGTCTCTCCAAAGAACAACTAACATTTCAAATATCAACTTCCAATCGAATTCCTTGAACTACACATCAAATTAAAATTGCTTGAGACAACAACTAAACCAATAAACCGAACCTTCCAGAACTTGAGGATGAATCCCCATTCCGTCTCGGCCAGAACCACAAAGAACGCAATCCCAACGGCGTAACACCGAAATATCCCATCGAATATCTGCAATTACGATCATATAACAACCCAAAATTTCACCTCGACGTAGAAACAAATGCATTTCATACATAAATATGCACAGAGATATAGAGAAAAGTGTACATCGGATCCGTCCTTGAAGGATCGAATGGCTGAGAGAACGTTGACCACAATGCAGAGGATGGCAATGAGAGCGGTTATGACGCTGAAGCCCCTACAGACCAGCAGGAAAGGGTCCGTTCTGACTCTCAGTCTAGTGGTGGAGCTCGTAGATGCCCTCCTCACTAGTTCCTCTTCCTCTTCGTTTCTCGTCATTTTCTCAGCTCCGAGAAAAT
Source organism: Cyclocarya paliurus (assembly GCA_029856935.1). Classification (NCBI taxonomy): domain Eukaryota; kingdom Viridiplantae; phylum Streptophyta; class Magnoliopsida; order Fagales; family Juglandaceae; genus Cyclocarya; species Cyclocarya paliurus. Next base: position 1,899,955 of record CM056957.1, on the reverse strand, counting down.
CCTCTGTGCTGGAAAGCGGGAATCTTCACCTGCTATTCAAGGAACTGAATTGAGAACGGAACACGTGGCGGTTGGAGAGTTAACTCTGAACGGACACATGTTCTTTGAAGGTCGTGCCGTTATCTAACGGATTATTATCCTCCTCCGTCTGGCGCTTGAAAAGCTTGACCGGCAGTTGCATTCCTCCTCACCCTACCCCACCACAGCCCACAACATCAACAGCTTCTTGATCCAACGGCTGGCATTCACGCCCACAGCCCACTCTGTAACCGGCCGTTTCAAATTGTTTCAAGGTTTTAACTTCTAAGAGCACTAGTAGTGGGCTAGCTAAAATGCAAAATAAAGCTTAACATTGGGCTAGCTAAATGAATAGTAAATTTAACTTTGCATGAAGGGGCTAGCTAAATTTGTTGAGCCAAAGAAGGCTAGTCAAATATTACTTTTGATTAAAATATTACATTTCCTGCTGTTTCTCACTCCCGTGCAGTGAATGAAATTGTTGATGAAATGTTATGTTTTATAGTAGAAAAATATAACCATTGGAGAATAGCCGTTAGAGAAATATAACCGTTAGAGAGATATAACCGTTTGAAAATATAACCATTAGAGAAATATAGTCGTTAGAATATATAGCCGTTGGAAAAATATAGTCATTAAAAAATAAAACTGTTGGAGAAATTTAAATTACAATTAGAATTAAAATAAATAAAAAGTTTAAAATTAATATTTTAATAGAATGGTGAAAGATTTGTTGAGTCTGTTATTTAATATTGTAAAAAATAACTAGCTAAAATTTATAAAAGTGAATTTCTTAATCAAATTTTAACTAAAGCCCACTACTAATGCTCTAATATTCAGAGAGGGCGAATCATCTTCGTCACTCCTGGCATATTCCATTCCACCACCAGCTCCTCTGAGTCTCTCTCTCTCTCTCTCTCTCTCTCTCAGAAGAAAATGGAGAAAGCACAAGCGATTGAAGCAGAAAATGGAGAAGTTAAAGAAGAAACAACTAAGACCGTGAAAGACGGTTCCATTTGTGGGTACGAGTCGCTTCACTCTCTTCTAAGCGCAAACCTCAAACCTGAGCTCTTCCAGGTTAGTTTCCTTTTTATCTTTGTTGGGTTTTTCAACTAGTTCTAGATTTTTTAAAAAGAAAGAAATATGTATCGAGTTCATTGATTTTATGGGTTTCAATCTGGGCTGATTCTTTATTTGATCTATTTTAATTTTGCGAACCATCAAATTTGAGTACTGCTTCACTTTCAAGGTTCTTTAAGTGTTCTCAATTTTTAAACAACTTTTTACCCGATGAATTTGGTGTTTCGTTTTTTTTTAGCAACAAGGTTTTTGGAGAGATTAAGAAATTGTTGCTTTTGATGAGTTGATAGAAAACTTGTGGAGTTGGTTGAAATTACAAGTTTCGATTTTTTTCTAAAATAATGAATCCTGTGCTGTAATCTTTGAATATATAATTTTGAGTTGGAGGATTTGGTTTTTGGATATATGTGCAATTGTTGTGATCATGTAAATTGAACTTCGAACTGAAAACCATTTGAGGAAGGATTTGGTTCCTCTGCAATGAAGATGGGTCCATTAAGATCATGTAAGTCTTGTTCAGTTTAGCTCAAGCACCATAACCAACGATACTTTGGATCATACTTGTTTATCCCACTCAGTTTGGTCCGACTAGTCTGGATTATCTGAAGATCAAACCATATTCATGCTACCCTGGCTGAGTATAATTTGCTGGGCGGAGCTAAATATTGCAATTTTGCACGTGAATGTATTTTATTAGTTATACTTTTTACTACTAAACAAAGAATAATAATTGTGCGATATGTAGGTCCGAGCCCTTCTCTCTCTTTTTTTTTTTTATTTTTTTGTTGGGGAAGGTGGGGTAAGAGTGAGTTTAAATTTTTCTCTAACTGTGATGGAAGGTGGGTTATTTTTCTTCCTTTTAAATTGGCTGTGCTTCTGATGCTTGATTGACCACGTGTAGACATATTGTGATATTTCTGATTACATGATTATAAGTTTGCAGGAAGTCAGCCGCTTACTTCTGGGGCTTAATTGTGCGAGGGCAATTGATAAAATAGATCTTCCAGATTCTGCTAAAGCGCTCTCTTCAGAACATGATTTTGACCTCCAGGTAGTCATTTATCCTGGCTATGCTATGGTGGTTCAGTTTTAGAATATCTTTGAAGTACTAGGTTGACCATAAATTCCTTTTCCGTGTGCTTTATGTAGTATCTGAATTATCCTTTAAACTCAAGAAACTTAATTCATCGTAATAATGACTGGAATGGTTATCATTCGATTGATAAGTTTGAGATTTCTTGTTGATTTTTTTCGTATTAGTCTTTTTCCATTGTGGGACGGCAACATTGTGATTTTGTGGTTGAATTTGAAAAAAGGTAATTTTAGTAATTTTGCATGCAGAACATGCATATTGCAGACTTCCACGGTGTTCTGTCTACTAGTATCAGACATGAAACAGTTCTTAAATCATTACTGCTACATTGTCAATGGATCCTAATTTTTTAGATTAAATTCTTTCAGGCTTTCTGCTTTCGTGCTGACAAAGAATTATTGAGAGCACCTCGAGTAGTTAGGGTTGGTCTTATTCAGAACTCCATTGCTCTTCCAACTACAACCCACTTTCAGGATCAAAAGAGGGCCATCTTTCAGAAACTAAAGCCTATCATTGAGGCTGCCGGTGCTTCAGGAGTAAACATATTATGCCTACAAGTGCGTAATGGGATTTGGGTGAAAATAGTTTTATTGATTCACTTCTATCTAAAGTCTGAAAATCTCAAGTGACATTTATGTAAATTTCAACCAGGAAGCTTGGATGATGCCATTTGCCTTTTGTACGCGGGAGAAGAGGTGGTGTGAATTTGCAGAACCTGTTGGTGGGGAATCAACACAATTTCTTCAAGATTTCGCGCTGAAATATAATATGGTCATCATAAATCCAATTCTTGAGAGGGATGTCAATCATGGAGAGACTATTTGGAACACTGCTGTTATAATTGGAAATCATGGCAACATAATTGGCAAGCATCGTAAAGTAAACTAGTAGTTTGTCTGTTGTTATAGTTCTCTTTTATTTTATGTTTTTTGGGAGGACATGATGAAATTGGCCTTTTTGACAGAACCATATACCAAGAGTTGGAGACTTCAATGAGAGCACATATTATATGGAGGGCAATACTGGGCATCCCGTTTTTGAGACAGCTTATGGAAAGATCGGTGTTAATATATGTTATGGGAGGCACCATCCATTGAATTGGTTAGGTTTTGGCTTGAATGGTGCAGAGATTGTTTTCAACCCTTCTGCTACTGTTGGTGAACTCAGTGAACCTATGTGGCCCATTGAGGTTATTTTTTCTATCTATTTGCTTTAGAGAAATGATATTTACAATCGTGGAGTGCGCAAGCGTCTCGAAATCCCTTTAGAAAAATTGAGTAAATACAAGACTCACATGAAAAAAATTAATTTTTTAATAGTGAATCTCATTCTTTTTCAAAGCGATTGCGCAGCGCTTGCGCACTCCACGACTGTATGTAGCATTACTCATTTCACATTAGAAATAACTATAGTTAGATAGCAGCCCCATATTCTTTTGCATAGAGAGAGGAATACATTGTAGTGAATGGCATAATTTATTAAAAGCTACTACCTGTTACAATTACCATTGTGGACACTGTCTAGCAGATGGCCACTGAAATGAAAACGTTTGGCAGCCATTTGTTACACTATCTCTGTCATATTTACTATTCGTCAACCCTTGAACCCAATCTTTCATGATATCCAGAAAGAGAAGATGCTTCTTGATAGAATGTTGACATATTATTGTCGGTTTTACAGGCCCGTAATGCTGCAATAGCAAATAGTTACTTTGTTGGGTCAATCAATCGTGTTGGAACTGAGATATTCCCCAATCCATTCACCTCCGGTGATGGAAAGCCACAACATGCAGATTTTGGGCATTTCTATGGATCCAGTTATTTTTCAGCCCCAGATGCTTCTTGCACTCCATCTCTTTCCCGTAACAGGGACGGGCTGCTAATCTCAGACATGGATCTCAACCTTTGTAGGCAGCTGAAAGACAAGTGGGGATTCCGAATGACTTCTCGATATGAGTTGTATGCAGAGTTGCTTGCTCATTATTTGAAGCCAGATTTTGAGCCTCAAGTCATTTCTGATCCTTTATTACATAAGAAAACTTTGTAAATCTCAAGTACCATTAAGAGTTCATCTGAAAAGGAAACAATGCAATAATTGAAAAGTGTGTTGGAATAATATCTCCAGTTATCAGTCAAAACATACATTTTGTGTATAGTTGTAGAAGAAAAATTCTTCTAGAGAGGTCTCATTTGTAGAAACGTCTCTGCACAGGTCTTTAGAGGACAAGTACCATCATTTACGTCAAAGTATTAGGTGAAGAAAAGGATGAATCATTCCGTTACCATTTTGCTTTTACATAGTTACTATCATACATACAATAGACCTTCTATTTGGCAATATCTTAATAAGATACATCATTGAATTAATCATAACAATTAGAGAAATACTTTAGCCATTATACAAAAGTAAATGATTTGACATGGTACATCGAATTGTAAAATTATTTTTATTGTAAATTAGATCTAACGAATCACATGAAATCATATCAGTTTGTAGTTTACTTTCTTTATGTTTGTATCACTCTAACAATTAACATCAAATTTTAACACCACAAAACGTCGTAGGGGTTGCTATAAATTATCAACGGGTCATGATTCCTCCCAAGAGCAAAATTATAGTTTAAGCCAAAATTAGGCAACTTTAACAGTAGGTAGAGAATCAATTACTACCACTTGCAATAGTGTCAAACAAAAAGAAAAAATGGGAAACTGCGTGCGAGCATGTCACTTGAGAATATGATTGCCTAAGAAAGAAGGAGGCAGAGAACATGATGATTTAGATTATGTTTGGGGGATGAGATGAGAATTTTGTGTTTTGTTTTAAAGTTTAAAATATTATTTTTTAGTTTTGAGATTTGAAAAAGTTAAATTGGAATTTGAAAAAGTTATATTGGGATTTGAAAAAGTTGAATTATTTATTATATTTTATATGGAGATTTGAAAAAGTGTAAAAATGAGATGAGATGAAGATGGAAATTTTGAGTAAAACTTGTTTTCCAAACCTATCCTAGTCTTGCTACTCAAGCAATATAGTGAGTTGGAGTCCACTTCATTGAGCAGCAGCCAGATGTTTCGTCCCCAGTTGAACAAGTTTCAGATACTTCCCAGCTACAATACGATGAACTGAAATGATGTAATCACAATCCTTAATCGAAAGCTACCTTTTAAAGATTTTTAAAGCTGCTTATTATTTTATTAGTTCTGCTCTGTCACATCCAACAGCTTGAATCCTCCATCAAACAAATTTCAATTCTTTGTGTTTGCTGTGCATTCTTACCTGTATTTTACTTTTCGATTAATTTCATTTAGGAGAGAGATCATGCAGGCATTCGAGCCTTAAAAATGACAATAATTATATACGAATGAGACTTTTCCCATCACTATTCTTTTTAATTATTAAAATTGTCAATTCGATTTTTAAAATACTTTAAAATTAATTCAATCTCACAATTTTTGAGATTGTGATTTAGAATTAAGATACACATAAATAATAACAAAAATTCTGTGTAGTTATTTTTGTGTATTTTTTACACAGTTTATTAATTTGATTAGTTGTTTCACATTTATTTAATATAAAATAATTATTTTGATTAATTATATTAGTGAAATGTATAAAAAATATATAAAATTGACTAGACGTAGTAGGACTCAGATAATTATAATATTATACAAAGAAAATGGGTGGACTAATTGTCTAAATTAAGCTAATCTGGACGGTTGAAAGTAAATAGAAAAGGATGAAATGAAAACCCAAAAAAGGAAAACAACTGAAATTCAATCCTTATCTTCAAGTTGCCCAACCCTTCCCGGCCACCTGCAACCCCCGGTTCCCAATATCAATACCCTCTCCCTCTCTCTCTCACCACTCGACCTGGTTTTCGCTTTCTCTCTTCACAACCACAGCTCCCACCCACGTACACGAACGCAGCTCTCTCTCTCTCTCTCTCTGTTATCTGTTATGGCATCCATATCTCCTCCGACTCCTCGCAACCTGACCTTTCCAAACCCCAAATTCCCCTCCTCTCACCCTCTCAAACCACCGTCCCATCCCTCTCAGATTCATTCCCTCTCCTTCTCTCGGCTTTCCGACTCCTACCTCTGCCGTTGCCACCACAATCCCTCATCCTCTCCCGACAACTCCACCCACTGGCGATGGGACTCTCTGCTCGGCGACGTCGTCAAGACCGCGATCAAACAGTTCGATTCCTACTTCAACTCGAAACAGAAAGAGGCCAAGGATGTTCGCGATGGTGAGCTGAGCGAGAGCCGAAATGCAGAGGTGGAAGTCGAAGAGTGGAATTGGGATCGCTGGCGCAAGCATTTCGACGAAATCGATGGCGAGGAGCGTATGGTCTCCCTTCTGAAGGTCAATTTGATTTCATTGTTTACGTCTTCTCTATTGCACGAACGTGGGCTTTGCGAGTTTGTTCCTTTTTTTTCTATATTGGGTCGTTTGACGATGAAGAAGTGCCAATTAGACAATGGACATGCTCTAGCGAACAAATTAAAATTTGGAAGGCGTGGATTCCATAGTTGGAGCCTACACAAAGTGCATTGTTGGAACCGGGTTGGAGACTTTTGTTGGGGAAGAATTCAATAACTGGCAGGATAAGAAATTTTTTATAACTATGGCAGGATAAGAAATAAACAGAATTTTTTTTTTCTTTTTTAGATTGAAAAATAGCGTTAATAATTAACTTTAACCCTCCGTAACACTAGGTAACTTTACCAGTTAAACTAGTCGACACCTCGTAATTATTAATTAATTCCCCATCTTTCGCTTTGTGAGTGATGTTTTGACATAGCGTGAGTTCGTCTTTTATGCTTTAAATACACTCTTTAGAGTCTCTACTCAATGACTGCTTTATACATTCGACTTAAAACAGAATTTTTTTTTTTATATTCGCTTGAAACTGTTGTCCTGCTTAGCAACTCCAATATATATTTTTTTTATAGGCTCTATAGGCAACTCCAATGTACTTGCCAGTGAGAAATGTAGAATTTATGATTGATCTTCTAATGAAGTTTCCAGAATCACCCTTTAAACTTCTTGTTATTATGAAAACTTCAAGAAACTAATTAGCGAAACGCTCACGTCACACTTATGTGTGCATGCTATCAAATTACCGGGTTTAATTTTTATCCTGCTTTCTCTTGTGTGGACGTAATTTATTTGCTGATAATATATTTATTTTTTTCTCAACAGTCACAGTTAGGTCATGCGGTATTTGTAGAGGATTATGAAGATGCCGCTAGGCTCAAGGTGGCCATTGCAGCTGCAGCTACAAATGATACTGTTGGCAGAGTGATGTCTCATCTGAATGTATGAAAATAGTCATTGGCACCAAAAAAAAACAAAACAAAACAGAACAGAGCTTTGCTATCCAGCTGCCTACACCACATGCCACACTTGTTTTAATTTTTTTTAATTCCTGCTAAACTAATTAAGTTATTCTACTCATCATCCTTACACCACATACTTGCTAAGGAAAAAAAAATAAAAATATAAAAAATAAAAGCAGATGTGTGGTGTAAGGATGATGAGTAGAATTTTTAAAAAAAAAAAAAACATTTTTTCTGGCTTGTCCTTCATTTTATCTTTCTTTTCTTTTTTGAAATCTTTGTTTCAGAAAGCTATAGAGGAAGAGCGTTTCCAGGATGCAGTTGATATACGTGATAATGCCTGTGCTGGATTGGTGAGTTGCATAAAAAAAATGTGCATCATGATGTGCAAATATGTCTCAGCTCTGGTTGTAAACATGCCTTTTTATGTGCAAGTAGGTGGATTAATAAATGATTCTTGTAGTTGTTTGATGTACATATTTGACACTAATGGCTGGTGATATTTTTCTCATTTGTCTCTGAGAAAGATTTCTGCATGTACTCATTGGTAATCTTTGGTAACTGTTTACCACAACAGCCAGCTTTCCAGTGTTCATAAGGGGTGCGGGTGCCCTGACATTTTGCTTATCTGAGTCAACACACAATATTTGAGTTGCTTCTGTTGTGAATTCTTTTTCTTCCTTACTTTTTTTTGGTGGAAGGGGATGCAGTGTTTAAATAAACCCAAAGTCCATTTGTAAAAGGCAGCGAATAGAAAATCAAGTCAACTAGTTTCCACTGTTGCAAATTTGTTTGGTCCCAAAGAAAATTGCTAGTCTTTTTCCTTATTATTGGCATATCATCAAATTGTTATTTCTTCACAAAATTACTTGGCGCTATGTAGTTTGTTTGTGATTCTGGTTTTCAGGTGGGATGGTGGGCTGGCATTTCAAAAAATGTCAATGATCCGCACGGTCTAATTATTCGAATAACAGCAGAGCATGGAAGATACGTGGCAAGAAGTTTTAGCCCTCGGTAAGTAATTTTTCTTGATTAGTTCGTTCGTTTTGATCCTCAAGTTTTAGTAAAACTTCTTAGTTAAGTGTGGAGGTTTTACATTGCCGTTGTTTTCTGTTGGGTGCCTTTTGTTTTCCTGGGCTTTCTTCTTCTTTTTTTTCTTTCTTTTAGTCGATTTTTGTTGGGAAGGGTTTCTCTCATGGAAGATATCTTGTGTTAATTATGGTTTGGTTCTCCAAGACATTTTTTCATATACTTTTAATTTCAAGCAGTTTTGGTATGCCAACGAAACTTTTCCATTTGGATCCTTCAACACACCATGCTACTTTTTCTTACTATTTGTTTATAAGTAATAAATTATTTCATTGATAAAGAAAATGGGCATAGCCCAGGTACACTGGAAGTATACATGTGAATACACCTATTTAAGAACTAGAAGCAGATACACAAGGAAATCATGGAAGCTAAGGCCATTCAAATCTAGAGCAATGGCCCACAAAAACAAAGTCTTCCAGAAAAAACTCCTAAACTCTTCCATGGAGCGCTGATGATCGTCAAAAAGCCTCTCGTTTCTTTCACACCAAATACACCAAAAAATACAAATAGGAGTCATCTTCCACACAGCCGCGATTTGTGGTGTTCCAGTGATCCCTCTCCAGCTTGCTAACAGTTCCACCACCCTACCCGGCATTACCCAAGCTATTCCCATTCTGCTAAAGAAGTAATTCAAAATATCTCGAGTAAAATCACAATGTATTTTCTTACTATTAAAGATTCTTATATTTTCAAGCCCTGCTGTTCATCAATTTTTAATAGCTTATTTTTTCAGGCAACTTGCTATGGCTGCAGCTGGTGTTCCCTTGTTTGAAATTTTTCTTAAAGTGAATAAGAGAGGTGAATACAAACAGCAGGTATGTTATCTCTACCCATTAAGAGTGAAAATTCTAAGTGTTTCCTTCGTTGGGGGTAGGGAATGGTATTCTATTGGCATTGTGATGACAATTGATATGGCTGCTTTTGTGATCTGATCATTTTTTTTTTTAGTATGGTTATCTAGATTGCATTGGCGAGTGGTCTGCTGATGGTCATGTTTTTGTCTTGATCAATTTTACAAGTTTTGCTAGTTAGGCAACTATAGTTTGATACTCTTAACTCTTGTTTACATAGACTTTGGCAGTGGCGTGCTTTCAGGCATATATGCATACTATTTTCCACAAGTATCTAATTGTACATGCAAATATGCATACTTTCACTCCAACCGAGAGTACACTCATCATTGCATCCTTGTCTGCATGTAGTGGTGGCATGCAATATTTGCATTTAAGCATGCATGTTTCCACCACGTGTTTCAGGTGTTATGTTCCTTTGCACTTTCATGTTGAATGTGTTGTGCCAGTTACTATACTATATAGCACGTTATCTTTACATCGTCATTTTCAGGCTGTGTACTTAAAGCGGAGGGGGGCTTTTGAAGGTTCTCCAACAATACGCACTAAAGCATTGGATGCCACTGGCAGCTTAAATCCTTTAGACTCAACTGAAGACAAAAGTGATCTATTTGTTGTGAATACTGAAGATCCTGAAGATGGTGAGGATAGAGATGATAGTTCTGATCTAGCTGAGGGTCTGTCTGGTTTCCAGAACATATTGAGGGATATGATTCCCGGTGTCAAGGTCAAGGTTTTAAAAGTGACAGCACCAGGGAAGGTAGACAAGGATTTAATATCTAAGGTGATTGAGCAGATAATTGAGGAAGAAGATGAAGAGAAGGACAATGGGATAGAAGGTGTAGAGGCAGAGGACGAAGATGATGGGGAAAGTGACCAAGAGACTGATGAAACTGAAATGGATGATGATCCTGGGATTATTGAAAGCGAAGAGCACAATGAAATTGCCGTTAAAGTTGTTGTAGGTGGTCTTGCACAGAAACTCTCCAACAGTTTGCCTACTAAAGATTTACTTCGAATACCTGCTAAGCTGGAGAAGAAGGGGCATTTGTCATTTTCCTTCTCTATAGAGAAAACCATCAATGAGCAGGATTCTGGTGTCAAGGAACGACCTTCAGTAGATAAATCAGCTAAGCATCAACGCAGCATTGATCATGTTATGTTTGATCTTGCTAAATTCATTGGTAGAGAGAAGATACCCTTAAAGGTTGGTTTTTTGAAGAGTGCTGACCCACCCAATACATGCCAAAGTGACAAACTGTTTCTTTAGTGAAGTTTTTCCTATCAAGTATGCTTAGTTGTAACCTTTGCTTTAACTGTCAGGTTCTCAAAGATGTTGGTGAATTAATAAATCACACGCTCAGACAGGCTCAAAATCATCAACCGCTGTCCGGATCAACAACCTTCAGTCGCATTGAAATACCAACGACTCCAGATCCTCTAAATGGTGATTTTCTTTGGAAATGTATCGCTTTTGTATAATGATGAGATTATAGATGAAACTAGACGGTTATGATATTTGTTTTTTATGTTTCTAAATCCTAGAATATGTTACCTGTTTTTTATCTTATTCCCTTAAACCAACTTACAGTAGTATTGAGGTGCCGTTTGGATAGTAAGTTGAGATGAGATGAGTTGAGATGAAAGTTGAAAACTAAATAAAATATTGTTAGAATATTATTTTTTAATATTCTTATTGTTTTGAGAATTGATAAGTTGAATTGTTCATTATATTTTGTGTGAAAATTTGAGAAAGTTGTAATAATGAGATGAGATGAAACAATTTCACTATCCAAATGGGACCTAAGAGTTCAGAATATGTCCATTTTATCAGGTCTATACATTGGTGCACATGGCCTGTACTCCTCAGAAGTCATTAATCTAAGCCGCAAATTTGGTCAGTGGCAAGAGGATGGTGGAAAAAAGGAGCCATCAGAACTTGAGTTTTATGAATATGTAGAAGCAGTGAAACTTACAGGTGACCCTTATGTACCAGCCGGCAAGGTAATTTCTTAAAACCAATTCTTGTGTTATCCATATTTTGATAGAGCCAGATTTTGTGGAGCTTAATAACAGAAGTCACTTTTGCATTGCTGGTATAAAACATAATTTTGTGCTTCCCTGTAGTGTGCGGTGGCTCCACATTTTTTTAAAAATAAGTGTTGGCTCCATGAAATTCATAAATGCCTTTTTTTTTTTCTTCTTTTTTATTGGCACCGGGTGTCCAGGAACAGTGTCCCGACTAATTTCGGGGGTGCATAGGCCCTCGCCAAGGAGTTTCCCTCAAGTGCACCTCGGGTTATTTAAGGGAAAAATCCTCCAGTCCGATGGCCCCTAGAGATTGTTTGCACCCAAGGGGATTTGAACCTTAGACCTGGGGGGAGCATACCCCCAAACCCAAGGCCTTTACCACTTGAGCCAACTCCTAGGAAGACTTCTCTTTGAATTTTTGCTTTTTGGGCACTAAAACTAAAAGGAAGACTTTTCTTTGAATTGTCAGAAATTCTGTTCTTGTAAAAGACATAATTGCATCTTTGTCTGCTATAGCTGGTAGATTTTACCAAGTATTGGATGTAAACCTGCTATAGCTTGTGGGTTTATGTTAGTTTTAAGGTTAAAGGACAATAACAAACTTTATAGATAACTAAATAGTATGGCCATATGAGTTGATTTTTTTTTTTTTATATAAGTATGACCATATGAGTTGATGGCATTGGTACCTAACGAAAGATATCTAGCCGGTGTGAGTCACAACAAACTTTCTTGATAGAGGTGAAGATATAGCTTTTAACGGTTGTTTAGAGCTATTTCAGAGGCTATTTATGACAAAGAAGTACGCTATCCACAATTTGTATGGGATATTCATAGAATTTAGAATTTCAAAGGATTTTTACTTTCTATGAAACTAAGGGCTGGTTTGGGGAGTGAGATGAGATAAGAATTTTGTGAATAGTAGTAAGATAGTTTCTGAATAGTAGTGAGATAGTTTGAGTTGAGTATTTTTTGGGTTTTAGGAAAGGAGAGTGAAAAAGCTGAATAAAAATATTTTAAAGTTAAAATATTGTAAAAATATAGTTTTATAATATTTTTTTTTTTGGGAGATTTGAAAAAGTTGGAATTGTTTTTTTTTTTATTTGAAAGTTTGAAAAAGATGTAATGATTAGTTTGAAAAAGTTGTAATGATCCGTTCGAAAATTTTGTATTAGAATTATGTTTGGGAATAAGATGAGATGAGATGAAATGAAATCAGATGAGAATATTGTGTCTCATCTTAGACCCTAAACCTGCCCTAAATCTATTATTTTGCCTCTAAATCCATTTTTCCCAACACAATTTAACTTTTAACCACACCCCCCCCCCCCCCCCCCAAAAAAAAACCAGTATTCGTTCAATATATCAAAGACAAGTACGGTGACTACTTTTTAAAAAATGTGCAGCGACTATTTTGAAATATCCCTGCTTTCTAGCTCTACATACAATTGACAAATTTGTATGGATATTCTGCTACAGTTGCTGTGTCTTAGTCAACTAGGGGGTTGCTATGGCAGTTATATTGTCCAGCACTGTTGTTTTTTCTCTAGCCTCTCCCCATTTTTGTTGCTAAAACAAATCTGCATTTTATCATTTTTTTAGATGAAATCTACTAATATTTATGAGGGATGTGTAATTGATGTTCACTGTTGAGTCTTAGGAATACTATAGTTTCATGATAATGAGACTGGGTTAATTTGTAATCTAAAACTTGGTACATGTTACTCATAAAAAAATGGTACATGTTGCTGGTCCTGAGGCACATTTACCTCCGTGGTAACTGATTTATTTATCTAGTTTGTCTCCCAAAGCAATTACACTCTTTGTTTCTGCAGGTTGCATTCCGTGCAAAGGTTGGGAAAAGATATCAGCTTCCTCATAAAGGGATCATTCCAGAAGAACTTGGAGTGGTATATATTTAGCTCATGCTGCTGAGTTTTTCTGATGAAGTCTCCATTTCTGTATTTCTTTATTGCCCTTTTCTCTTTTCTTTGAGTTGAAGAGCTTCTTGCGATCTTGTTGGCTACTCAGATTGCACGCTATAAGGGTCAAGGGAGGCTTGCTGAGCCTGGGTTTCGCAATCCTCGATGGGTTGATGGTGAACTTGTTATTCTTGATGGAAAGGTCTACATTTTGCTGCAATATATATGATCATATTTTTCCTGTACCTTTACTTTGCTGTTTCCGCATAGGGATACTGACTGCATCTTATACCTTCAATGGAATTCTGCAGTACATTAAAGGAGGGCCTGTTGTTGGATTTGTCTATTGGGCCCCTGAATATCATTTCTTGGTTTTCTTCAATAGGCTGAGGCTTCAGGAGTAGATTCTTAATGTACATCCGTTGTTCCAGCTTGTAAATTCTTTATTCAGATTTTGTAAGGTAAGTTCCCTTCATGTATAAAAAAAGAAAATTTACATGCAGTGCCATGAGTACCTGGGGTTTACTTTCTTTATGATAGTTAGCTGGGGTCTACTTTCTCTAGACAGTTAATTAAATGTGAGTGTGACCTTACAAATATTGCCATGTACATCCTACTGTTGGGATGAGGCTTGTCATTTGTCACCATCTATCCTTTGGAAAAGGCGGTCCAATAGCGTATAGCATAGCATGCATGCATAATCTGTGTTAATTTTAGTTGCCCCCTTAAGTTGAGTATGGGATAAGTTTTTTGAAAGAAGCATTCTGTGCACCCTTTGATATGAACATCACTAATAGCAGTGGCCTACAATTAGATTATTAAATGCATAGTATATCACTTGCTTTCTTATGATGCTGAATGCTTGTTAATATCTGGAGGCATCGCAGGCAAACAAAAAAAAAACACTTAAGTGAGTTCACTTGGAACCAAATCTGGTTTACACCCTTTTGTTATTGGGTGAATTTAATTAGATGGAAACTCTGGGGTTGTTCAGTTGAGAGTTATAATTGCAGGGTTTTCTGCGTACAACCTGTACTTTTCAAATGTAATTTCCCCTTTTGTGACACAATGCGGAGCCTGGTTTAAAATGTTTTAACAGATTTTAAGATCTCTTACTATGATTTCCTTTATGATCTTTGTTTTGCAGTCCGAAGATATATATGACTGAATACCCGGAGTTCTTCAGTCATCAGGCCCATGCTCACTCAACTGATCAATGCACTTGCAAGCATTCTTGACTCAGCAAGCGTGGCCATCATATATTTAAAATACAATGAATGGCCCCTTCCATTGCTCCCCCTTTCTGGGCAACCCTTTCATCAGTGTATTTTTGAATAGTTGTAGTAGTGCTGCATATCAGTTGTCAATTATCAGGGTTTTTGTCTTGTAACTGGATGCAGTATATTCATCATATTCTAACCTGTAGATGGTCTTAGGAAATACCTTAAACTAGAGATGTAAATATGTGAGGCCTGTTGATGGCCTTAATTTTCGGATGCAGTTCAAATACGGAATTCAAGTGGGATGCAGCCAAAATTCTTTTTCATAATTAATATTAGAAATGCACCATTTACTTCCATTGGCAACCGATTGAACCCTTTTTTCCCCTTTTCAGTTAGTTTTATCTTTATGCTTGCACCATGCAAGTGATGTGGCTAGATGGACACCATAGTTCAATATTTTGTTACGTTTGCTAAGAAGTTGTGCAACAGTGACTGAACCATAGTTTGTCCCGCAAGGATCCGTGATATGATAACACAGGTTCTCTCCTATAGAGTGCCTGTGGCTGTCACCTTCTCCTTAGGATGTGAACCCCCTTAGTCTTTCACCTTATGAAATTCCTGGGCCTTTCATAGTTGCAGTGTTTCTTGACTCTTTTACTTATTTCCTTGTTCTCCCTGACGAGCCTGTATGGTGTTGAAAACCGAACAACTGATCATCATGCTAACAACTACGAAAATCACGTACAGTCGTACACACGGTGAGCCTAAGTTCTAGTTGCAGATGGTTAAACATTCAAAGCACTCCAATGGGGTTCATATTAATGAACAGATGCTTGGTCTTATAACTCACTGGACCACACGTTGATGATATTATTTTCAGTCATGGGGATCCACGCTCTCCATATTTCTCGCACAACTTTCTTTTTTTCTCCATCCCAACGTAATTTGCACACAAATTTATTCAAAGAGTAAAAATACACGCACGCCCTACAATTTAACTGAGCGATGCCCTCTATATGCCGCTGAACTCTAGCTCATGGTTTCTTCTGTGCGTGAAATGACACTTCACTTGCTATTTTTGCTCCTCTTCCTTTTGCCATGTATAGGCCAACATGATGCATGAACTCCTGCCAATAACCAAGATATTTTCTGAATCCCTATGTCAGATTGTCTGACATTAGAGCCTTACAAAGAATTGAATAAGTTCATAAAAATCCCTCGTAGGAGAGCCATAAAGTTTATGAAATGTCAAATTCCTCTTTGGACTATGAGAAAACAGAGTATGAGGGGAAGTTTATGTGATCTCAGCATTGTTAAAAGCAAATATGATAACAATCACAGTATTAAAGACCTGGGGATGAGCTAAAGCTCCTTTGATGTTCCTGGCAACGTGGAGAGGAAGATCAAATGTCGCACATCCACGGGAATACACCACCACATCCTCCAGAGGTGTGAGAAAACCATGGTTTCTAGCTGATAATGTAGAGCAAACGAAGTCCAGCACACAGATATCTGTGCATATCCCTACAGCCAATATCTTCACCAAGACAAGCCATAAACAAAATCAATCATGCTTGACAATTCAAATAAAAAGTACTTTTGATAGGTTACAAATTCGAATTAGAAGTTAGGAAGATATATTCAACAAATAGATAGAGATATGGACGGATTTGGTTTGGATACAGTTTTCCATCATAAATTCTGAAACAAATTTTGAAAACACTTACAGCTTTGATCTGATTCTTCTTTACCCAATCCACAAAAACATTTGAGCCATCATCCTCAGTTGAACCCAAGTATCCATCAATGCAGTCTTTGCGTCTGATTGTCACATTAGGTTCATTCTCTAACCATTGCAGAGCTGTAGTGGAAGAAACAAACATGAGAGACAGAGAGAGAGCTTATGCATGGCATTCCAATTAGCTAGCCACCCTACCAATATCAAGGCATGTACAGACAAAAAATAAAATGACAATTCAGAAAATGACATTAATATATATATATATATATATATATATATATATATTCACACATATATATTGTGAAAACAAGGACTTGCCAACATAATCATAAGATTTCAAAAAGAAAAAACAATACTTTACCTTGTAACCTTTTAACAGCCATAATATTTGGTTAAAAATCCATTAGGGATTGTGACCCAAATATTAAAGGAAGATAAAGTTCAAGCAGAAGACTACCAAGACCGAGGACCTTTTCATGCAGTGTTTTCCCCTCAGCGCAACTGGGAAATAACTAATATTGCTTATTTTGGCAGTTGCATCTGATATCAAACTCCAGTTTTATTGTGTTTATTCATGAACTAATAGAAATTGGTCTTCTAGTAAACCCAAAGATACACAACAACAAATCAGCTGATTTGATCACCATAAACAATTTTAACAATCATTTCAACAACAAAGATTTTCTTAGCTAGGTGTCATGTGATTAGATACGAACAAACAGGCAAGCAATCACATGCACTATAAATTCATTAGAAAAGAGAAAACATAAGTGATTACCAGGAACCAAATTTGACTCATCGGTGCCAGCAATACAGTGAGGAGGATAGGGTTCCTCCGGTTTGTCAGGATGATGAGAATCAATAAATGCCAGAATAGGCCATTTCTTCTCACAGAACAGTCTGGCTAGCCTTTCTGATTCATTGATCATTCGTGAAATCTGGCTATTAGGCTCTCTTGGAGCCTGAAACACAACACAACATATATTATGGAACAAAACAACATTTTTGGAGACATGGTGCCCCAGAGAGAGAGAGAGAGAGCAAATGAAGCAAATTGTGTGTCACAACTCACAAAAGCTAAATGGAAGATAATTATCTTGTAACTACAAATAAAAGTATCTAAAACAAAAACCAATAGAGAACTGTAAAGGGATGAAAACCAGAAGACATTAGCTAGGTATTTGAAGTTTACCATATTTCCAAAACCAACAGTGCAGAAACCATTGATGATGTCGACAAGGACTAGACCAGTCACAACATCTTCATGCAATACCACGGACTCCTGCTCAATAGGAATCTCACCCCTCAATAGATCAATTCCTGGAGACACCATTTTAGTTTACATTCATAACTTTGTTCCCAGCTTCAGTGTTATACTCCAACCAATGTACATTGGGTGCAACCAGGATATTGGCCATACAAATATATAGAATTAAGTAGCACTCCACAATGGACGCAGCATGTGGATATGCTTCGTAAATAAAAATAAAAAAATAAAAAATAAAAACTAATCGAGAAATGGCCTGAGACGTACGTGCGCATACGCATGAGTACGTACGTAGTACTCCAAGTAAATCCTCAACGCGTACAGGTACAGCAATGCGATTCTAAGTACTCTACTGCCAACGTTCTTGGTTGGATAAGATTAACAGTAGCCGTCAAGGATGGTATCAAGACACAGTGAGAGGGGCATGCAGGGTCACATTGGTGGTAGCTATTAATTAACCTATTGACTTGCCATGCATGCATTCTGAATAACATAATTAAGGTCTAAAAGTATATCCATTTAAAACCTTGCCGATGTGCTATGGATTGATATATGGATATCCTTGGCCATATACTTCTCTGAGTTGGGTTTTGGGGATTATGATTATTTATGAACGTGAAACCCAGAGCGTCTTCCTTTGTCTGTTCCTTGCTTACAGTGATATACCCTAGGACTTCAACCTTTTTCGACCGGCCGAGGGTGCTGTCCGATCCCAAGTTATGGATTACATTCGTTTAGTACTTAGGGTCAGTTTTTTGGATTTTTGGGTGGAACAACACAAATATATACGCGTAATTAATTTGTTTCATTTTTCTGAGAGTTTCGGCCTATATATTTCTCCCTTTGGCTCGTTGGTTTTCGACCTGTACGTTTTGCGCTTTTCTTATTTAATTAGGTTAGGGTGATGTATATGTAGTTTATCACCCAGATTTCTTTCAAGCCAGTGCAGTTGGATGGCGATAGGTTAGGGTGATGTATATGTAGTTTATCACCCAGATTTCTTTCAAGCCAATGCAGTTGGATGGCGAGATGAGATATAAAATGAGATGATTTTAGATAAAAGTTGAAAGTTAAATAAAATATTATTAGAATATTATTTTTTAATATTCTTATTATTTTAGATTTTGAAAAAGTATAATTATTTATTATATTTTGTGTAAAAATTTAAAAAAATTATAATAATGAGATGAGATGAAATACTTTCACTATCCAAACGGTATAATTCCTTATGCGATTTAAAGATTCCTTTTATATATATATATATATATATATTGCACTTTAGTAATAATGATGGGACAGTTTCACTTAGCTCCAAACACTAATATTCATGTTAACATTTTTTTATTGCAAGATGGGAAGGAAATAGAAAGGAAACTAGACAATGTTTTATCTTCTTTCAAACCTTACCAAGTAATTAAATGCAATTTCTTTTTCCTAAAAAGAAACTAATTACAAGGGGTTGGGATACGACCCAACAAAAATCCAACAAGTATAGCAAATAGCAAATAAATTTAATACATATTTTATATAAAAAGGGCCAAAAGATAAAGCCTAATAGTGGCTATAGCTACTTATGAAAATTTATCTTTTAAATCAAATTATGTTATATAAATTACTGGTGTAAAGAATTTTAAATAGGATTACTCTTTTAAATATTGGGTGCTATCTTCTTAAACTTGAAAGTCCAATTTTTTATCAACACGGCCTTCGTAAACACTACATCTAAATGACCATCTAACTTTCTAACCATTAAGCTAGGTTTGGATGTTGAGATGAGTTAATTTGAATTGTGAATAGTAATATAAAGTGGGTTCCATTGAGATGGGTTTAACTTTTTTAGATCGAGATAGATTTAACTTTTTAAGTTGAAATGTATAAAATAAATTGAGATAATTTTTATAACTTTTTATGGCAAGTTGAAAAAATAGTAGGTCTCATTAATGATTAGTTTAAAATGAGTTGAATTTGGTTCAACAACCAAACACAACCTCATCTTCTGCTCTTAGGTATCTCAAGAGTAATATTCGCATTATGTTTTCGTGACAAGTTATATTAATATATGTCTATCACCTTAAGCATAAAATATATATATATATTGAGTTGGATTAACTAATTCCACGTTTTTTTTTCTTCCACGATGTTACACAGCTAGTTGTGTTATATCTATGATCTATATGGTTAAATGAATTGATTTTTTCAATAAAATTTCTAGTTTCGAAAAAGGAAAAATATTAATGTCCATGGAAATAGGTTTTCAGCACCACCACTACTAATTTACTAATGGTAAGAAAAGAAGAAAGAGCATGAATGACGGGCCAATACTCCTAAAGTTGTGCAATGTGCAAACTGAAATCATCCTAAAGTCGTCTCTTTGCGGTTCTGGATCAAGAGTTGCAGTCATGGCTTCAGAAGATTAATTAATTAGATGGTGTTAATGAATTTATATCACCATGTGGAACTCGATCATCTACCCAAGGAGACGAAGGCTTCGCTGAATTCGCTCCAAACTTGTTGAATGGCCTCTGCATAGTAATTTGTTGACTATAACTTTATTTTGCATATAATATATAGCTATGGGGATGTTCAACAGAAAGTAAATCCTAGATGAGGAACGTTTCGGACAGGAGTCACCTCTAAGTTAGGTTTATCGGAAACCAATAGATTGCGACACGTAAGCCTTCCATGGTATGTTATGGTGGGGACGCATACGGATAAGCTGCTCTCTTTCTCTTTCGTTCTCCCCAATTTAGAAAGGCCTCTATCTCTGTGCAATTTATATAGGAAATTTGAGCTGCTCTCTCTCTCTCTACTTTGACTCTCTCTCTCTGCGATTTCAGAAACTTGGGTTCTCTCTCTCTACTTCGACGCCTCTCTCTCTCTCCTTCCCTCTCTCTCTCGACTCTCCCTCTCTCAATCGGCAAATTCCTCAGGTAAATTTTGGAATCCTAATTTTTTTTTCCCTAATTTTTCCAATCCCTAATTTCTAATGGTGTGTATTTTGTTGTAGGATTTTTGCCATTGCGCACAAGTTTAGAGCAGATCATGGTTTAGCCAAAATGAGTCGTGTTACGTTCCAGTAGTACTAGCCTCTACATATAATTACATGTTAAGCAAGGCAAAAGCTCCATAAACTGAAACTGATATTTACACATGATGAGGTACATGCATTCGCAAGTAAAGCAGATCAAAGACAGACAAAACTAGGGGTGGGCAGCGGGGCCCCGCCCCCGCTGCCCCGCCCCGTTTCCGCCCCGCCCCCGTGTGGCGGGGCGGAGCAACCCGTCGGGCAGATGCGGGGGGCGGGGTCACCCGCCCGCATCTGCCACCCAACCCGGGGACGGGGGCGGGATAGGGGTTTCCCCCGCCCCGGATTTACCCCGCCCCGCCCCGGGTTCTTATATATATATATATTATAAATATATAATATAATTATATAATTATTACATATATATTTTAAAAAAAAATAACCCAGGCATGAAACGGCGCCGTTTCATGCCTGGGTTTAATTTTTTTTTACCCTCCCAGGCATGAAACGGCGCCGTTTCATGCCTGGGTTTAATTTCTTTTTATCCTCCCAGGCATGAAACGGCGCCGTTTCATGCCTGGGTTTAATTTTTTTTTACCCTCCCAGGCATGAAACGACGCCGTTTCATGCTTGGGATTAATTACCCCAACCCCCGGGCCCCCCCCCCCGAACCCCTTCTTCCCTCCCGAGCATCCAGCCTTCCACTTTCCAGAATCCCCTATCTCTCTCTCGACTCTCGCCTCTCAGTCTCTCTTTCTGTGAATCGATCGCTGTCATCCCTGTGTGCTGTCACCGTCGCCGTCGCCGTCGCCATCACTAACCGTAACCAGTGACTCGTTCTTCATCTTTGTCACCGAAGGTAAGAAACCCTAAATTTAATCCCAATTTTTTTTTTTGTGATTTATGTTATGGAATGGAGATTGGAGGAAGGATGGGTTTAACCGGAGATGGAGGATGGGATTTTGTGAATTGTGTGCTGTGGAGACTTGATTGTGCATGTGGTTTAAATTTTCGTTGGTTGATCGTTGATGAATCTGTCCAATTTTGTTTGCAAATTGCAATATGTAATGTTGTAATTTCGAAACCCTAAATTAATTTAGGGGTTGCAAAGATTGAAACCCCTAAATTAATTTAGGGTTTCGGATTAATCTAAACCCCTAAATTAATTTAGGGGTTTCAATCTGTGAAATCCCTAAATTAATTTAGGGTTTCGGATTAATCTAAACCCCTAAATTAATTTAGGGGTTTCAATCTTTGAAACCCCTAAATTGGTTTCAATCTTTGAAACCCCTAAATTAATTTAGGGGTTTCAAAGATTGAAACCCCTAAATTAATTTTCGGATTGGACCCCTAAATTAATTTAGGGATTTCAATCTAAACCCCTAAATTTTATTCTGTGAAATCCCTAAATTAATTTAGGGGTTTAGATTAATCCGAAACCCTAAATTAATTTAGGGGTTTCAAGATTGAAACCCCTAAATTGGTTTCAATCTTTGAAACCCCTAAATTAATTTAGGGGTTTCAAAGATTGAAACCCCTAAATTAATTTTCGGATTGGACCCCTAAATTAATTTAGGGATTTCAATCTAAACCCCGGGATTTTATTTTTTTGTAGTTATTAAATTTTTTTTTTCAAATAGACTATACGAAGATTACACGTCGTAGGCTTGCACAAATTATTTTTCTTTCTATTTTCTTTTGTGAATAATTTATTTTTTTAAATATAATTCAAGGGCATATAACTTTCGTGCAATCTTTATAAAAAATATTGAATCTTATCATTTAATGATAGAATCCGTCATTTATTTTTTAAAATAGACTATGTCCAATGACCAAGTATTATTATGTGATTAGTTTAGCTTAATAATGATTTTAACATAATGTTGTGTGTAATAGATAAAAAATTATAATTACACACAAAATAATTATGGAAACAGTCTAATGCTATTTGTAAGTTTATTTTTATAAGATTTTTTTGAGTTCTAAACATTTTTTTTCATTAAATTGTCCAAAAATTAATCTTCTTATTGGTTATAATTGTCCAAAAATTAATCTTTGAAACCCCTAAATTAATTTAGGGGTTTCAAAGATTAGTTGGCTTGCACTGTTAATTGCTGAATGTTTGTTGGTTTAAAAAAAAATTGTCACTTGTTTGGTTGCTATGTTTTCTATTAATTCAGATTTATTGTTTGCTTTAGTTCATGGATATGCCAGCAGATTCTAGTGCGAGCTCTCCTTTCCAGGCTGAGGGCACCCCTACCCCTACCGCTACACCTCCTACTCATACCCCTACCCATACCTCTACCCCTACGGTACCTTGCCCCGCCCCTAAGCCCAGCAAGAAACCTGCTTCAATAGTTTGGAGTCATTTCACCAAACTAGAGGGTGGTGACCCAAGTAACCCCCAAGCCAAGTGTAACCATTGTGGGAAAATTTATGGGTGTCACTATAGGAAACATGGCACCTCACAATTAAATGTGCACTTAGAAGAGCAATGCAAAAAAAGTCCAATATTAAGATCACTACAAGAGAAAAGCCAATCTAGGCTAGATATTGGACTTCAAAAAATGGCTGATGGGACTAGTGGGGGTGCAACTTTGAGGGGGTATACTAAGTATGATCCCGATGAGTGTAGACGACATCTAGCTCGTATGGTCATTATGGACGAGCTACCTTTTCAAGTTGTTGATGGGAAAGGGTTCCAAGCGTATTCTCGCTACTTGGAACCAAGGTTTAATATTCCTTCTCGCCACACGGTGGCAAAGGATGTAAAAAAAACATTTTTATATTGAAAAAGAGAAGTTGAGGGGTCAATTGGCGAATCAATTTGTTTGTCTCACCACTGACACATGGACATCAGTTCAAAATTTTAATTATATGTCTTTGACTGTGCATTTTGTTGATTGTCATTGGACGTTACAAAAGAAAATTATAAAATTTTGTAAAATCACCGATCATAAGGGTGAGACAATTGGAAAGGCCTTGGAGGCCGCAATAAAGGAGTGGGGGTTGACCCGGGTTGTTACAGTCACAGTCGATAATGCCTCGTCTAATGATGTTGCATTGGGACATCTGAAGACCTATCTTAGAGAGGCAAATAAGACACTTATGGGTGGTGAGTGTCTGCATGTGAGATGTGCGGCACATATTCTGAATTTGATTGTCACTGATGGTTTGAGAGATCTTCATGACTCGATTGCTCGGGTTAGGATTGCTGTGAGATGGGTGAGATCTTCTCCTTCGAGGTTGGAGAAATTTATGGTTGCTGCGAGATCTGCTGGCCTAACATCTAAGAAGGGCCTTTGTACTGATATGCCTACACGATGGAATTCAACATTTTTGATGTTGGAGGCGGCCCAAGAGTATAAGCTGGCATTTGCATTATTGGGTGACGAAGACATCCAATATGTAAAGTATTTTGATGATCACGGGGGATTGGGAAAACCAGTAGAGGATGATTGGGAAATTGTAGCTGTTTTTGTAGAGTTTTTTAGGCTCTTTTACGATGTCACCACGAGACTATCTGCCACTTTGTACCCTACATCCAATGTTGTATGTCAGCAAATATGTAGGGTAAAAGAAGAATTAGATGACATGGTCGCGGGTGGTCATATTAGGCTCCGGGAGATGGCTTTGATTATGAGGACAAAGTACGACAAGTATTGGGGAGATTTAACTAGGGCTAATATTTTGTTATATGTAGCTGTCGTCTTTGACCCGAGGTATAAGTTGGATGGCATGATATTTGGATTGGGCCTTGCGTACGGGCAAGTATGGGCGGAGCTTATTGCAGCAAGGGTTCGGGAAACCCTTGGTAGATTATTTGATGAGTTTACCACCCTGCGGGGTGGTAATATTGCGGCACCTACACCTACCCCATCAGCGTCAGGGATTCCAGAAGTCGAGGTTGGGAAAAGACGTAGATTGGAGTGGGGTGAGAGGTATGAGCAGACCCCCTTCCTTCGGAGTTCTGTAGAGGCTCAGTCAGAGATAGATAGATACTTATCAGCAGAGCTTCTACCATTTTCACGAGACTTCGATATATTAAGTTGGTGGAAGGTGAATGCCATGAAGTATCCCATCCTTGGAGAGATAGCCCGCACACTTTTGGCTATCCCTGTTAGCACCGTAGCCTCAGAGTCGGCTTTTAGCACCGGAGGGCGTGTATTAGATTCATTTCGGAGTTCATTAGCTCCTACCACTGTGGAGGCTTTGATTTGCACGCAGAATTGGATCAAGGGAACTCCAATTCATGTTCCGGATGTTCTTGAGTATGAGGAGGCCGACGTCGAGGAGGAGGGTGATGATCAGCCTGGATCTGGTATTTATTTTAAGTTTATTTTTTAATTTCTTATTTTAATTTATTTATTTTCATTTAATTGGTATTCATTAGTTTGATTTCAAATTTAATTGTTATAGTGATACATGAGACGTCTACAGCTACCTCTGATGCAGTATGACTTTGTATTAGACCTACCATTGCCATGGTTTGCACAATTTCTCCCTTAATTATTTTTTGCATTTAAAATTTTGTTTCATCTTTATAACTTTATAATTCTCATCTGTTTTATTTTTAACTTATTAATATTTCAAGTTTTAGAACTTATTTACTTTTATGATCTTCATTTGCAGTCTCATAGCAGTCGACACAACTCACCATTCAATGAACTCACCGCCACGATTCCACCCCAAAATCAAATTGAGAAGTTATTATTTTGTCAATTTACAATTAATTGTAATGTTGCTACAATACTTAATTGTACAATTTGTAATATTTATTTTTTTTAGAGGAGTTTGTAATAGTTTATTAGTTCTCTTAATTTGTATTTTGTATAATTGTAAACTACTTATTTTAGCTTAGTGCCTTAGTAATGATTAGTGATAATTATTATTTAATTAGTTAATAGTTGAAACTTAGTATAATACTATAATCTATATATATTATATATTTTTTTTCAGTTTTAAAATATATAAATTAAATTCTAGACCTAAAATAGCCCAAAAATAGATTTTGGGCCCAAAGTAGCCCAAAAACAAATTCTGGGCCATTTAGGGCCCAGAAAAATATTCTGGGCCAAAGGCCCAATAGTGGGGGGTGCGGGCGGATGGAGGCCCACCCCCGCACCCCGGCCACCGGACGGGGTACCCCGCCCCCGCCCATGCGGGGGCGGGGTACGGGGGAAATTCCCCACCCCCCGCATATGCGGGGGCGGGGGGCGGGGGAGGGGTGACCCCGCCCCGTAGGGGGCGGGTATCACCCCTAGACAAAACTATGAAAACTAAACCTGGGTTGGGTTATAGCACATGATACAAAAGGTGCAAAAAAATGATGAAACGACAAACTTAACTCGGAAAGTAAAGAAAACAACATTCAAGCCAAATCAGGAAAATATGTGGATTAACAGTACTGAAACCATTCTCCATGCACCTAATTATATCTGCAGGTTTCTTTGTTCTACCAAAAAGGCCGTCTAGACCTCTTGGAGCCAATCAAAGGATGGTTAATTTCTGGAATGGTGAAACCATCCTCCATGCACCTTTTGTTGAATTTTATGTTTGTAGCTTCCTTCCTCGCTTTGAACACATATGGCCCTGCTATTTTTTGAGGACATTGAAGAGTAGGTTGTTGAGGGACCCAAACTCCGAAATTAATCTCAAGCGATAAAGTATCCATATTGCTCTCAAGATCAGCAAAGAAAGATCGAGAGCAGAGAGATGGAGAGCAGAGAGAGCGAGAGAGATGGAGAGCAGAGAGGGCAAAGAGAGATCGAGGGCAGAGAGGGCGAGGTCATGAGAGATAGGAGTCGGATCCAGTGAGAGAGCAGAGAGAGAGGGGGAGGGGGAGTAGATGTGCGCTCACTACATGTCTTTTTCTTATTGGTCTCCGATATTGGGGGTTCATAGGAGTCACCGGTCTAAAGATTTTCTCATCCTAGATATAAAGCTTGATGCTACACAATTCTCCAACATCCATTGGGTTTATTATAAGAAATAATCTTCCCAACTTCCTACTATTCACCACACTCCACACTCCACTTTTTTTTTTTAATTTTTTTTTATCAAATATTTTTTTTATGAATAGTGAATAAAAAATTTGAAATATTTAAAAAAAAATAAATTCAAAAAAAATATTAAAAAAAATATTAAAAAATATTAAAAAGTATGGAGTGTGGAGTGTGGGTGAATAGTAGGAGGTTGTGTAGCATTTCTCTTATTATAATTCAAACTTGGGGTTCCTTTGTGTTATTAACGATCTTCATCTATTAAAATAAGAGAAATGTTTTTTGACATAAATAAATTTTATAAAAATAAATTCATAAACTGATATGATTTGATGTGATATATTAGAATTAGATTATAAAATTACTTTTATTATAAAACAGATATAACGTATCATATAATACCGTGTTAATGTAACGATTTAATTTTGATTTAACCACTTCTCTTACAATAAATTAGAGAATTCGTCACAGATATGTTGGTAACTACACTAACACAATAGTTCCTCACAAAAGCCTTTTTTGATTTGTTTTCCTTTATTCCCAAGTCTCTTTCTGATTGGAACTTTACTCCCACCGTCATGTTCTTTCAGTTTCCCATTTCCATACCAATACGGCAATGCCTCTCTCTCTCTCTCTCTCTCTTCTATAAATTTCCCATTGCTCATCTCACGTCCATTTTCTTCCTTGTGCTTATTACTCATTTG
Organism: Cyclocarya paliurus; assembly: GCA_029856935.1. NCBI lineage: Eukaryota > Viridiplantae > Streptophyta > Magnoliopsida > Fagales > Juglandaceae > Cyclocarya > Cyclocarya paliurus. The sequence goes on along the minus strand of CM056957.1, from coordinate 1,872,564 downwards.
GCTTCTTCTACCATTGATTTCATCTGGGAATCTCTCATTCTTTCAGTTCTTGCCCTAAACTCTTGGGTTTTCATTTGTTAATCTTTGTTAGCTGCTTTGACTCTCACATCTTTTTCACCTCTAAGGCTGCATTTCCCTTCCATCCCATTTGGCTAGTTCCCATTCCCTCTGTTCTTGCACGAAATCTTTGATCTTCACTTGTTACATTTCAGTTCTTGGATTATCAAGAGATATCAATTTTGGTTCTTGGGTTGTGTTCCTTTCTCTTCGATTCACTCTTTTTTTCTTTCTGAACTTTGATTCTAATTACAATGTCGCAAGGCTATGCTATAGAGCTTTACTTCGAAACCGCCCTCGAAAACCAGGTCTTGAAGGCCTGGAACGTGCTCGCTAGCCGCAAAATCAGCACGAAACTCATCGAAATCCAATCCCGTCCACATATCACCCTCTTCTCCAGCCCCTCTATCGATCCTCCGATGCTTGAAAACGTTCTCAAGAGCCTTGCTTCGAAGCAGGAGTATTTGCCTCTATCTTTCTCTTCAATCGGAACTCTTCCCGATGAAAGCAACCTGCTTTTTCTCTCGCCGACGCCATCGTTGTCGCTTCTCCAGTTCCAGGCGCAACTGTGCGATGCAATGCAGAAGGAAGGGATCGAGATTTCGGAAGAGTATAGGCAGAACTCTTGGATTCCTTATTGCGCGGTGGCTGAGGAAGTGCCGACCACTCGGATGGCCGATGCATATAGCCTAGTGCGGAAGTTGAAGTTGCCGTTTTCTGGGTATGCAGTGGACATAGGCTTGGTGGAGTTTCCTCCGGTGCGTGAGGTTTTCTCATTTGTGCTTGGAAATTCGGAAGAGGCATGAGGTTTCAAAGCCTTTCCTTATGTGTTAGTCTGAACCTCTGTTTTCCCTCTCTTTTTGGTTTGAACCTCTGTTTTCCCTCGTTTTTGGTTCTTGTTTTCTCTTTCCCGTATGATTGCGGTTGCTTTGATGTTACTGTAGATTGATAACAATGGCGCTATTCAGAGCATATTTTCAAGATTTTTTTTTCCAAAGTTTGTAACTGGCCACTCCAAAAATCTCAGGAGTTGTAAAATTCTTACTATTCAGATTCTTCCCCTGTTTTTCATACTAATCTTGTCCGGGACTAATACAAGAATTGCTAGAGGAGTTTAGAAGCCTAGAAGATGTCTTTTTGCATCTTTGATGTTCAAAGAATGTCTTCATCTCTGCATTTGCGAGCTCTGTGACTATGGTCTGAGTCTGCCTGCCCATATGTCATGAACTCGAATGACTTCGATCGTGTTGGTTTCCATTTACAGGGAACTAAAGAGCTAGCAATTGGTATGTTTTTTTTTTCATATGAAAATGAGTATTCTCTAGTTTTTCTTATTTGTAAAATAGCTGGCTTATTTTAAATATATTATTATGTATAAAAATTCTTGAGAAATTAAACATTTTACATTTATAATATATTCCCAATCATTTCTCTTTTACGAATGTATTGATAAGTTCTTCCACTTTATCGATTCAAGTCACGGAGGGAGAGACCTATATGGTAAATTAAAATGTCTTGATATTTTGTACGGACATAGTATTAAGTTATTGAATACTGATAGATGAGTGAAGCCGCCAAAAGGAAAATGATTACTACCGATTCAATATCAATAGAGTGGACCGCCGTAGACGTCGGATTCGGAAACGTGGTAGAATGTTATGATCCTAAGGATTAAAGGTTTAATCAAATTAGTATCCAACAGTTTTAGGACTTTTGAATCAATAGTTGGGTCTTTACAAATTTTTAAATCACAAAACAAGAATAATATTGAAAATTTATATTATAATAATATTTTAATTTTATAATATTTTTATTCAATTTTTTCTCTTTACTTTTTCAAAACTTAATAAAACATCATAATTCAAATAATTTTACTATTATTTACAAATTATTTCATTACTATTTACAAAATTTTCATATCATTACATTTCCTTAAGTCGATTCGAAATGAACTTGAATAATATGATATGAATATAAATTATTCGAATTTAATTTATTTAAATTTGATTATGATTAATTTCTATACGGTCCGAGTATTGTGATTTGATTCAAATAACTCGACACGAATTAAAGTTTTTATAAATTACCTTAAACATGGGAGAGTCCGTAGAATTTAAAAAAAAAGAAAAAAGAAAAAGAAAACTACAGTTCATATATGTAAACAGTCATGTTTTTTTATTTTCGTAGATTCTCTCCAATTTTAGCATTTCATAATTCTTAATGACACTTTTTTTATTATTGATTTTTTTTTTCATTTTACTATTTAAATTTGGATTAAAAATATCAAAATATGATTTTCTTGCATAATCTTAGAGAAAATAAATTCAATCAACCAATGTAATTATGTAAATTAATTTAAAATAAATTTAATTTTATAAAAATTGACTTAAAAAATAAAAGAATGTCAAGTTTTATAAAATTGAATTTATTTTTAATTAAATTATATAATTATATTAGTTAATTGAATTTATTTTCTTATAAATTATGTAAGAAAGTTACTTCTGAGATTTTTAATCTAAATTCAAAAATAAAAGAACAAAAATAGTTAGATAATAAAATAGTATTAAAAGAGATGAAAGCCATTATCCTTTCGTAATTCATATTAGCCTAAGAGGCGCTTGCTTCAGTACGGCGTCGTTTCCCTGATCTCTGTTCCAAGAAACCCCTTTCCCCTCTTCCATCTCTAATCTCTATCTATCTACCACTGCAACTCTTCAGTGAGACCGAGAAATAGACAATTTTTTTCTTTTTTCTTTTTTAAAAAAACCTAACACTTACATTGAGCGAGACGAGAGAGAGAGAGAGAGAGAGAGAGTGTGTGTGTTTGTGCTGTGAGCGTGTTAGATTATGGGAAGCACCTATCTTTCTCCACCAGGGAAGCGTCCGAACTCGACTCTCTACTCATCCACCACACCCTCCATGCCCGACCCCAACCCCATCCCCTCTAACGGTTCCTCCAAGCGCTCCAAGCACCCACCCCCTCCCCTCTCCATTCCCCCCGGCCACGTCCCCTTCCGCCTCCTCTGCCACGCCTCCCGCATCGGCGGCATCATTGGTAAGTCCGGCAGCGTCATCAAGACCCTCCAGCAGTCCACAGGCGCCAAGATCCGGATCGAGGACGCTCCGCCCGATTCCCCCGACCGGGTCATTCTCGTCATCGCCTCTGGTGCCATCTCCGCCAAGGTCACTCTAAAGAACAACACTGGCGCCGGCAAAGGAAACGAGTTCCTGAATCCCGACAGTGTTGTTGAGGTCTCGAAGGCGCAGGATGCCCTGCTGAAGGTTTTCGAGAGGATACTGGAGGTGGCGGCGGAGAGCGATGGCGTGGATGTTGGCGTCGGTATTGTGTCGTGCCGTCTCCTGGTGGAGGCGACGCAGGTAGGGTCCGTCATAGGGAAGGGAGGTAAGGTCGTCGAGAAGATAAGGAAAGAGAGCGGCTGCAAAATTAGGGTTTTGACAGACAAGTTGCCGACCTGCGCCTCACCATCTGAAGAGATGATTGAGGTAAGGTTTGTTTTGAACTCTCATGGAGTCGAACATTCACTTATTACTTGCTTTCTTTCCAGTATAATGTGTATTAGGTTTCATCTTTTGGGCTCTAAATTTTGGTTTTTTCGACTATATGAGCTAAAGTTTATAGGCCAGGATGTTCGTAGAGTAGGTGATGAGTTTCTTATTATACAATGTTGTAGACAACTTATCTCTTGTTTCCTTGTGGAATGCATCTACAATATTGCAGGTAGAGGGGAATGTTTTGGCTGTAAAGAAAGCACTTGTTGCTGTCTCTCGCTGTCTTCAAGATTGTCCACCAGGTGATAAGACAAGGATGATTGGAAGCAAACCTGTGGAAGCAGTTCCCCGTGAGAATTTTCCTGACCCGCATTTAGATCATCTTCCTCAGAGAAATCCTGGGCTACACACGACGCCAAGCAGCTCAATCAATTATGCCTCAGGAGTTCATCCAATGTCAATAGAGATTGAGAGGGCTCCTGCAGTCGAAACAAGAACACTACAGCAGGACGTTATTTTTAAGATTCTTTGTTCCAATGATAGGGTTGGAGGTGTAATTGGAAAGGGGGGTGCCATTGTGAGGGCTCTTCAAAATGAGACAGGTGCTACCATATGTGTTGGAGCGTCTATAACTGAGTGCGATGAACGATTAATTACCATTACTGCATCGGAGGTCTGTTGTTGAGTACTCTTTCTCTCTCTAACAATTTCATGATTTACATATGCTTATATATGGGTGTATGGGTTATTAATAGGTTTATGGTTGGCTTTGTCGTGTGTAGAATCCTGAATCACGATATTCCCCAGCACAAAAGGCAGTTGTTCTTGTTTTCTCTAGGTGTGTAGAGGCAGGCATTGAAAAGGGGCAAGATTCAGGCTCAAATAAGGGGTCACCTGTTGCAGCACGGCTTGTTGTCCCGTCAAACCAAGTTGGTTGTTTGCTGGGAAAAGGAGGTGCAATAATTTCAGAGATGAGAAAAGTTACAGGTGCTGGAATACGAATAATCGGTGGTGAACAGGTCCCAAAGTGCGTGTCAGAGAATGATCAAGTGGTACAGGTGCGACAATGTCACTCCTTTGTTTAAGTACAATGGAAGGATGGCAAAATAAGCTTCAATTTTGTTCATTCCATTGTTTTATGTTGGGGGGGGGGGGGAGTGTTTCTTATTAAAAGCATGCATAGATTATTATAAAAAAAAAAAAAATTAAAAGCATGCATAGATTATTTTCAGACTCAACTTAATAGTCAAAGGGTGGGCTTGGGATACATCTGGGATTCAATTCCGCTAGATTACCCAATACACAGTTTTGGTGGGTGGGGTTGTGTATCCAGTTTACTCCCTAGGAGTGGGTCCGAAGGGCCCTATATTTCGCTATTATCGATATGAGAGTGTTTGGCCATTTGTTGCATTTTATGGTTTCTTTTTTGGGTTAGTAACTCCATTTTTTTTTATTCTTAGATATTCTGAATTCCAGATTGTTATTCCTTAGAAGTAGCTTCAATACCCTCCTTGTATATTTGAGCTGTCTTTTTTTTTATTATTAGAAAATAATTGTACTTCTCAAAAAGAAATGTTTGTGCTGGTAGTTTAATATGCTTATTGTTTGGAATGAGAGCTTTAAGCAAACTGTATAATCCATTTTTCATTTAGTGAGCCTTTTTGTATATAGTGGCCCAAGTCAAATAGGATTATCTGTAATTGCTGCAAGGTTTTCATTTATTTTTCTATTTATTTAACTTTGACAGATTTTGGGAGAGTTTTCAAATGTTCAAGATGCATTGTATAATGTAACTGGTAGACTGCGAGATAACCTTTTTTCCAGCACCCAGAACAATGTTGGAGCAAGGAGCAGTTCCTCTGTATTAACCGATTCCAGCCCCTATGGGAGAATGAGAGATCCTGGTCCTCTTGGAAGTCATCCATCAGTTGGTGTCTCTCATAGTCTTGGCCGACATGCTACCCTAACTCAAAGTACAGATCCTTCAGTTGGAGCAAGGAGCAGTTCCTCTGTATTAACGGATACCAGCCCCTATGGAAGACTGAGAGATCCTGGTCCTCTTGGAAGTCATCCATCAGTTGGTGTCTCTCATGGTTTTGGTCGACATGCTACCCTAACTCAAAGTACAGATCCTTCAGTTGGTCTCAGTCAACATGCTACTTTAAGTCAAAGTATAGATCATTATGCAATTTCCCATGGTTTAGACCGTCCTTCTTCACCAAGGTCATGGACGTCACAGGTAAAACTCTCTCCCCACCCCCACCCCCTCTCTCATGATTTTGCCACTTATGGTGGGGGTTCAATTGCAGTCAGCAGTTGGAGTAAATCCAAGAAGCATCACTGATGTTGGCAGGGGATTGACATCTCTTAAAGGTGGCTTAGAACTTGGCAGGTTCGAACACACAACTCCATTCTATCTAATTGGAATTCTATTTCCATTTGCATGGGATGATTTATGTGAAAATCAATTTGTATCAGATTTAGCACTAAGTATCTTTTATAAGTATTGGTACAAAGTACAAACAAATAGAAAAGTGTAAAGAATGTATAAATTGTCTTCTGGTTTGAGGAATCAGAATCAAGTTTGGGTTAGGTTGGAGGGTTGGTGGGAGATTTTGTATTATGATACCTACAACTTTTTAATATCAAACTAAGCAATGAAGGATCAATACCATTTATAAAAAAAATAACGAATGATCAAATTCAATACCAATCAAAATCAAATAAAAACATAAAAGTAAAAAAAGATAAATGGAGCCCACTAAGTTCTGATAGTGGGCTCCATTATCAGTTCCAATACCGGTTGTCAGGAGGATAAACCTTGGGCCATTGCTATAGATTTTAATAGTCCCAGCCTTCATGATTTCCTTGTATCTACTTCTAGTTCTTAACTAGGTGTATTATCTTGTATACTTCTTGTGTACTTGGGCTATACTTATTTCAGTATTAATAAAATATCCTTTTACTTGTTGAAAAAAATAAAGATTATCAAAGCTTTAATGGTGCAGAGATAATGAAAGGTCCCTTTCAAGTTAAAATTTGAAATAATGGTGAGCCTTTGCTTGTAATTAATTCAGATAATGTTGTGCTCTATTAGTTTATGCACATTCTCGCATTTTATTCTTAGATATCAATTGAATTACCTATATGCACACTAGATGTGGCTGAGACCTTTTACATTGCCTATTCTGTATTAAACTAAAATAACCAACTGATTGGAAAGCATAACTATATAGTCCATGTAGCTAACATTTAAAAACAACCCATGTACCGATAAAAAAACTATATAGTCTATGTACTTCTGACTGGAAAGCATAATTGAGGAGTATAAAATGTCCACAATGTCCAAAACTGAGTAATTGCATGCATCTTTTATTCAGTTTCTGACACCTTTTTTTTTTTTTTTTAAATGTTTGCAGCGGAAGCAAATCTGCCATTGTGACAAATACAACTGTAGAGATCATTGTTCCTGATAATGTTATTAGCTCAGTGTATGGGAAAAATGGTAGCAATCTGGCTCGTTTGAGACAGGTATAGCCCATCTATCCATTCCAGCAGTATTGCTGTGTTGGCATCATTTACACCAATATCTGTTATAGATTTTAACATTATGATTTTTGGTTGATAATTGCTGCCATCTCTACTTATAACTTTGGAAAGCTTTCCAAAAGTTTAAAGTTATTTAATGAATTATTTCAAAACTCACTGAAGTGCTGCTACAACACAGTTGCATCCCTGAAAGCGTTTGAGCTTTTTGCACATAAAGAGTACCTCTTGGTTTTTCCTTTCTTTCCTTTCATTACCTTCTTTCTTTTTACCATTTTATCCCAAGCTGTACTTTTTCTGATGCTCGGATACTATGGTGGTTGTCGTTGTTTAATGCAATTTTTTAGAACCAACTTGTACTTACTCTCTGGGTGTTTCTGATCAGATATCGGGCGCCAAGGTCATAGTGCACGAACCTCTTTCTGGATCAAGTGACAGGATTGTTGTCATATCTGGGACACCCGATGAAACCCAGGCAGCTCAGAGTCTCCTTCATGCATTCATTCTCACTGGATCATCGTGATGAAATTTTCTCATCCTCCCTTGGCTCATATTAGTTCTCAGAGAAGACAAACTCCAGTTTGTTGCTTGTGTTAGTTGCTCTCTCTCTCTCTCTCTCTCTCTCGCTTTCTCCCCCCAAAAAAATGTGTACATTGCAATAGGAAGATTCAGCCCTTCTGTATATGCCAATTCCTGGCATTTTTTTTGGGAACAGTTGGCTCTAATTTAACGAGTAATTATTCATGGCTACATTCGTATTTTTATAATAGGATGAAAAACGCTTGAACCCTTTTTTCTAACTTCCAGTTTCAACCCATTTTCAAACCCTTTGTATAATATCTATTTCGCAAAATGCCTGCATGATACATGGAGTTTTGCACTTTTCCGGCTTAAGAACAGTGACATGACAGCCAGAATAGCAAACTTTCAACTTCCATTTTCATTTCTCACTCGAGAGTTATTGGGGGAGGGGAAGAAGAGAAGCTTAGTTAACTTCATGGAGATTCAAACGAGGGCAAACATATTCTCCCCAAGTAGCATAGTCTCTTGAATGCATCACCAAAAACCAGTACAACAGTTACAAACTTCCAAACAAAGATCTGATGGAAGCCACGGCAGCTGGGGTGGGTTTGAGTTTTCCACACTGTAATGGACTCCTTGCAGCAGTGGCTCACCATCCATATGCCAAAACTTTCCTCTTCTTTGCTGCTAGTGTTCCAACCGGTGCTTCGAATATGCTTGCACACTTATCGTCATTGAATAGAACCCCAAATGTGACCTTCCAGATACAAGCCTTTTATTTTATTTTATTTATATTAGAAAGACCCAAATAACACATTGAAGTACCAATCGAAATAAAGCTAATGTAAATGAAAAAGTTATTTTCTCCAACCCTTGCACTGCATATCAGAAAGGGTAAAAAAAAGCTTCAATCTTTAAGGTTGAAAAGTAAAATCTTTGTTGCAATTAGATATTTCTTGTCCTAATGAGAGCACCGACTCCATTATAAATGGAGTTTTCTGTTCCGCTTCTGGAATAAATCGTACAAAAATCCCCATGAAAGAGCAATGGAAGAAATCAATCGGGTAGGACTACTGACTAGGAAAACAGAACAACCAAAACACGCAACATCCAAACCCAACCCCAACAATGAGTCCTTGAGCATATAGCAATCTAATTCATTCCGAATTGTTGGCCACTATTCATATCCCAGGACCCAAATGACACGATTAGATCTCCCCATCTATCAGTTACCAAGGAAGAAGTATCGGCTATAAAATATAAGAGATCAGGCAATATGCATGGTCCATATAACCTGGATCCAGCCAGATCACCATCGAGTCGATTATTAGACATTCCAATCCCAGGAAATTCATCTCTCGATCTGGGTCGAGGAGCAATTTGGAATTGTAAGGGTGACGGAGATAGAGAACAATGATCTCAAATCTAAGAGAAAGAAAACAACAGAAACTGAAAGAAAGGTAGTGTAAGTATGTACCCTGTAAGAACCATTGTTCTGGAACTTGCCAAGCCTCTTTGATTTCTTCTTTTAAGTCTCTCAACTTCTTCTTCTACGTTCATGGTTTCAGTTTCTAGATTCGAAAGATCTCTTTTATATGTATATTTCCCTGTAAAGAGCAAATATGAATTTAGGAAACTATAACAAATCGTGTGTAGGATGACAGTACGAGGAATATTGATGACGCTTATAACTTTAGTACATGGTACAGGTGGATAGATTAGATGGGGGAGTAATGATACGCATCAGCCACTGTTCACGGCTGATGCGTATTACACCTTACGTGTCAGTTTTTTTTTTTTTGTTTCTATCACTCATCCCTCTCGTCTCTCTCAACAGCACCCTCTCTCTCATCTCTCTCTCTCTCACTCATCTCCGCTCTCTCTCACTCATCTCTGTCTCTATCTCTCATCCTCTCGATCTCTCTCTCCTCTCGGTCTCTCTCTCTCCTCGACGCTCTCTCTCTCCTCAAGCTCTCTCTCCTCCTCTTGGTCTCTCTCTCTCCTCGAAGCTCTCTCTCTCCTCGACGCGAGCTCTCGTCCTCTCGGTCTCTCTCTCTCTTCGACGCTTTCTCTCTCATCTCTGCTCTCTCTCGTCGTCTCTCTCTCTCGTCGGTCTCTCTCTCATCCCGCTCTCTCCGTCTCTCTCTCTCCTCATCTCAGCTCTCTCTCTCGTCATCTCAGATCTCTCTCTCTCGTCATCTCAGGTCTCTCTCTCGTCATCTCAGATCTCTCTCTCTCATCATCTCAGCTTTCTCTCTCATCATCTCAGATCTACCTCTCATCTCCGAGCTCTCTTCTCTCTGTGTTTTGAGTTTGAAACGTACGAAATGAAAAGAAAGTGGGTTTTATTAAGAGGGTATTTGAGTCATTTTACAATTAGTGTGTATTGACTGATTTTAAATAGTGGCGGACGCCCAGATTTATTCATTTGAGAATCAATCAGAACCTATCATTCTTGCAAACCAAAATCCAAATATCTTGACTTCATTTGCAACTAGGGGTGTAAATTTAAACCGAAAAACCGGTAAACCGGACCGAACCGGATCGGTTTTATCGGTTTTGAATCGGTCCGGTCCGGAACCGGTTTTTATAATTCATAAACCGGTTGGAACCGGTCCAGTTCCGGTTTTAAGATTTTTTGGACCGGACCGAACCGGTTGATAAAAAATATATAAAAAATAATATTTTATATATAAGTTTTATACAAAATTAAAATTATACAAAATATTATATATATATTAATATATAAGTTTTATATATAATGTATAATTATATGTGAAATTTTTATATATAATTATATATCATATATGAAATAATTTCATATCATAATTTATAAAATATAACATAAAATGTTAATTTAAATATGAACATATGTAATTTGTTTGATCATATACTATTAATATAATTATATATAAGATAATGTTATTATAAAATAAAAGTTTAATCTTAAAAATGAAAATATAATTGATCATGTATTATATAGATATACTACTTATAAAAAAAAATGTATTATATATCTATACTAATATATAGTTTATCACTAATACTAATATATACTAATATATAGTTATACTAATATATAAGTTTATAACTTGTACTAATAATCTAATATAGATTATAGTTATAATTATATTAACAGTCTAATATAGATTAATAAAAGTATAATAGATTTTTTTAAAACAGTTTTTTTTAAACATATTTTTAATGACAAAATGTCAAACTTACATTTAAAAAAAATCGGAAAACCGGACCGGACCGGACCGGAAACCGGTAAAACCGGAAGTAACGGTTTAGGAGGGTAACCGGAGCGTAATCGATTTTGAAAAATACAAAACCGGTCATACCGGTTCGGTCCAAGATTTTGTCTAAAACCGGACCGGACCGGACCGGTTACACCCCTATTTGCAACCCAATTTTTACAAAAAGTTTACCAAAATTTATCTATTTAAAATTTATATCTAATATTATAAAATAATTATAAAAAAGAATTATTCTATTATTAAATCGATTGATAAGATGATAAATTTAATCAATAAGATTCAAATTTTGAATTTTATTTAATAAAATGATTAAATTATATACTATAACCACTTTATTAAATATATTATCCCACCTAATAAACTTGGATCATTTTAAGTTAATTTATAGATTTTATAATTATTTTTATAAATATATAGTATATCGTGAGCATAACATGACATCAGCTCGTGCTCACCCAGCAATTAAGGTAAAACCTTGCATTCGCTGACCACTCACCACTCCGTTCTGTCCCCTGCCGTAGAATGGCCGCTTAGGTCATCCGTTTCTCCCCCGCACCCTCCAACAGTGGCATTCCCCTTAAATAATCCCATAACTTGTTCGTTTACCTTTCTTCCTCTCTCACCGCTCACCAAACCGTTCAATCCTTAAAATTTCATGTGCAGTTTAATTGCCTTGAACGTTGGATTTCATTAAAAGATAAATATCTTCGCATTTTCAACTATGATACTACTGCGGTAAAACTGAATTATAGGTATTTTTTCAAGGATAATTCAAGCTTTTTAATAGTTACTGGAACTTATTGGGTTTGAGATTTAATTTCAATCCTTGATATTTTCGCTTTCGAATTGTTGTGATTCCTAAGAGCTTTCTCCTTCATTGTATTCGTGATTCCGTGAATTTCAGGGCTATTTTAGGGCCTTTTGCTGTGAAGGTTCTTTTTTATTTTTGATAGTATATTAATGTTTTTGAATTCTAGGGGTTTCTGTTTTTTGTACTTCGAAAAAACAAATTGAATGGGTCCTGTAATATAACGCTGCGACAATGCCGGAATCGAATCGTGAAGCTTCGATTTACAATTCAGGAGCAATGAACAATAACATAGAGAGTCACGTTGAGGAAGAAGACGAAGATGTTGCAGGAGACGAAGAGTCCATTGACAACCCCCATATGCGGTTCGAAGACAACGCCTTAGCGGTGAAGTTAAACGGTGGCGTCCAGGAAGTCGCTACAAATTCTTTGTACGTTCCCGGCTCAGAATTTCCTCCGGTGGCGGGTAACGGAGGCGCTGACCAACTCACTCTCTCGTTCCAGGGCGAGGTTTATGTGTTCGATGCGGTTTCTCCGGATAAGGTTTGGGTTTTTCTTCTAGGTGCTGCTGAAGTTTGTAAATTGTGCTTTGTTTTATGTGTTTGATGGTGATTTGGCAGAAAAGAGGTTTAGGATCTTGACATGGGTTTTGGTTCATTTGGTGAATTTTCAAGTGGTTTTGCCCTATGGTGCCTTTTAGCCAATGTGAGATTCGGTTAATTTGTTGGACCATACAGGATCACCGTACTTATTAATTTTATGAGAAGTTAGTGTTTGCGGCTTGGTTGTGACTAGTTTTCTTAATTATGCTAGGTCTCATAAATTTCTGATGCTGCTTATGGCTTACCCACCCATCAGGGTTTGGGTTATGTTTTTGGAATTTAGAATGATTATGTAGTATCTTAACTATTTTCGACACCTAAACTAGTTTGGTTTTCCCTTTTTGGTCAAATTCGTGCATCTGATTTACTTTTATGTTTATAGCTTTCATGTACCCTAAAAGACTTTCCGATTAGATTTTGGCTATTTTGCCATTTTTGTGTTTTGATGCTGTGTAACCTGAAAACAATTACTTTTCTATCTGCTGGCTACGTATTTAATGAAGTATGCGCTTCTCTTCTTTCTTTTTCTCCCCTTTCTTTCTTAAGTTTTAAGAAAGTTTTACTGCATTGAAGAATCAAGGTCATATTAGGCTTGTAATTTATGTGGGATATAAAAATTATATTGGTTTTTGTCAATAGTGATAGATTTTGGCGAACTAAGTGTCCATGCGTTTCTTGTAACTGTTGTTCATCAAGCATAGGTGTATCACTTTTATATGTGTATTTGGGCTATGCCTCCTATATTCTTCATTAATAAAGTCCTTCATTACTTATAAAAAACAGTTGGTTTTTGGGTTATATTCTGTTTTTTTTTCTGAATCATTTCAGAGTTCTAGACTTGTAGAAAGATCTAGTTGTGTTATAGTTATCAGTAAAATACTGTTTTTTTTTTCCTGTCTTTCCATATTGCTACTCGATGATGGATTGTTTTTCCAGTTTGAACAGCCATGTAAGTCGAAGTGACTCTTTTAATGGATCTTGCTTGTGGTAAGAAAAATATTAAAAACAGATTACTCTATCCAAGAAAGAGAAGGAAACAAATTATCTGGTTCTTGTTATTTTTGTACACATCGAGTATTTTAGGGTCTAAGGCTTGTAAATATGAAACAGTAAGTAATTTAAGCTTTTCCTGGGTTGATTTGACAGGTGCAGGCAGTGTTGTTACTTTTGGGTGGATATGAAATCCCTTCTGTCATGCCGACCATGGGAGCAGCACCTCTTAATCTAAGGGTGGTAAATGCTTAAATCACACAAGTTTTCTGAAAACTATGGCATATTCCAAAGTTGTTGATTTGTTTGTACTTTCACTGGCATGGCTACATCTGTTCCAGGGTATGAATGACTTTCCTGGAAGATCAATTCAACCACAGAGAGCTGCTTCTTTAAGCCGTTTTCGGGAGAAGAGAAAAGAGCGGTGTTTTGATAAGAAAATCCGTTATAGTGTACGGAAAGAAGTTGCACTCAGGTATTACATTGCCCTTCTGTTTAAATTACACTTTTTAAATGCAAAACAAGTTGCAGATTAAAATTTGATTATTCTAGTTGAATTAGCTGTTCTGATATTAAGTATAATGTTGGTTTTATATCCAACAAAAATAAAAATTTGGGGTCTCAGTTAGAGCTAGACTTGTATACTAGAGACTCAAAGAGGTTGGCTTTGAAAATACTTGTGATCTCAATAATAATTTAGGCGTTCTCTTGTGTATGTCCCGTATACTTGGGCTTTTGCCTACTCTTTTAATCAATAAAAATTTGTTTACCTATAAAAAAAAATATAATTTAGGGTTGCACTGTCTCTCTCTCTCTCTCTCTCTCTCTCTCTCTGTGTTTTTGAGAGAGAGAGAGGGGGGGGGGGTGAATTGGATATTATGGAATAAATGCAGCATTGTGAAAGTTGTGCCGGTTTCCCACTCACTGTCTATTGTTTCTTTTTTCCCCACTTATATCTTTACTGCCTTTCCCCCTTCTGCCAGAATGGGTTTCCTTCTGGTCACCTTCTCATCTTTCATTCATGCCTATATTCAGGATGCAGCGTAAGAAGGGTCAGTTTACATCATCCAAGGCCATAGCTGATGTAGTGGGGTCAGAGTCTTCAGTTCTTAGCGGAGCACAGGGTTCTGGACAAGATGATAGCATGCAGGAAACTTTGTGAGTGTTTATCTCTCTCTCCAGTGTATATTTCTCTATTCTGAGGACCATAGAATGGATCTTCCTATCACCTAACCTATAGTGCCCTTCCCATTTAAGTTGATATAAATGCTCCCCAAGTTTCTGATGCTTCTGTGAAGAAGTTGATGGCGGCAAGTTTGAACTTAAGATCATTATATAGTTATGAAATCTCTCTCTCTCTCTCATTCATTTTGTAAAATCTTTTCTGTGACGTTCTTTGCAGATGTACACATTGTGGAATCAGTTCAAAGTCTACTCCAATGATGCGTCGAGGGCCAGCAGGTCCAAGGACTTTGTGTAATGCATGTGGGCTCAAGTGGGCCAACAAGGTTTGTGCAATTACAAAAACAATATACTGATATCATGTACATTGAGTGCTTTGTGGACTATAGTACCGGTTCTGTAGATCTTCACATTTATTGTTTATGGATGTATTCACCTTGTTTAATTATGTTATTTAGTTAACCTCTATATTGTTCACTTACACTTTGTCCTTGGGTTGATCTTTCCTCCTGGCTTCTGTAAGGGATGTTGTGAGAGTAGTTGAGGTTGTAGAATCATATATTTCTTTTACTTTGTTCATCCACACTAAGTTGAATGTTTAACTCATCTTGAAGATGCATCTTTATGCTCAACCATGCATGCTAAGCCTTGTAAATTTCCTCAAAGAGATTGTGCTCTCTCCAAAACTAATTCCAAGTGCTCTTTGAGTGATCTTAATATCAGGACTTGGATTTTGTAGGGAGTTTTGCGAGATCTTCCCAAGGTTTCCAATGTGAGCGTCCTGGATTCATCTGTGAAGACAATTGAACAGGTAGAGCTACACCCACTGTGAAAATGTCTTTGAACCCTTTCCCCCACCAGACAATTCTTTTTCCTGCCCTCGTATATTTTTTTTCTCTATGTACATTTGTTGGTATGTGCGTGTGATTTTCTATTCCTCCGTCTTCCCCTGTTCCTCATATCCATGCTTATCACAGGGTAATGGTGACGCAATTGATTCAGATGCTGTAACCCCGGCTGCTGCAGAACTGGTCTCCTCTGCTAATGGCGATAACTCAGCTGTAACTGCAGAAAGATGAGTGACAAATTAGCAGCCTGTATTGCAGTAGGTGCGGATCTAAATTCACCTGTAGTAACGTACAATTTGCTTTGACTATAAGTGTAGATATAACGCTGTATCTTCTACTCTTATTTTACATACATGTCATTTATGTAACTTTTCGATTACCTATTATTGAAAAATGAAAAAACTTGTTCTTTGTGTGTGTGGCTATAATTTGTACGGCCGATAATGGGTTCATCTCCTCTGTTTTGGGCATTTCTTTATTGTCTCAGCAATAATCTTGGCATTTCTTTATTTCTGCACACGAAGATGAACATCTACGTTTTTCACATGGAGACCAACTCCTCTAGTGGGAAATGAAAAGGTTATTACCAACAGCAGGAATTTGACAGCGACGGAATCATTTTTACAACTTTTTAAATAATTATATTTGTATAAGAATATTTATATAAAATGATTTTAATTTTTAAATTATTTATAATAATATCCATCGTTCAAAATATGGTTATAATTTTTTATTAGGAATAATGGTAAGATCAGTTCACTATTTATGATTTTAGTATTCATAAAAATTAATACTTGAACGAGCAATACTAGATATAGCTCATATTAAAAAAAGGTAAGATTTATTATTTAAAAAATAATTTTTTATGAAAATATTAGATTTAAGTATTTTTTTAAAAGAGAATATTTAAAATTTATTAATTTTAAAATTACAAATATTTACAAAAATGTTGAGTTATGGTGGAAGTTGACTGTTGAACGATTCCTTTTGTACTTGAAGTTTGTGTTATTGGCAAGGAATTTTGAAGATGGGGAGCGCCGATTATACGAAAGAAAGAATTATATACCATAAAAATTTGGACATAGCATGACAGCAGCAAGCATAAAGATAACGCTCATATCTCAACCATTGGATGTGTTTTCAACGGTGATGCACGTGGAAGTTCGTCGGGACTCCCTCGCGTCCGTCCCCACCTGACACACAGCCTCCTCACACCACGTGACCTACTACGTCTTCCTTCATGGGCCCCACGTAATCTCCATCACACCTGCCTCTATTCAACGGCTCCGATCGCCGTCACTCTCAAGTTTCTGGAAAGTAGTCTTGAAATTCTTCTCTTTCATCGTTTCAGTATTCCAATGGACTCTCCCTTCTAGGAAACACCAACCAACATAGCTTTCATTATCTTTCCATTTTCGTCGTCATGAGGCCTATACTTGCATACATATATAGGGTTTTATAACTTGGGAATTGAAGCGATTGGGGGTTTAAGCGTCCAAGTTCCTCTCTGGAAAGCGAGAAATTTTTTAAGGGCCGAGAAATTTCTGAGAGTGAGAGTGACTGAGCGGGTGATGTTTGAGTAATGAAGATGGTGAATGCGCAGCCACTGCAGGCGAGGCCATTCGAGGAGCCAGAGGACAGGCTGGTGCAGGTGCCGATAGAGGTGGAAGGTGGATCCGAAGACGAATACGTGAATGGAGGTGCCCCGCACGAGGCCATGAATGTAGTGGAAGAGGTGGAAGCTCGGGTGAATAGCGGTTCCGTGTTGAAGTCTCGCACCAGCGAGCTCACAGTCGCGTTCGAAGGCGAGGTCTACGTTTTCCCCGCGGTTACGCCGGAGAAGGTTGGCGTTATTTGTTACTACTATCTTCGTCTTGCTTGTTTTCGGTCTTTGAGGTCTGATCGGTTCTTTGTTTAACAAAAGAAAATAAAATAAGGAGAATGAAAATCAAGTGGTAAACAAAACTAAGTGGCTGTCCTTCAATTTTATTTATTTATTCATTTTGGTAAACGATTATAAGCGATTTACAATTAGGATTTTTTATTAGAAATTCTATATGATTGAGATATTTTACTCGGCCTGCTTGATTTTTAGGTTTCAGGATGACTGTCGCCCTATAGAAATGCATCATTTGGTTAAGCCATTTCCCTCTGGGATGTAGATTTATTTTTTCGCTTTAATAGGACTGGGATGTAGATTGTTTGACTCACTATTTTTTCTACTTATTTGGGCTGACATGGGATGGGTTGTATGGAGTATTCCGGCCACTGGTGTTCTCTTATAAGGTTGGTAATTGATGGGTTTTGGTATAGTTTCAGCCTGATGAGTTTCAATAGATAAGGGCCAAAGTGTCCAAATACTATTCTATCAGGAGGGGGGGGATGTCGTTAGGTTTTGTAGTTATCTCGTTTCAGTGGGCTGCCAGGTATTGAGTCGTTAGTTTGGTACCAAGTTGACTATTATGTTTGTTATGATTTTCAATATTTCATGTGTACTTTTGGTCAAATTCCAATAGGAATTTTGTTTTGGCGTACTTTAATCTCTAGTTTGGTTGTCTTCTTTTTTGAATGGCGTTGGCATGTGATGCTTGAGAGTTTTTTGGGTTAAATAAGCCTGATATGCTGGAATTTGCACATGCAGGTGCAGGCAGTGCTTCTACTGCTGGGAGGGTGCGATATACCTGATAGTGTCCCTAGCTCTCAGTTTCTGCTACAACAGAATAGCAGGGTATTCCACTGAAGAACCGCTGTGCTTGTGAAAATACTTTTAAAATTTCCTTATTTTCATTTTTTATTTTTTCAAATACACATTAGGGTATAGGTGATACATCACGTGGTTCAAAACTTTCGCGAAGAATTGCATCCCTTGTTAGATTCCGTGAAAAGCGAAAAGAGAGATGTTTTGAAAAGAAAATTCGGTACACTTGTCGAAAAGAGGTTGCTCAGAGGTTAGTTCTAAACATATTTTTGGAAACTTCTGTTATATGGTAGAAAGCATGGCCTTCATATATATATATAATGTAAAGTTGTTGACTACAAATACTCGATATTATCTTGAATGAATCTCCCTGGGATTTTCACAACATGCTTTGTACGCTCGTTACCAAAAGGTTTTATAGATCTTTGCAAGGACATGGTTCTATAAAAGGCACATTAAACAATAATCTAGATTTTCATCTATAGAACTTCTAAAGAATTGGAAGCCTTGATGTTGATGGTTGATTTCTTTCCTAATTTTCCTTTTACTCTTTCTGCATCACTATTGAGATGTAGAAAAAGAAAATGCTTAGAGACAACCATAAAACCAATGACTCTGGTTCTCTTATTCATTTGTTTTTTTTTTTTTTTTTTTTAATTTAAGGCATTTTGTTGTATTTTATGCTCTTTACCTATCAAAAAAATTTATGGCATTTCGAGCTAGAGAAAAACTGAACCATTTGTTGAACCCAGTAACACCACCATCCGATTCCAAAGAGCTCTGACCTATTAAATCCTAGTTAGTCCTAATCGGACAAATTATGCCACCAATATTGAATGAGAACTAAAGCATGTTTGTATCACTTCAAAAAATATATCTTTATGATCAATAAAAATTTTGTTTACCAATAAAAAAATGTAAAATATATCTAGTGGTGTGGAGAGAGCGACTCTCTGAAATTCTCTCCTTTCTTAAGCATTGTGATAGAGCTAACTTTGATTTGTCTTTTAGGATGCATCGTAAAAATGGACAGTTTGCATCTTTAAAGGGCACCTACAAAGCGGCTGCAGAAAATGGGGATTCAAGTGATGGCACACCTAGTCCTGCAACTATGTGAGTTTGAAGCTAAATGTTTACTTGCTTGTTTAAACTTCAAGGACAAAAGTTTAAGTCAGTTTTCTCCAACTATGTCATGGTGCTTGTAGCACCCACTACTCAATGCTGTGATGGCTCTTATTCTTTTGTTTTGATTGCTCTGTTTTTGCATTTTGTGTAGTTTACGTAGATGTCAACACTGTGGTATTAGTGAAAAGTCTACTCCAGCAATGCGTCGGGGGCCAGCTGGGCCTAGATCCCTCTGCAATGCATGTGGACTTATGTGGGCAAACAAGGTAGGTGTTGGCAGATTATACACACACACACACACATGTTATTGCAATTATTAAAGAACGTCTCTGTGTAAGAGGGCTTCTTCATTTAATCTTTCAAGTCTTTTGAAGATTCTATGAGGCAGGGCTCTTTATGACAACAGATCTTGATATTGCTTATGGTATCCTCAGATTTTGGCAAAGATTTATTCTGTGATGAAGCAAGCTACGAAAATATAAAAAGTAGATTTCCATTACAATGAAGACAACAAAAAATGAAATATAAGATGGGCAAAAAAGTAAAGATAAAATAAATATTTATATACCCAAAGCCTATGATCTACGAATTTACTCGGCATCAGTATTTCATTAGTGCAGTCAAAATGGATGCAAACAAGCCAAAGCCAAGCCAAATATCAGACTGCTCAACCACAGCTCTGATGGTTTTGGATCTGATAAACCTTGGCTAGATCTCAAGTCAAGACTGAAGTTCCCTGTTCCATGCAGATTATCATAAACTTGAGATGACTTGGTTAGAAATCGGACAGATAATCACATATCTCAAATATTTCTTTGGATTTTATGACTTTACATTTTTAAAAGAAACCTGATTGAATTAAATATATATCCCGATCATGAGCCCACTTGAGCTGTTCTTGAGCCTTGCCAGTACTTCTTTTAGGGGGTAACCCTGCTATCTTTCAGTATTGTTTAACATTTTTAAGGAATGGATTGCTGATTTCCCAATCTCGAGGTGTAGTACACGAAATCTCTCTTGAATTGTAACTCGGGAACTATTTCTGGCATGGCTATTCTATTATAATGTGATCATCATGATACTTATTGTTGTTGTTATTGCTAACTTTATGTTTACAATTCTTACTTATCAAAAAAAAAAAAAATATGTTTACAATTATTTTCTGTAAATATTGGTGAATTATGTTCATTCAAAAGGACTTATCAAAAACAAATATTTTCATTCAAAAGGGATTGAGTGCTTAAGATATGAGAGAGGGTAAGTTTCTTTATGTAACCCTTAGGCCAAGTGTCCTCAATGGAGCCTCAAAAGAACAAATAACGATTAATGTTTATTCTTCATCTGGAGTGCCCATTCTTGCAAAAATATGTATTACCTCTCTGCCATGTGTATTGAATTGTTTTCCTATTGATGTTCTTAAATTATTTTCTAGCTTGTCTCTTGTTTGTAATATTATTTAATTTATAATGGTATTTTCCTTTTGGTTCTACTCACCCTTTTTAAATCTTTTTACCGATCTTTTAGGGAACTTTGAGAGATCTTGCAAAAGCAGGAAGGACCATTCCTCTTGACCAAAATGAGCCCGTACGTATTTTGATCTATATTTCCTTAATACCGTCCCACATGGTATCTGCATGCATTTGTCACTGGGAATTGCTACACATGATGTGTAATGAAATTCTTTGAAAGTGGATGTATGCCACACCTAGATACATACTCAAACCTGACATCACAAAGTCGGTTTAGGACAGATCTCAAGTCGTAAATATTAAGTAAGAAATTATCGTCAATAAAATCCTTATTTAACAATCAAAAGAAAAATTCAGAAATTTAAGATTAAATAATTGTCCTTAAGCTGACAATCGATGTTAGTTATGAGCAATGTTTTTGATGCCTTTTTCTTTATATAGATCTTTTATGATTTATCAACTGAAAATCTGGTGGTTATAGGGTACTTTGTGGACTCATCTGCCAAGTTTCTCGTAACATGTAGTTTTAGTTAGAATTTCATTGATGATGATATTGTTTGTACCCCAGGACACTCCAGCTGATATTAAGCCTTTGACGATGGAACCTGAAAATTGTTATGCTGACGAGGATGAGCAGGTATAAATTCAGGATTGGTGGTGATGCATTTGAGCAAAGCAAATATCCAATGCCGATTTATCTGAAATGTGTGTGTGCCCATGCGTTTTTTCCTCTTTTTTTTTTTCTCTTTCCAATCCTGACAATTGTTTGTCTTGGTTTCCCCCTTAACCATCGGTGGGTTATTGAAGAACCTTCTGGAAGTTTTGTTTGATTACAAGTGAGAACTGAGAAGTTTTATGCGAACACCTTGTATTTTCACTCAATTACCCCAAACTTATCTTCGGATTTTATTATACATTATCATTCAAAAAATTATTTGTCAAATTGCTTTCTGAAATTGTGATTTTTCCAAGAGTGGTTCCAGATAAAATATATTTTATGCTTAATAAATGCAGTCTAAAACTGTTATTGTATATTAATAATACTAATGTTCTAATACCGAATTCTCCTGTGTCAACTGCTCAGGGAAGCCTGAATGATGCAAAACCTGTACCTTTGGAGCTTGAAAATCCTTCTACGAGGTCAGGTGAGCAGGTAGGACATGCTCTGTTCTCGACTGGACACTGGAAAACCTAGTTGGCTAGCATGTTGTATAATATTTCACAATGTATTTTGTTTTTATCCCACAACATATCAGAACAAAATCTTTTCATCTTATAACATAGATGCTATGATCCTTTGTGGTTTCATATTCATGTCACTGCTTTAGTACATTAGAGATCCTATTTATAGCAGAAATGCTGCCTAGAAGTTGCCAATTTGAAAGTGATAGCTTGTATATCTGTTTTTGTTTCAAGTAAAACAATTAGCTGATGCAGGATTTCCTGCAAACGACGGAAGCTGTTACTGACCATCTGTCCATCGAACTGGAGAATCCATCCGTTGACCTTGGTGAGCAGGTACCGGTATACTATATTCTCAGCCTTATAAAAAATATTATATTCTTGGTATCTGTTTTATATTTTATCAGTTTTCGAAATGAATAACACAGAGAGAGAGATGCAACTGCCAAAACATGAAAACATAAATCAACAAGAATGGCTTGCTTCTCTTTCATGTTCTTCTCGGCGTCTTAAGAAGCTTATTTCAGAACGTTCTCGAAGGAAGCTCTGTGGTATGATTTTACACGCTTGGAGGTTGAAACGTATGTGTGTGATTTTTGCAGGAAACTATTGATGAACTTGCGAATGCTTCGGGGACAGAATTTGAGATACCTGAGAACTTTGATGAGCAGGTATTGATTTCTACATGCCAACTTTGATATAAGATGTTAGTTCTTCAACTTCATGTAAACCTACTGACAGGTTGACATTGACGTTTCGAACATGGGGACTGATTGGCCAAGGAGATGAAACTTGAAAGTGTGCCATAACATGGGGGGAATATGCTCTGGCTCTTGACCGGGATGCAGGTACACTGCTGGCTTTTACTAACGTTAGATATCCAGAGGTGGTTTATGTTCATAGACCAATCGAGTTGGACAACACACATTTTACTTATTTGCGTGAGTGGCGCCGTACATTGCATTAGATCTATGGGAATAAGCCCCCTTTTTCTTCGTTATTGCCTCCCTCGTCCACTCAATTGCACTGTATTGATTGTTTCACGTGGGGAGAATAGGGATTGTTTGAAAATAGATCCTATCTCAAAATTCTCATCTCATCCTATCTCATTTTCAAACATAATTCAAATACGAAATTTTTAAACTAATCATTACAACTTTCTCAAACTTTTAAACAAAAAAAATAAAAAATAGAGTCAACTTTTTTAAATTTACAAACAAAAATTATATTTTAACAATATTTTAACTATAATATTTTTTATTTAACTTTCTTTTTCCAAAATCTAAAAAAATATTCAACTCAAACTATCTCACTACTATTCACAAACTATCTTATTACTATTTATAAAAAGAAAAAATCTATTCATACATATCAAAAAAATCTATTAATCATTTTTTTCACATCCTCTCATCATTTCATGATGTGGTATTAAATAATAGGTTCACAAGTAAAACATAATAAATAATTTTTAATCATCTAATGTCATCATTAGATAATGATAAAAAGAATAGTAAGTAGTATTACTCTTCACAAAATTTTAATTTCATCTCACTTAACAAATGAGTCCTGAAAGAATTAAAAGAATTACGTTAGCTGTTGACTGGTTGAATGGAGAAAGTGTTTAAAAGAATCACGTCTAGACCTCCTCGATCAATTAGAAAGGAGAAATAATTAGTACGGGTCTTAAATTGTAATGCTCTGAAGGCTCAAATCAGTTAGTCTATTTTCTAAAAAACTAATAATACAATTGAAACTCTACTCAAACATTATGAAAAGTTAGAACTTCTCTTTCTCAAATAATGTGAAATTTTATATACTATTTATTCTTATCTTTATCATCTAAGATATCACATAATTACTGTGCAGTCCCTTAATTAAAAAAAAAAGTCAAGATTTTTAGTGAAATTCATATTTTTATGAAAGGTAAAATTTATCTATTTTAAGACTTGTATTTAATATAACTCGTTAAAAAGATGAATGGCCGCCATAAAGGATAAAGTTGATAAATACTGTTAGGCTGTCATTGCTACTAGATATCTCTGTGGAAAACAGTCAAACGTTTGCGAGGATACGCCGAAAATAGGGTTAGAGCCAAAGCCACAAAAATTTGCCAACTTGGAATGCTTCATCACATAAATGCTAAAATAACAATAAGATCTCACAAAAATTAGTTCACATATTTGATGTGGCGTGCGTGCCTGATATGATATGATATTTATTTTGTAGTAAAAAATACTAATGCATCGTATTAATTTATATTAATTTGTAGATTCATTTTTCATGAGATTTAATATAGCACTTTGAATTATACAAAAAAAAAAATAATTTACAAGTCTCCATCAATTTGAAAGACTTTGCAAAGCAAATCAGCACGATATTGATAACGAAGCAGATACAAAGTGATATGAATCAAATAAACCAATAACATATTCATGGAAAAATACATCTACTGCTATAATAATATATTCTCTTCAATTACAAAACATTCCATTATGATCAACACTGCCTTACATGTAAAACGTCAACAACGGAGCAAAGGAGTTTGACTGAAAAAAAAAGGTGCAGATAGCGGGGCATATTGGCACAAAACCACAAACATAGATTATGACTATACAACTGGCTGAAGCCATAACAATTCAACAAAATCTCAAACCAAAAAGATCGTAAAGAAAAGATAGGAATATATGTGGTAAGGCTGCTGCTTCTGACAAAAAAGAAGGTATATGTGCTCCGTGATATTCTTTTTGCACCCTCATTAATTAATAATGCAATTATCTCCTATATTATATTAAAGAAGAAAATGATACCAATATCTGCCTTTGCACAAAATCTAGGTAGGAGAGAATATGCTGACTCCCCCCCGACGAGCCAGCCCTGACAGCTCGAATTCCAACAATCTCCAAAGTTGGACAGGGTAATGAAATGAATAATAAAGCCTTGATATCGTTAAAACAAGACATGGACCAATACGCACAGTCAAATACCTTACAGATCCACCGTTGGATAGAGACCTGGCATGTACATGCGTCCACTTCCATTAGAGTCTGCATTACCATAGATTGGTGGCTGAAGCTCCCCCGAGTGAGATGACTTTCGGGACTTCGGATTTTTGGGAGAAGCTGAGTAGGAATCATTGGAACTGCTCATAGAATACAGTGATGATGTTGGCAGTCCGTGGATCTTTGGCAACCCTGTCGGATCAGTGCCCAAACTGTAACCCTTCTCAACTGTCTCAGCTTCTAGAGGCAATTCATCCAATGTCTACACATAAAAGAACTAGTCTCAATGAATTCCACCATCAAATTTAGTGAGCTTATTGAACCTAAGACAAGACTATGGAATTTATAGCATCTTCCAGCTAGTAAACTTAAGCAAAGAAAATTCACCTCCATAAACCCAAGGCTACTTAGTTATACGCAGTCAGGAAAAGAGCAGTGGGGAAGAAAAAGTCACCCAACATGCAGACAACAAATATTGCTTCCACTAGGTTTATAATAAAAAACCAAACGGAGTGGAGAAATTAAAATTGAATTTTGGAGACCCCATAAATACACTAAAGCCTCTGCTGCTGGTTACCAATCAGGAAATGATTACCCGGAAAGCCTGTTGAAGAATTCGGAGTGTTTCTCGAGTGCGCTTTCTCTTCATCGCTACCTCCTCTGGCTCCTGCAACATCTCTTCAAGCAGGTTCTCTCTGATTTCAACCATAAAATACATGGAACAATCAACCGTCAGCAAGGACAGAAATGAGTATACAATAAAAAAAGTCAAATTATTTAGGTACACTGCTCTCCCTTACCGGTAAAGTTTTTTTATGAAAACATTGTGCAGCTCACGTTTGGTATGGTTTACCTGGATGCATGGCAATAAAAGTTGTGGAACTATCAGAACCAAAACAATGCATGATGAATGAAAATTTTACCACAAATAATTATAGAGAACAAAGTTATATAATTTTTACATATTGTTGACATGCACCTTCATGCAGATGCAATTGTAAGATAATTAAGTTGAGGTGAAAGAAATAACGTGGAAGGCAGAGAGGGAAGGCATGTTCTATGCAAAAATACAAAATAATTTTTTTTCCATGATACTACAGGGGAAGCAGATGAGAATACCAGAAAGTGCATAATTGCTTTAGGTACACAGTCCTCGATGTTCTTCCGAACAATGTCATAGTATGATCTCAAAAGCAGCTTTATGGCTATAATTTCAATGGCCTCCTCCTCTGATTGGTTTTCTGTTGGCCTCAAGACACTTGGGGGCTTAAAGGATATCAATAAATATTTATTAGAAAATATGAACAGGGAGAAGAATATCAGTTAGTCCACAACAGACACTGGACAGCTAAGAGTACCTCTCTCAACTGGATTATAGAGACGGATTGCTCCAAGCTGTGAACAGGTTCACTAAATGACTTGTTTATGAAGCTTTCTTTTCCAGAAGTGCGGTTATCATTTCCACCAAAAATTGATGAAATTCCCCAACTTGAACCACTTGTATTTCCTGATCAATTATCATTCCTTCCAAAGTTTAGAATATCTTGGAATGCTAGTACAGATTCTTGATTTTTACCAGCTTTTGCTGTCAGGAACAGTTTTGCAACCAAGGAAAAAAATATTAAAAGCCTTGGGTTTCAGCTGCTTTCACGCAATTCGCATCATCAAGAGGATGAGAGGAGTGTGTATCATACAAATTCCAAAAAACGAAGAAAAAGTACAAATAATAATATCAGAATAACACATTACCAGAAGATGTGACTTTTTCGACGTCAGCCACAGGCTTAACACCCTACCAGTCAATAAAAATAAATCACAAAACAAGTAATTAGACCAACCGTGAATATTAGTGCAAGTAAAACCTTGTATCTTAAATAGTATAATGACAAGTTCAAGCACAAATTTTGCATAGTTTTTTTTTTCTGTTGCTGCAAGGGAGACTGCTCATTTGCCATCAGAAAAGGACAGAAAATACCTGATCAGACACAACTCCATTGGCTTGCCTGGCAAGCATGGCTCGAGACTTCACACTTCTTTCTGATGTCGGCACCTTATCAGGCTCTAAACCATCCTTTCAGACCAAGGGATGTAAAAAAAAGCATCAGGAGAAATGAGAAATCTTACCAATTGCAAAATATACACAACTATAAGCACAGCAGATGTATACCTTTTGCCTGGAAAGAGGGAGAGAGACCTTAGGAAGCTGTTGCTTTGCAATCTCTACAGCTTTACTCCCGCCAATAAAATTTGGGTGGGAAGTGTTTATGTAGTCCATCTGCAAATTGGGTTTTATACAAAATCCTCAGCATTCTTTTGTTTTTGTTTTTTTTTTTAGTTTTTTTTTTTTTTGATAAGTAAAATCCGCAGCATTCTTATGCACCACAATCAAGTTAAGTGCAGCCAGTATGTATGCCTAACAAGTCCATAGAATGTTGATATATTATAAAAATCGTGAGGAAAAAGATTCATAATACAAAGCAATATGAATAGTTGTATTGCAGAAATAACGCAAGGGAAGTAAGCAAAAAGGACTTTAATTTTTTACTGCTGACCTCATTAGTATTATAGACTCCCTGTCCATCAAAGACCATATTAGTTACTATCACAAAGGGGGGAAATACTAGCCACAGAAAATAGATGGATCTTCTGCTGCTACCAATGATGTTTTTATGTTACATTATGCATATGAGGCATGCTTAAAAGAATAACAAAACGGTCTGATGAGAATGTTTCGATGCAACAAATGCAACAAATGCAACTAAATTAGATGAAAGATTAACAACAATGAAATTACCGATGAGCAACACAAGCAAACCACATAATAAATAGATGCCAAAATCACCACCATCATTAATCAATCATATCTTTCGCAATGGTCTTTAGATCAAATGATACCTCCTCCTAGATCCTTGGGTTCAATCCTCAATGGGTACCAATTAAACCAATAATCTTAACGTTCATAAGCAATGTAACATATATCATTTGATGGCAAGAAATGTGAAATCCAAGTCGAGTTGAAAATCAATTGCTGTTATCCAGGTTTATAAAGTGGAACAAAAATTAAAGCCCCATAATGAAAAGAAAGTAAGAACATGTATATCTTGAGTTCAGCATACCTCCATCTCAATAAGATGCCCAATCATTGTTTCTGAGGGTTCAAGGCCTTCTCGGAGAAAGTTGCCTATAACTTCATCCATACGCTTTCTCAAAACAGGAAATCGCTGCAGTTCATTGACTAGACAGCGGTGGCTTATCTGAGAAGAGAACTATGTTATTTTGAGATTGAGATTTACATGTAGTGGCGTTGTGAGACCACCAGAGACAGGACATAAGAAATCCCCCACCTTAATCAATTCGTCATATATGAACCTGGCACACTGAAGGCTTGGATCCAATAGTCGTGCTATTTGCCTTCGAACAAGAACCTCAAACGGCACCTAATATACAGAAAAAAATTAGAATGATATTAAAGCACGAAAATCAGAATGATATTAAAGAAATCTTTATGTCAAAAAAGTAAGACCTACTTCCGGAGCAAATAATGCAGATCTAGTGCCAGTTGCATTCTGAATAGAAATTCGAACATCATCATCAGTTAGGTCCTCACATGGATCCACCCCCTGCAAGGGATCAAATTGCATCAGAGACAGTCAATATCATATTACAAACTGGCACTTTAGCCCAGCTACCAAAATGGAATTCAGCACATCACCCCTTGCGTGCAAGCTAGCTCACTCATGAAACATAATTTTAATCAACAAGAGGTTCGGGTGATAATCAACTATACACTAGTAAACAGTTGTAATGAGTGGGGTATAGACTATCAGGAGCAACTTTGTAAGAGCGACGTTCAACGGTTAAATGGTTTAAGAAAATTTTTGAGGTGAATATAAATTTTATACACAAAAATCAAAACCATTAGAAATTTGTTCACTTGAAAAATAATCTAAAGATCCAAATCTAACATCATTTACAATTTTCACATATATCAATGTGATGTTGGTGGTACAGAAAAACCAATGATTATAGATAAAAAAAAAAATATCATTGAAAGAAGTACCACAAAATCGCAACACCAAACCAAAAAGTGTAAAGCAAATCCCATTGGGAAAAAAAGGCCCAGGGAAAGTGCCTATATATATCGAAACACACCTCTAAACTCTTGACAAAGATTGATTGAAAAATATAGTGAATTCTTGCTCCACCAGACAGCTCCAGTGTTGACATTTCTTCATTTTTCCCCTCTACCATCGAAGAAAATGCTGTTTACAAGAAGACACAAATCTTAAAATCAGTGAACAAAACATGGACAAAATAGACAAGCTACAGAACGTTAGTTTGAGAAGGCATTGTATCTAGAGGGCTAAAGACAACAAATCTAAGGCAAAACCATATTTACCTTCAGAGTACTTTGAAAGAATGTTAAGAAGAAGAGCTCCCTGACCAGCCTATTGAATCCAATAAGTGAGTTAATATATAGGAAACATTCTAGTAACATAGAAACAGGATGCCAGAAAAAGCAAAGACTTAGAAAAATTGTAGCAAGATGCGAGTGGTAAAAAAGAAGTTTCCAACTAAGTGAAAAAAGAACAGATTATGAAATCAGCAATGACATCTGAAAAATGTGGAACCAATCCAACACACAGAAGTAAGTAGATCATAGGAATGTAGAGTGCAGGAAGAGCTCCCTGACAAACTTCTTAGATGTGAAGGATAGAATGTAGGAATCAGTATAAACATTTAAAGAATCGACAAGAGTGGACAGCTTCGAATAAATATAAGCAAAGCGTTAGTAATAGCCAACAGAAGCTGCCAAGCAATTTAAAACGAAAAAATATATATATATCAACATCAGTCATCAAGTAGTGACAACATTTTTTTTTTTTTTTGATAATTAATAAGCAATTTTATTACCAAGAATAGGCACAGCCCAAGTACACAGGAAGTATACAAAGAAATACCTACTACACTCTAGAAGCAGGAAAAAGACAAACAGATTCAGTACATTATCATCATCCCTTACAAAACTCCTAGTGACAACATTAGACTATGAAAATTAATTAAAAAAATTCCTTACTGTAGATGACACTGGATCTCAGCGGCGTGGAATGCCAAAAAAAAAAAACAGTCCAATGTCATGACTAGGACAAAACTAATAAGCTCAAGACATGCAATCAAACAATGATCTCAATCAAAGTTGTATGCACTTTCAACATAACAAAACATGCCTTTGATTCTGTGATTTCTCCGTAACTTGCATGCTCCTTGGCAACAGAAACCAGTGTAGAGCTTATGCGTGACTTCAGCCCTGGAAGCACTGTCTTGATATGTTGTACTAGAATCTGCAAATGAATCAGATGCAACAAATCTCAGGTTCATAAAGAACTTAAGAATTAAAACCCTAATTTAGTATTCAAGAGAGGAAACTTCTATGACATTTCCAGAACCTCACTAACTTACAACTGGGAAAAATAATTGGATGATAATGCTGAATGAAAGGAAAAAGAGGAAGAGAAGGGAACAAGGGTGTTTTGCATGTGAACATGCACTTGAATTGCAGCAGATGATGAAAAACAATCATCTATTTCAGAATAGTTCAATTATGTTCCAGACTTCCAGTATATAAGTGATTAGTGAGTTGTAAAAGTATCTACCTGGTTCAACTTCTTTGCCAACTGAGGAACGCCACAGCGATCAGCTAGACCATTATATATCTATTGAGAAAAATAAAATTAAGTCAACAATTTTATAATGGAATCCAACTCACATAAAGCAATGAATAATATGGGATGGCATGGGCGTACTGGACGACTCCGGAAGAACTTTTCCTCAGCCACAAGAGCATCTTTGATACTCCGGTTGAGCATAATATCCTGTTCAAAGCATTAAATTGAACAGAGAAATCAATACCTTATCCAACTTGCTAACTAGAACTGTATGCTTCTTTGTCCATCTCAGTCTTGATTAAAAAGAAAAAAGAAAAAAAAAAAAAAACTAAAGAGTTACATGATTACCTCTTGACTACGATTAACAACTCCCACGTATCCAAGTCGGAGTGGAATCACTTTTCCAAGCAATAAATTACGGGCATCAGTCCCTCTATCCATTATATCCAACTAAAGTCATATAGAGAAACACCAAACCTCATCAGAGAATGACCACAGTTTGCCAATGTTTGAAAAGAATTTGTTTTTTTATAAGTATGTTTGAAAAGAAAATTAATAGTGAAGAGAATCAAGTTAAGGTATAAGGTACCTTTGTGATTATACCTATGGTTCTATGACCTGCCATTAGAAAAGTAACACTTAAAAGTCAATTAAATACATGTAAAAACAACACACAGAAAGAAAACATACCAAAGCAGAAATTTTTCTCAATTCAGAACTCACCATCAGGATCAGCATTTCCAGCAATCTGAAGCGCATCTGAATTTGCTAAATCTGAATTTGCTGGTGTAACAGCCAGAATTAGACAACTTGGTGTTCTAATGTACGACATGATCATTGTCCTAATTCGTGCTTCAATATCAGAGGGCTGATCACCAACAGGAACCTTTGTTATACCCGGTAGATCCACAAGGGTGATATCAAGAACATTTGGTGAAAAAATCTTCAGACGAATCTGCTTGTCTGAGACACCTTTGTTGCCTCCTGCTTCCCTCTCTGTCTCAGCCTATAGTCCATCGGGAATTATTTAAAAATAAAATATGTCACAAGAAAATAAAAGAAAGGAAAGAAAAGCCAGAGTTCATGGTTTGCAAAAACTACTTAAAAGTTCGTTACAAGGATATGTTAAACAATTTGAGTTGAGAAAAACAAGCAATCACAAACTAACTTAGCCTAAGAGCAATGAAGAGAGAGATATAGGTGATGTTCAGAGCTTCAAAGCAACCAGCAAAACTGTCACTTATAGCCGCAGTTTATATATATATATTACATTAAGTTACAGTAATGTTTCTCTTTCTATCCAAACCTTGCTCATGCACAACGAGCAGATTACCTCAATATCAGAAAGAACCGGAGAAAGAAGACAATTTGACTCACACGCGGGTGCGTGTGTGCATGTCAGTGCACCTTCAAATACAATTGACGCCATGAATAAAGTACCTGAACTTATGGGGCTAATGCAACAGGTCCAATGCAAATTAACCAAACCATTCCAGACCGATCAAAGATTATTTCGCCAGTAAAACTTGCATTCTCATGTCTCGTATACTAAGAAACCACATATCAAAATCACGACACATTATCTTCTCCCAAACTTCCTTAGCAGCTAGACTCATTTTAACCACTTATACTCTCTCCAACACTTCCTCAGCAAACAAACAGAAAGTACAGAACCATTAACCCCTCCACCAAAATCTACGAGTCCAACCAGATAATCAAAATCATCACATTTAATCATATTCTCTTACAGTTTCTCAGCAACTAAAAACAATCTCCATTGGTACAGAAATTCGAAAAGCAGCGGAGTAGAAAAGGCACCTGAATTTCTCTCCGAATATCTGAGAAATCGAAGAACCGTTTACCCGGCAAATGGAGGAACTCCCCGTACTCCTCCTCCGTCCCGTCCGGCTTCCTCTTCGTCTGCAACAACTGCAGCACGAGCGGCCTCCGAGTGCAGATTTCCGATCCCCTGGGTAGGAAGTCGCGGCCGACTAGGGCCTCGAGCACGCTGGACTTGCCGCTGCTCTGGCTCCCGACCACGGCGACCTGTGGGAGCTCGATGGTCGACTGGCTCCCCAGCTGCGCGAAGATGTCCTGAAGCTTGTTGACTATGGGAATCACCGAGTGGCCCAGCGTCGGGGCCGATGACGTCGACGAAGGTGACTGGGACGCCGATGGGACTGCCTCCTCCGCCATGGATGAATGGAACTGGAGTGGATGGGATTGGATCGGTGGGTATGGATGTGGAAACACACCTAGGGTTTTGGAATTTAGAGAGAGGAGATCGTAGATGTGTGCAATTAGTTATTCAGCAATTAAAAATTGATACGAAAATATATATTGGGATTGAACAAACAGTTTTTGTGAAAAAATAGTTTTCCAGACTGATTAATAGGGAGCTAGGATTCTGGATTTTGTATAATTTTTGTGCCAATTCCTTGGGAGGGTGGCTCACGCCACACGGCTTGATGGACCCTTTTAAAAGAGACCAGTGCTATTTAATTTTTTTTTTTTTCGTTTATCTAATTTTTTCTCATCCTCGTTCTTCAGTCATATAATATAATATTTTAATTAATTTTATTTTTCAATCCTTAAAAATATATCACATTAATAAATATATTTAAAATATTTCAATCATGTTTAAGAAACACTTGATACCATACAATTAGGCTCTGATTAAATACAGAAACAAGTTCAACTCATTTCAACTTATCTTATCATTATAATTTTTTTAATTTTTTATACAAAATATAATATATAATTTAATTTTTTTAAATCTCAAAATAATATTAATATTAAAAAATAATATTTTATTTAATTCATTTAAATTCATCTAATCTCATTACATATCACAAATAAAGTTCATAAAAAGGAAATATCTATGTCTGATTATCTTGTAACGAAATTATCTACAATTTTTGCTTAGCTTTTATTTAAAAACAAATAAAGCAGTGCATAAGTGAATGAAAAGCTAGCACTACGTTAACGGGTAAAGTGCAAAGTAATCCTCTTGCCTAATATATATATATATATACACGAGTGCTACACAATCTTTTACTATTCATCCATACTCTACACTTTATATTTTTTAATATTTTTTAAAATTATTTAATAAAAAAATTTAAAAAAATTTAAAAAAAGATAGAATGTGGAGTGTTGAAAAGTTGGAAAGATTTATTGTATATATATATATATATATATATAGCTCCTCATAAATTCACAATTACCCGAGTACAAATTTAAATCAAAATTAAATTATTCAAATGTTGTGTTCCCATCTTGACCGTATGAATGAAACAGACAATTAGGGCCAAGCTTTTGACAAGGAGAAGCCGCCGAATATATGTATCCAAGAAGTTGCTGATCCTGGCTATATTAAGCCGCCAGTGTAGGGCACTCCTGTCTGAGGCAACCAGTTTCCCACCAGTAACATATCGGACGCAGTGAAATTGGCAGCATCCGCGGTGCTGTTAATCAAATGATAACCAGGCCATGTCACTCGGGCTTCAGTGTCCGATCCAGGTCCTGTGTTGCCATATTCAGCATAATACAAGGTGCTTAGTGCAAAACTTCCATCCCATGCACGCCAACCAGCAGGATTTATCAAACTATCCATAAAACTCTGCATGAAAACAGTCTTCGAGTACTCCTTCCATGGCCTTCCCAGGTATGTCTGAGTAGTTGTATTACTGGAGGCCAGGTCGTCGGCGGCTCTAATCGTGCAATTTTGAAGGGAAGTACCCGTGTTTTGATTAGGGTCGATTCGCCCTTGTGCTGTTATAGCATTGAATTGTCCACTCATTGGCAAACGGGGATATATGTTGCAGTTCTGCAGAACAACCGCAGCATTTCCAAAGATGAAATCAACTGTACCATAGATATCGCATTCTCGGTAGAATTGCCTGAGAGAATGTGTGTATAAGGTGTCTTGGTACCCTTCAAAGCTGCAGCGATAAAATGTAGATATATCGGCTCCATTCCGAACTGCAACTGCCTGGTGCTTTATTGCTCCAGCAGTGTTGCGAAAAGTCATGTCCACAGCTACAAAACCTGTTGCAACCACAGCTGAAATGGTGGACATGAAAATCCATGATCAGATTCCCTCCATGTTATACAAGCAGTTAATTACTTCAAAAAATAAAAACTTGACGTGAGAAGAATATTGAATTCTTAATTACCAAATGTTGCGGAATTGAAGGTTGTCGATCCATCAACAACGCTTCTGTTGCCTGTGACAATCGTCTGATTGATACCATCTCCAGCCATTAGCAAGTACCTCTTGCTCTTAGGAATGGACACATGCTCTTCGTAAACACCCGCCGTGACATAGATCAAGAAATACCCATCAGCAGGTTTGATGTTGCTTGGAGCTGCATTAATGGCATCAGTGATGTTGGTGAAATTTCTGCTTCCATCTTGGCTGACGACCACAATATCAAACACGGTAACCTGATCATCCACCGATTGGAGAAGTTTCCTCCCCCTCGCAGAGTCGTAAATAGCACGAGTCCGACTAGCCATTTTAAAGGGTAAGCGTCCATTTGATCTGAATGTGACATGTTTCCTCGTGGGCCTCCATTTTAGGTAGCGTGGCACCCAACCCTTGGTGAAGAGGGCTAGAGAAACACTGTACAGCTTAGTGTTATTGGAGATTGGGCCCAAAAGCTCATTTGTCACACTTGAAGCTGACTCCGTTTCTTTTAGGCCGTCTAAACAAGTTTGCAGGTTGGTTAAAATGGCACTAAGGAAGGTTTGGAGCCTGTCTGCTTCCAAGGCGGGAAGAATCCAACTGGTTTTATTGACATTCTCAAAGGAGCTCGACAAGAAATCCATGTTTAGTCCGATTAGAAACCGGCAATCTTGAAGAGCGCTAACTGTATTTGTGGACAAAGAGGACCCGCGTTGAAGATATTTCTCCAGCAGGTCCAAAAATGTACTGGACTGCAACAGTGATTTCTGGATCGAAAATCGGCCATAGCCATAGACGTTTGAGGTCCCGTTAGAGAGCAGAGCTTTGCAGTAAGAAGGGTATGGGGTGTACATGCAAATGGTTCCTGGGGAGACTGTTGTGTTTGAGTTATTATTGCCCTCTGCAGCATAAGATAGAGAGGCAAAGAAGAAGGGAAGGATAGCGAAAAAGGCAACTGAGATGGGAAAGAAAAGTTTGGAAGCCATTGATGATGCTTTGGAGAGAGGTTAATTTGAAGATAACGTGGGTGGAATGCTGGTGATATTTATACACGATCGAGGGAGCTGTGACTAGCTAGGGAGATCAAAGATATTATATAGCTAGCTAGCTAAAACCTTAATAAACAACTTGCATGTTGGTCTGTTGAATTTGGCGGATGGTTCCAATTTCTTGAGCATAGTCATGTACGGTGTTTGTGAAGTGAATCTGCAATATATGACTTTATCAAAACGCGTTAGATTGATTTGACGTTGAATCAGCTTGATGTTAGTGGATGCCTGCAAATGCGAAGAAATTAGATCATGAGGGGACGATTTGTGAACGAACGGTTTTGATTATACAATCCAAGATTGGCTTTCCGGCCAAGATATATATATGGTTGGATGACTCGTTCTGAAGAATTCATGCCCAAAACGCGCACCACCCTAGGAAGTACTGCAACCAAATTTACAGCCCTTGAACCTTCGAGCAATGAACTCAGTGCTAATTAGCATCACAAATGGCTGCTATATGCAACGCGGGAACACTAGGGTCTATCCGATATACCCACCGGCCAGCCATTGCCCTACGCACATTGGATTCAAACAACTTTGGGTGGTCTCTTAAAACTGCAGCTGCATCGACATGATTGAGTGGATCTTCACTATTGGGTTCCGTATAAAGATGAAATAGGCCATATATTATAGTGTTTATATTTAAAACAGGTTTCCATGAGTCTTCTCTTAGAATGTTGAGGAAGAATATTATATAGTTTTTGCTTCTTGATAGCTGTCTTTCCATTAGCACTCTCTGGAAGTTCCCTTTGCTTTTCCTTCACTTTAAATAGACTAATCATTTTTCCTATATATAATATATGTACATGAAATATGTGAAACAGCCGAAGCCCGCAACCTTTGTGCAGAGCGAGAGAGAGAGAGAGAGAGAGAGAGAGAGCCAAGCTAAGGAGGAATCTCGAGTATTTTTATTTTGGAAGGGTGGGGTCTGTCTCATGTGTCTCTCTCTCTCTTTTCAATTTTTCTCTTCCTCGCGTCAATCATCGTCATGATCCACTACAAGTCGGATTTAGTTTCGTTCGCTTTCGACGACTTGGGGAGGTTTGGAAGTTGAGATGAGAATTTTGTGTTTTATTTTAAAGTTTAAAATATTATTTTTTAATTTTAAAATTTGAAAAAATTGAATTGAGATTTGAAAAAGTTGTATTGGGATTTGAAAAAATTGAATTGTTTATTATAGTTTATATAGAAAATTTGAAAAATGTGTAATGATGAGTTGAGATGAGATATAAAATTTTAAAAATTTCTAACTTCCAAACCAGCCCTTACAAACTTCATTTACTTAAGAACTAACCCAACCAAAGTCCCCAAGTTGTTAGAATTTCTTTCATGACAAGTTTCGAGTACTACTAGATTTTAAACCACGTATCCACACAATGACACAAAGACAGACTCTGCTTGTTACGTTGCACTCAAATTTAATTTAACACATTTCTCTTCTTGCCTTTTTTTTTCTCATCCTCGTACTTCAGTCATATAATATATATTTTAATTAATTTTATTTTTCAATCATTTAAAATATATCACATTAATAAATATATTTAAAATATTTCAATCATGTTTGAGATACTTATACCATATAATTAGGTCTCGTTTAGATACAGAAACACTCTCAATCTATTTCATCTCATCTTATTATTATAATTTTTTCAAATTTTCATATAAAATATAATAAATAATTTAATTTTTTTAATCTCAAAATAATAATAATATTAAAAAATAATATTTTATTTAACTTATCTAAAACAATCTCATCCTGATCCAAACGTGATCTTAATCAATAGTCCATAAAAAGGAATTAAATATCTGTGTCTTATTATATATTGTTACGAAATTAACTACAATTTTTGCTAATTAGCTTTTATTAAAAACAAATAAACCAGTTCATAAGTGAATGAAAAGCACTACATTGGTGAAGTGCAAATTAGTAATCCTCTTGCCTGGCTATATAGCTCCTCACAAATTCACAATTACGCGAGGACAAATTTAAGTCAAAATTAAATTATTCAAATGACGTTGTGTTCCAATCTTGAATGAATGAATGAAACTGCCAATTGTGCCAAGCTTTTGACAAGGAGAAACCACCAAATATATGTATGCAAGAAGTTGCTCCTGGCTATATTAGGCCGCCAGTGTAGGGCACTCCTGTCTGAGGCAACCAGTTTCCCCCAAGTAACATATCAGACGCAGTGAAATTGGCAGCATCCGTGGTGCTGTTAATCACATGATAACCAGACCATGTCACTCGGGCTGTAGTGTCCGATCCAGGTCCTGTGTTGTTATATTCAGCATAATACAAGGTGCTCAGTGCAAAACTTCCATCCCATGCACGCCAACCATCAGGATTTATCAAACTATCCATAAAACTCTGCATGAAAACTGTCCTCGAGTACTCCTTCCATGGCCTTCCCAGGTATGTTTGAGTACTAGCAGTATTACTGGAGGCCAGGTCGTCGGCGGCTCTAATCGTGCAATTATGAATGGAAGTACCCGTGTTTTGATTAGGGTCGATTCGCCCTTGTGCTGTTATAGCATTGAATTGTCCACTCATTGGCAAACGGGGATATATGTTGCAGTTCTGCAGAACAACCGCAGCATTTCCAAAGATGAAATCAACTGTACCATAGATATCGCATTCTCGGTAGAATTGCCTGAGAGAATGTGTGTATAAGGTGTCTTGGTACCCTTCAAAGCTGCAGCGATAAAATGTAGACATATCGGCTCCATTCCGAACTGCAACTGCCTGGTGCTTTATTGCTCCAGCAGTGTTGCGAAAAGTCATGTCCACGGCTACAAAACCTGTTGCAACCACAGCTGAAATGGCGGACAAGAAAATCCATGATCAGATTCCCTCCATGTTATATAACAAGCAGTTAATTACTTCAAAAAATAAAAACTCGACGTGAGAAGAATATTGAATTCTTAATTACCAAATGTTGCAGAATTGAAGGTTGTCGATCCATCAACAACGCTTCTGTTGCCTGTGACAATCGTCTGATTAATACCATCTCCAACCATTAGCAAGTACCTCTTGCTCTTAGGAATGGACACATTCTCTTCGTAAACACCCGCCGTGACATAGATCAAGAAATACCCATCAGCAGGTTTGATGTTACTTGGAGCTGCATTAATGGCATCAGTGATGTTGGTGAAATTTCCGCTTCCATCTTGGCTGACGACCACAATATCAAACACGGTAACCTGATCATCCACCGATTGGAGAAGTTTCCTCCCCCTCACAGAGTCGTAAATAGCACGAGTCCGACTAGACATTTTAAAGGGTAAGCGTCCATTTGATCTGAATGTGACATGTTTCCTCGTGGGCTTCCATGTTACGTCGCTTGGCACCCAACCCTTGGTGAAGAGGGCTAGAGAAACACTGTACAGCTTAGTGTTATTGGAGATTGGGCCCAAAAGCTCATTTGTCACACTTGAAGCTGACTCCGTTTCTTTTAGGCCATCTAAACAAGTTTGCTGGTTAGTTAAAGTCGCACTAAGAAAGGTTTGGAGCCTGTCTGCTACCAAGTCGGGAAGAATCCAACTGGTTTTATTGACATTCTCAATGGAGCTCGACAAGAAATCCATGTTTAGTCCGATTAGAAACCGGCAATCTTGAAGAGCGCTAACTGTATTTGTGGACAAAGAGGACCCGCGTTGAAGATATTTCTCCAGCAGGTTCAAAAATGTACTGGACTGCGACTGTGATTTCTGGATCGAAAATCGGCCATAGCCGTAGACGTTTGAGGTCCCTTTAGGGAGCAGAGATTTGCAGTAAGAAGGGTATGGGGTGGACATGCAAATGGTTCCTGGGGAGACTGTTGTGTTTGAGTTATTATTGCTCTCTGCAGCATAAGATAGAGAGGCAAAGAAGAAGGGAAGGATAACGAAAAAGGCAACTGAGATGGGAAAGAAAAGTTTGGAAGCCATTGATGATGCTTTGGAGAGAGGTTAATTTGAAGATAACGTGGGTGGAATGCTGGTGATATTTATACACGATCGAGGGAGCTGTGAGGAGCTAGGGAGATCAAAGATATATAGGTAGCAAGCTAAAACCTTAATAAACAATTTGCATGTTGGCCTGTTAAATTTGGCGGATGGTTCCAATTTCTTGAGCATTTGGGTACGGTGTTTGTGAAGTGAATCTGCAATATGACTTTAATTTGTCAAAACGCGTTAGATTGATTTGACCTTGAACCTTGATGTTTAGTGGATGCCTGCAAATGCGAAGAAATTAGATCAGGAGACGATTTGTGAACGAACGGTTTTGATTATACAATCCAAGATTGGATGACTCGTTTTGTCAATGAAGCGTTAGGTGCAACCTAATGTATTCAATACAATCCAAATTTCTGATACCAAACTTTGTCGGAGGACTTGCAAACTTCGTTTTCTTAAGAACTAACCCAAGCAAAATCCTCAAGTTGTTAGAATTTCTAAATCAAATTAAAAGGAAAATTGCCCTTCTTTCATGACAAGTTTCGAGTACTACTAGATTTTAAACCTCTGATCCACACAATGACACAAAGACTCTGGTTGTTGCACTCAAATTTAATTTAACACATTTAGCTTCTTGCCTTTTTTTCATGTGAATATATATATATCTTGAAAATGGCTTGCAAAAATCATCGCTTGCTGACTGAAATTCAGTCAAAAGATGGATAACAAAAGAAGACAAGAAACAATGAAGAAAACAAAAATTAGGTACAATTTTATTTAGGTGAAGGTGCATATAAATTACTTAGGTCGAATCTTCGTCCGACATCGGAAAATGTAGAGCCATGTGGTGGGGATTTTTGCATTATTGTAGTCAACATATTGATCGTTTGTTGTTTGACCCGCATTGATTTTATGGTAATTAGTTCTCTATTAAATTGATCATTGTTGACATGTTGATCATTATTGGGTGGTTAAACTCGGTTTTTTTCAACAGAGAACGGATAGAAAATTAAGGAAAATAGAAAAGAAAATAAAAGAAAACGAGGGAGATAACAATGCTGCATGCAGCTTCAGCAATGACTTTGTGCATGCATAAAATGTGAGCAATGGTGATTGAGAACTTCGGCGTCAGTGAAAGATATATTACAATGAATCCGCCACCCTATCTATAGTTTTTTTACGAAAGGTACCGTCGAATATCCGATTAGGTGCTTGTTAAGTTGATGAAATAAGCTGCAAGCGTTCCTCATATCGACGTACCGACACATGATAACGTAACTGCGTGAAAGTACCAGCCGGCCGGAGTTACTGGATGATGCATCCATCGGTCGATCCATATTTGATGTTTCCAGACGTTCTAAAATAAAATAAAATAAAAAAGTGTTTTTCTTTTATATATGTTAATAGTCAATATCCATGGAAGTGGCCAGTGGGCTTTTAATTTGATCGTACCAAATTTTGCTTTCAAAATGTAGTAAAGTCAAAGTCGTCGAAAACTGGCTGAAAATTTTGAACATGTAGAACGCCAATCGATATCAAATCACGGATCCTGGATATATATATATATATATATATATATATGCATATGCTTTCTGTCATTGTTTGGAGGGACTTTTGGAATTGGAACACAGGATTCTTTAATTATTAGTTAAATAAAGAAATCATGATGCACCGACGACTCCTACCTCGTCACTACTCAAGGGTTCTAACTCCCGATTTGAGAATTGTTATAATTACATAAAATAAATTTATAATATAGCGTGATTTTATAGAATCTGTTAGATATATTTAATAATAAAAATAATTTTATAACTTGACATACTATAATAAATCACATCAGTTTTTAAATTTTTTTTTATATAATTTTTTTTTATCTAA
Source organism: Cyclocarya paliurus (assembly GCA_029856935.1). Classification (NCBI taxonomy): domain Eukaryota; kingdom Viridiplantae; phylum Streptophyta; class Magnoliopsida; order Fagales; family Juglandaceae; genus Cyclocarya; species Cyclocarya paliurus. The sequence continues at coordinate 1,831,045 of CM056957.1, read as the reverse complement.
AATATTTTCCTAATTTATATATATTGTTTGTTTGCATCTGGATGGTCGCATGAAAGAAAAATATATTGGGTTCCATTGGTACTAGTAGTAGTGTTTGTATAATTTTTTTTTTTTTCGGATTAATGCATGCATTTACTTGCTTATAACCAAAAAAGGAAAGAAAATTATATATATACATATATATATATATATATATATATATATATTATTGAAAGCATGATTTCTTACGTTACAATTCATGATGGCTTTTGATGCATTCAGATCTTTTGCATCGATCCCTATGATGATCAGGCCGAGAGCATCCACTATATAATGTAAGAAAAAAATTGACACAAGTGTCGCGTATGTTTTTAAAAAATAATAGTAAATTTAGATTTACATAAACAAATTAATAATAGACTATATTATTTTTTAAAATGAATGCACAATATTTATACAATCTATAATTGTATCTAACATTACTTAATAAATTTAAACATATATATATATATATAATATAAATATAAATATGAAATTTCAACTTCAACTGATAGAAAGCTAGAGACGTGTACGTACGTACCAAGATCGTTGATCAATATTTCAGCCAATGAAAAAACGCATACAACGTTGATGAATGATGAGTACGATTAGAGCGTTATATATATTAATTACTATAAGAGAGTTGGCCTCTTGTGAAGAGAAAAATGGCTATGATCAACGTTCTCGTCGTAAATTGTCTTTAACGAGGGTAGTTGACAAGTTGTTTTGGTTGCTAATTTCAATGCACAATTGCATGCAATCAAAACTGAATGATCATCCATTAATTAATCAATATAAACCCATTCTTTTTTTTTCTTTTTTCTTTTTCTACAAATTTGTATTAAGCATTGTTGAGATTATTTCTCAATAAGCATATCAAATATTTGACAAAATGAATAAAGGAAACTTCAAGTCACATTCATTGCATTTTCACTCGCTTGTTTTCATTCTTTGTTTACAAACGTATATATAAACACTATTTTCTGATAACTAATTTCCACAATTCATAGATCTATTGACACCTATCCTACCATACTGGTATTCTTGAATTCTAGATGATTCTATATTCCTCTGATATGCATCATTATCTTCTGTTGTACAATCTGTGGTACATGTAATGATGCTGATGCGTGTTGTGCAATTCGTGGTACACGTAGTGCTACTGCTGCATGTGTCGGCACGTTTTGCTGAACTCATGCATGCTATGAGGTCTTCCTTAACATCCCCCCTTATCCAAGTGGCAGTTGAGAAACAATGATACTTGATTGAAGAAGATGAAACTGAGCTATTGATAGTGATTTTGTCAAACTGTCAGCTAATTGGTCTTTGTTGGACACAAATGAAACCTTGAGAGTTTTTGTTGATACTCGCTCTTTGACAAAGCAGTAATCAAGTTCTACATGCTTCATACGAGCATGTAAAACTGGATTTATAGATAAATAAGTTGCCCCTAGGTTGTTAGACCACAAAATTGGTGGATTATTTAAGTAAATACCAAGTTCATTGAGAAGTGATTGAATCTATAAAATTTCACATGTAGTATTAGCAACAGCCTTATACTCAGTTTCAGTAAAGGACCCTGCAATAGTAAATTGCTTTTTAGAATTCCAAGAAATAATTTGAGAACCAAAGAATACATAGAACCCGTCTGTGGATTTTCTATCATCTCGGCAACCGGCACAGTCAACATTAGAGAAGGCCGAGAGAGAGAGTTTGGAAGACTTAGCAAAAGGAATACCAAAATCGGAAGTACTCCTAAGATACGTAAGAATTCTCTTAACGACTTGCCAATGAGGAACTTTGGGATTATGCATTAACTGACAGACTTTATTTACAGCAAATGACAAGTCAGGACGAATGAAGGCTAAGGGTGGATTTGCATGTTGAAGTGAGTTGAGTTGAATTGAGTTGAGATGATAAAATATTATTAGAATATTATTTTTTAATATTAAAGTTGTTTTGGGATTTGAAAAAGTTGAATTGTTTATTATATTTTGTATTGAGATTTAAAAAAAGTGTAATGATGAGTTGAGATGAATTGAGATGAGTTGAGATAAGTTGGGGATCCAAACGCCCCCTAAGTATTGCAAGCTCCCAACAATGCTACGGTATAAGTGAGGATCCTCAAAAAAGGTCCCCTCAAATGTTGAAAGATTAACATAAGAGGACATTAGAGTTGAGACAGGTTTGGCTTGATGCATATTGGCTCTTCTAAAAAGGTTTGAAAGGTATTTAGATTGACTGAGATATAAGCCTTGGTCATTTCTGAAAATTTCAATTCCTAGAAAGTAATGTAGTGAACCTAAGTCCTTAACAAGAAAAAACAAACTAAGGGCTGAAACAAATTCAGAGATAAGAGATAAATTGGACATAGTGACAATAATATCATCAACATATATTAAAACAAACACAATATGTGAGTCATGACGATAAATAAAAAGAGAGATGTCTGATTTGGACTCTTGGAAACCTAGTGAAAATAATTTGTTACTGAGTTTTGAAAAACAATCCTTAGGAGCCTGCTTTAGGCCATAGATGGCCTTTTTCAATTTACAGACATATGAGAGAAAATCAGGATGTACAAAACCAGTGGGTTGCTGCATATAAACTGCTTCCTCCAGATCACCATGTAAAAATGCATTTTATATGTCTAACTGTTGCAGAGGCCAATTAAAAGTAACAACAAGTGAAAGCAAGAGGCGTATGGTAGTGGGTTTAACTACAGGGGAAAAGGTCTCAGTGTAATCTATCTCTGCTTGTTGGTGAAAAGCCTTAGCTACCAAGTGTGCTTTACGTCGTTCCAATGAACCATTGGCTTTTCTTTTAGTCTTAAGAATCCATTTAGGACCTAAGACATTGAAAGAAGGTGATGGGGGAACAAGTTCTCATGTTTGATTGTGCAAAAGTGCATGAAATTCGGTTTCCATGGCTGCATGCCATTCTGGAAACTTAGAGGCCTCAGAGAAAGACGTGGGTTCCTCTAAAATCGTGATGAGTATAGTGGTTGTGAGTTGAAGGATTTTGATTTGGCCATGTGATAGTGTCGTCTATGCGTGTAAGGGGTTTTGAAATGTTTACCTTTGCTCATGTAATCATGGGGTGAATATTTTGAGATGGCACAGCTGTGGTCGAAGTTGGTGATGAGGGAGTTGAAGTCTGTGCCGTATCTGAAGTTGGGACATTTAAGTTTTGCAGAGGAGTATTGAGTGAAAAGGAATTATCGGGAATAGAGAGTGAGGCTGGATTTGGTCTTGAGTGGAAGGGAGTTGGGCCAGGATGTGTGTTGTAAGGGCCCAGATGTGTGTTGTAAGGGTTAAGCCCAGCATCACAATTGAGTGATACGAATTGGTGAGGTGTTGTATGTGGGCCAGGCAGAATGACATGAGGATTGGGTCCACGGAAAGGAGGCAACGTGATGGAAGAGGTGTGAGTGGGTGGGCCATTAAAAAAGGTAAGATGTGGATTTTGTATTAAAACCGATCCATTGTGTGTGGATTGCGTGTGGGTGGGCTGTGCAGAGGGAAATTCAGTCTCATCTAAAATTGCATCTCTAGATATATAGATTTGACTCAAAGGAATGTGAAAACAACGATAGCCTTTATGATCTGCACTATAACCCATAAAAACATAAAGAATTGACCTAAAATCAATTTTGTGATGATTAAAAGGACGCATATTTGGCCAATAGGCTACACCAAAAGTGTGTAAAATTTTATAATCAGGAGATTTTTTAAAAAGAATTTGAAATGGAGATTTATTTCTTAAGAGCGGTTTACGGAGTTTGTTAATAAGAAACAAAGATGTTTGAAAGGCATCAGACCAATATTTATGAGGCATGGATGCTTGAGCCAATAAAGAGAGACCCGTTTCAATTATATGCCTATGACGACGCTCAATTGTACCATTTTGTTCATGAGAATGTGGGCATGTAAGACGATGTACAATGCCATAAGAGTGAAGAATTTTTTTAAATGGGCAAAACTTACGACCCCAATCCGATTAAACTTTCAAAATATTTGAAGAAAAATAATTATGAATATAATTAAAAAAAACAACAAAGATGGTAGAAACATCCGATTTTGATTGAATTGGAAATAACCATATATATTTGGAATGATCATCCACAATTGAAAAATAAAATCTACTACTATTAGTGGATAACATTGGGGCTGGAACCCTATACATCTAGAAAGAGTAAAGCAAACATATGTTTGGATTGAAAAGCTGATAACGGATGTGGTAAGGCATGTGCTTTAGTTTTGATACAAGTTGTTCAATGTTGCAGTGAGTCGTGTTAAGTAATAGGAAGATTAAAGGATGTAGTTTTTTATAAAGGGTATCCTAGCTGAAGGTGCCACTGGAAGGTAGAGGTGCATTCACCAATGCATGCTTGAGGGGAAACTGAAACTGGAGAAAAAGTAGTGGCATCTGCTGGTAAGACATACAGTCTATTTTTAATGGTGCCCCTAAGTAGAACCCGTTGAGTTTGTAAATCCTTCACAAAAACCATCAGAGTAAAATTCAAAATAGATTAAATTATCATGTGAAAATTGACGAACAGAAATTAGAACATGAAGTAATTTAGAAAGAAGAAAGTTGCCAGAGGGAGTATGAAGTTGAGCACAGCCCATGTGTTGAATCGGCAAGGTGGAACCATCTTCAATGCTCACTTGGTCTGAACCCTGATATGATAAAGAATCCATATTAAGGTTGCTGAAATATGAGGTAAAATGGTGAGTCACAGCTGTGTCAGGAAACCAGTAATCGATATGCGACGGGGATTGAACATTTTAGTAGGCAGTGATAAGATTAGTTGAAAGTGAAAGAGGTGGGGTATTCTGGTGGCTATGATTAAAGCGGTGGTGACATGCAAGAGTAGTATGTCCAGGCTTGTTACACACTTGTCAGAGTGGTCTAGTATCTGGACGTTGTGGAGAAAATAAGGATGAAGACTTGCCTCCCCCACATCGACCATGATACCCCCTGAAACCTCTACCACGAGTTGAAGAAGAGCTAGGGCCATTTAGTTTTGTTGTGGTAACGTGAGGAGATATAGAAGAACCATTGAAAAGAGTGTGATGTTGGGATGATTTTGAAGATGCCATTCGGCTCTGTGTGTAACAAACGAAGAACTAGAGAGAAAAATAAAATAAAAGGAACGAAGGACGTGAGTGAGAATGCTCTCAATACCATGTTGAGATTATTTCTCAATATGCATATTAGATATTTGACAAAATGAATAAAGGAAACTTCAAGTAAGATTCATTGTATTTTCACTCCCTTTCTTTCATTCTTTGTTTACAAACGTATATATAGACACTATTTCCTAATAACTAATTTCCACAATTCATGGATCTATTGACACCTGTCCTGCTAGACTGTTATTCTTGAATTCTAGATGATTCTATATTCCTCTGCTATGCATCCTTATCTTCTGCTGTGCAATCCATGGTATATATAGTGTTGCTGTTGCGTGCTGTGCAATCTGTGGTACATGTGGTGCTACATGTGTCTGCAGTTTTTGCTGGACTCATGCATGCTTGAGGTCTTCCTGAACAAGCATACAAACGTACAATGAAAAGAAACTGCAAATTAAGCAACTATTTCATGTAATCCACCATAAAATCCTTCATAATACATACATATTATTGTCACAAACATTACACTTTAAAAAAAGGACTCCCTAACACATATTGAACATTTTTAGTCGCATTTAATTCAAATCCCAACTAGCCATCATGGCAAATTGAAGGTAGAGTGTGCTTGATACAGACAATTAAATCAAACTCATAAATATATTAAAAAAATTAGTTAATATGATCATAGAAAAAAACAAAGATGGTGATTTAATACTTATAATTTGTAAATAATATTTATCATATAGATTTAGTATTTGATACGTTCATCAAACTAAATGTCTAAATAAATAATACGTCAAAATAAATAAACAAATTAAAAAAAATCACACGATTTCCAATTTCCAACGAACCTAGAACATTGACAGTAGTTTATGCATCTTTGAACCAAAAACTCACACATTGAATTATGCATATTTGAACCAAATAATAATAAAATATTTATTATTTTATAATTTTTTTTCCTATATATCTGGATGGTCTATTTTATGCATGTAGACAATCTGGATGATCCAATAAATTCAAGTCAAATTCCATTACCAAGTCCGATAAATTCAATAGACCATCCAACTCAAGTCCAATAAATTTCATAAGAATTCACAACTTAATACAATGTAATTCCATACAAATTCAACTGCCCAAATAAATTCCATACAAATTCAATTTCCAACCAAAAGAAATTCTATACAGATTTAAATAAATTTCATGTATCAAAATCAACTTAATAAAAAATCCACAAAGTTGATTTTAATACAACTTGAGCTACATAAAGTTGGACTTGGTAGCTCCATAGCAGCAACCACAAGCTCCAACGTAGCTCCCAACAGTTTCCACGTCATTGATAGCAACCGGTAGTACAAAAAAATGATGAAATTTGGTGCAACCAGCAGTACAAAAATTACCCAAAATATGTCACACAACCAAAACAATTACAAAATCACCATCATACAAACATACAACTATGTACGAGATATGACCTTATTCATTTGTTCCTCAATGATCTCCATTTGAAGATTTATGGAAATATTCTTGTTGCAAACCATTCATGGAATCAATATCCAAGTTCATAATTTTCATATCAATTTTTTTCTTTTTAAGAACTACCAAGTCATATCTCTCTCTTTCAATCTTAATTTCCAAATCAAGTTTTATCTTCTTAAGAAGTCGTAACTTAGATATTTCATTCTCATACTTCAATTGTGATTCTCTTCTCTCCATCATACAAGTTCTCCTATCATCTTTTATTTAGCTTAAGGCCTCCTTAATTATTATATTTTGTCTTTTGTTACATTTTCTATGATGCCCCGACTCTCACGTACGGAAATGAGAGAATCGTGAAGTCGGAATGATGACAACACGGGTCACACATTCCAACAATAAGTGCTCAAGTGTGTGCAACACGTAAAAAGTACACAACAAAACGTAGTAAATAATATAAATAAGGCAACTAAGTACCAAAATTTTAAATACAGATATCCAAAATAAATATATTACTAAAAATTATACAGTTATCCATGAAATAAAATAATAAGTCAAATACATGGACAAAAAGGAAACAATTCCCATGATCCAAAAAGCGATCACATGTCACTCCCTCCGCAGAGCCTATCTCTAAGACTCGTCGTTCTCATCTGTATCAAAATCTATTGTATCATAAAACAGTACCGCATGTAAGTAATAATCTAAACAATCCACAAAATAAAAATACATTAATACGACCAACCATTATGCATGCATATGATGAAATATGCAAGAAACCTAAAATATTATTTTTCCCGAAAATGTATTTTTTCCAACGCACGCTAAAATCTCATTTTGGCCCAAAACATTTCTCGCCATTTTTCCTGAAAATGGCCAAAAATAATAATTCATCATTTTTTCAAAAAATGATTTACATCAAAAATCTTTTTATCCAACACACGTCATTTAAAAAAAAAAATGCCCATTATCCAATTTGTACTGTATGCATCATGATCTCCCCCAGGGACCATCTGCACACTCTGACTCCCTTCGTCACACCACGGGTAATGACCGTGCAAGTGATTTCGTAACGAGCGATGCCCAGCGCATTCGTGGCCAAGCATCCTCTAGCCACTGCCAGCAAAGGGGCCACGGAGTCGGCACGAGAGCATTACCATCCCATCCGATTCCGTTATCACTCAGCGACAACCCAGGAGACGTCACTCAGTATATTCCACTCCTGAGTGACTAGAGGAGCTCCATCGAGATAATATCCCATCTCGGCTTGGGGTTGTGATACACAAGAACCCAAAAATCTTTTTATACATAAAAACTCAGTTTTCAAATGTACACATGAATATGTATGCAATTATACGAAAACTCAGTTTTCATTTATAAACATGAACATGCGTGCAAATATGCAATGTACAGGACACGACGCACATATCCAACAACCAATAAATCCCCACATAACCAAACACATAACAATTACATCCTCAAATCCAACCGACTCCCTTACTCCTCGGACTCAGTCCGGCACAATCAACCAGTTCACAATAAATATGAGTTAGTATAAAAAAACATTTAAATCTCAGAAGTTATTTGAAAAAATACTTAAAATGCTATAATATAATTTTCAAATAATCACAAAGGTGCTAGAAGTGGCGGCACAACAACAAAACAATGCAAAATGCACTAAGGTCGTGAGTCTCAAAATGATAGATTTTGAACGGGGACAAACGAAGACTTGAGATTACTAGGGAAAGATTTAGAGGTGTCGATGAAGCTAATGGTGATGGTCTGCTGAGAGGTCACTGGTGATGTGGTGAAAAGATGATGGCCGGAGGTAGCACTGCGGCATCGCGTGAGTTCAAAAGGCCAAGCAGCTTAAAGCTGTGCGTGGAGGCTCACAGCGGCACTAGAGGGGCTAGAAACAAAGAGAGGTGGTTGCCGGCCGGTGGGGAAGAGAAGGAGAGGGGCGGTGACAGTTACGGCGGTGCATGACAGTGCAGGGTGGAGGAAGAATAAACGGACGGAAAGAGAGGGAGGTGTCATGCGCATAGGCTGGAGAACAAGGGAGAAATGAGGAGAAAAAGAAAGAGAAGGAAAAGAAAAATGAGAGAAAATGGAAAAAGGGACAAAGAAAAAGTGAGGGAAAGAAATGAGGTCCAATCCTTATAACTTAGGTCACAAAACTGACCCAACGAAAATATTTTCAAAATAGTAATTTAAATAAAACTAATTTAAACACAGTAACTAAGTAATATAAAATAATAAAATCCAACAACACAATAATTTTAAAGCTCATAAACAAACTAATTTAAATTAAATAGAAATTTAAATAATAAACAATAATTAATAACAAGAAAGACACATGAAAAATAATTTCACAATTTAAAAATATGATAAAATAATATAACAAAACTCCTATAATTTTAAAATAAGAGGACCAATATTTGAATTAATTAAAATAATATTTCAATTAAAATATACTAAAATACAGGGTGTCACATCCTCCCCCTTAAATAAAATTTCGTCCTTGAAATTGATAAGATCAAACATTAGTGCCAAAGCAGGATACAAGATACAACTTAGAACATATTTGAGAAAAACATATCATCAACAACTTCCAAATAAGCATGAATAATGCTTTCACAAGTCTACTCTTAGAGGCAATTCCATCATACTCACACTAGTCTCTCAATGGCACATCACGTCTATTACTACTAGAGCGGTCATGTAATCCAAAATCTCCATATCCACAAAACCTTAACAACACCCAACGAATCCCAACGATTAATAGCTTTATTCAATAATCTGTACTGACCTCAATTGACTCCTACGATATAACTTCTAAACCTTCGTTGTATACTACACTTTATTAACCTAATGGCCACTTCCAAAGTTAACCATTAATAACAAGATTTGCACAACCAAATGATTAATCTCCAATTACATCTTCTTAAAATTTCAAGTCACTACTAATTCCTCAAAATAAACACAAATTTGAACCCCCCAACTATCACAAACTATCACGCTTACGCTACGCACTCTAATAATTGCCACATGCCTAAAATTTGTCCTCATAAAAACAACACCATCGAGTACAAGGTAGCTCCATACCTACTAATCAAAAAAATCTTACCTCATTTTGATAGAAAATACCCTCTTTTCCAAAACCATGAGTTATCACTCATATTCCTCAATTAACTCTTGCTGCCTTAATCAAAAATCAATATTTCGCAAAATACATCCATGATCATTAACAGAAAACCAGTATCAATCAACCTCAGCATCCCAAACTGAAAACAAGTAACATTACCCCAAAATACACCTGTCTCATCTAAGATAAGGAACATACCTTAAAAGGCTCGAATCCAACCTGGCCAACCAATAAGAGCGCCTATAAACTTCTACCCAACAACCTAAACCCAAAAGCTCATCACCTAAAGTCTGAATATCATCTAATCTAGCAGTGACTAAACTTACTACGAACCACCATTGACTTCACCAAAACATTATCGAAACCTTTATGGTAACTTGCCCACCTACTTCTACTCATATAAGCTAGTATTAGAGCATTAGTATTGATCTATGCATATGCATATGCAAAATTATCTCTTTTGCATAATCACTTTGCCATTCAAGTAAAACTCCCACATTGACTTATACATATTTGAGATCAAATAATAATAAAATATTATTTTATTATTATTATTAATTTTTTTCTAAAATCAAAAAATATATATATTTTTTGTAATTAACATTCACTACATACATTTGACATTAATAATACAAATGTAATAATAAAAAATATAATTTTTTTATATATTATATTAAAAATATAATAAAATGAAAAAAATATTATAATAATAAAATGAATGTGTACGTGAAAATTTGTTGTGTTGTTGATGGAGGGAGAAGAGGAAAAGATTGAGAGGGAAATAGTGGAATGAGAGAGAAATAACAATTAAATATGTTTGATGGAGTGAACAGTTGCTATCCAAATTTGGATAGCAATTGTTCATAACTAGCTAAATTTATGCATATGCATAAGCCAATACAAGTGATTTTAGGGTCATATTATGCAAATATAGTTTTGTATATACATATGCATAGACCAATGTGGATGCTCTTAGCACGACTAGTTCCTTCAATAGCACAACACTAATAAACCTCAAGGCAAGCCATACTGCTCAAATTTTCAATCCACAAAAAACTATTGCACAACACTCAAGGATTCTAATGCTTTACTAACTCACATACATGATTATGTCATCCACCGTTGATGCCTAAGCTTCAACTTCCAAGATTTTATCATACACCATACATGGCGACCCATCAATCTCTCTTCAAATTAAATAACAATGTTCTTAATTCTCCCAACTGGACGCTCAATCTCTAAAAGAAAGTATAGCCTCGAAATTTATGTAATATGAACAAAACAAAATACATGGAAAATACAGAGTATGTATGCAGTGCACATGGAAAAAACATAAATATGCCTACCTTTTTTTTTTTTTATACATAATATGCCTACCTTTTACTTGTATGAATCTGTCTAAAGTCATACATAAACATGTTGTGCATCTAGTCTAAAGGCATACAAATATATGGTTGCATACTTGCTGACTTAAGGGTGACACTGGAGCAACAACCAACAAAAATAAAAAGGCACATTATAGACACGTACTCAGAACATGCAACCAAGCATTTTTCAAAATGTATTGCTCAGTTAAATACAAAGTAGTTTTCTTTATTTTGGCAATAAAAGGGCAGATAACATATGCAAATTACACCAATCAGTATAGGTAATTAATATACATTCTCATTTGTAAACCACAAGAAGCAAATCTCAAAATTTTAGAAACAACATATATAGCCCATGAGTTTTTTTCACAAGAAATAAGATTGTTACAAAGGCCGTTGAAGATCAAAATTGAGAAAAAAAAACAAAATAAATATTTGATGAATCTTAAAGAAGAGATGCCAGAAATTTATGTGTATCCTCTCTTTTTAAAGTCTTTTATCCTTATCTTTTATTTTCCAAGATCGAGAAGTATAGAGGCATGTACAAGATCGAGAAGAAAATTAACAATCTAAAAAATTCAAGAACAAACTCCATTGCTCTATGTATCCCTATTCTCGGTTCAATATCAAGGTAAATCACACAAAAAATCCAAGAAAAAACTCTAATAAAGGGAAATCACGCATTCCATACGAGGGAAAATCACACAAAACAATTTGTGAAATCAAAACAAGTGGCTTGCACGAAATCACCTTTTTTCTAGGGTTTCCAAAGAGCCGCACGAAATCGAGTACCGAGCGAGAGAGGAGGTCGTCGTTGATGAAAGAACAGTCAAGTGGTGCAGTTGAGCTTTACTTTGGGCAATGGTGTAGCAAAGCAAAGAGAAGGTTGAAATATTGTTTATGAAAATGTTGGTGTCGTATAGAAGAGAGCAGAGAGAGCAAAAGAGAGGAAGGAGGAAAACTTTCAAGGAGATATGCGTGAGAGAGAGAATAATCATTCTAATAGAGAGAGAAAAAATATTAAAAATATGTTTGAAGAGTAAACAATGTTTCTTCAAAATTGAAGAAGCACTGTTTATAGTTATCTAAAAATATAGATATACATAAACCAATGTAGATAAATTTAAAGGCATATTCTTCAAATTTAAAGATGAAGATGAAGATGGAGAAGTCACTACCAATGCTCTTAGAGCATCCTTAATGGATTAGTTAAAAGCTAAATCTATTGAGTATTTAGCTATTAGAGAATAAAATGTGATCACAATTGATTAACCAAATTTCAAATAATTGAAATTTAGCTATAGTTACTTTCAAAAGAATTTTCAAATTTGAAAGTTACTCTACATACATCAAATACATATTTTATCAATTATTTCTCTCTCATTTTTTTCTATCACATATTTTATCACAATGACTAGGTTCATGTGCATGGGATCATGTGTTGGGGGGTTGGGTTCATGCATTGATATATTAATTTGATTAGTGATATATTAATTTAATTAGAATATAATTTTTAATTAATATATAATAGGTAGAATAGTAAAATATGATAAAATAAAATAAATTAATAATTAAAAAATTAAATAATTTTGAAATTATTAATTACTTATTACTATATAATGAATAAATAAATAATTCAATGTGGAAATTTGATGTGAATAATTAAAATCAAATTTATCTTATATTATTTTATTATTATATAATAAAAAAATAACTATTCTAATATAAAAATTAATGTGAATAGAATAGTTAAAAATTAAATTTCTCTCGTATTCATAAAAAAATGTCTTTAGGGTGCGTTTAGATGTTGAAGTGAATTGAGTTGAGTTGAGTTTAGATGATAAAATATTGTTAGAATATTATTTTTTAATATTATTATTGTTTTAAAATTTAAAAAAGTTAAATTATTTATTATATTTTGTGTTAAAATTTAAAAAAATTATAATGATGAGTGAGATGAGATGAGTTTAATTTCATAACAAACGAAGCCTTAGTTTTGGCTAATAGATGCTCTTAGCAGGTACATCCTCCCATGTATCTCTCATAAATCGTAGGGTTAGGACAGAGACACGTGTTTCTATCCGGGTACACGGAACTTCTGAATTTTGATATCCATATAGCGAAACACATCAAGCATCACCGATTCCCGGTTCACCCCAGCAACCAACCGGTCAATGCGACGTCGTTAACCCCGCATATTCTGAAAGAATTATTCCTTTCAAAATATAGACTTCAGGTTTTGGGCATATCTCTCTACGCTTCTGGAATTTTCTTTTCACCCCTCTCTGCCGCCGCTTCACGAACCATGCCTCGCCGAAGCTCCGGTGGTTAGTGTCTTCATTATCTCTCTAGATCTGTAATTCTCCTTTTCAATTTACACTGTCTTTTTTAGGTTTTATTTCATGTTCCTCTTCATTCCTGTACGGTACTGTTTCTAGGACAATACTTGTCATCGGTTCCATTGTTGTCCCAGTGTTTTATTCTCTTCATTTTCTCGATATGTTGAAACTTTAGAGCACTCTCAATAACTTGTAAAATACAATTTTTTGTATAATATAAGGGAAATTGATCAAAAACAGCTTCCAATGGGTTTTGTATTCTTTTCTTTATTTTACATTTTGCAATAGTAATTCTCTACATGTAGAGAATACTATTCATCCTTTAAAATATTTTTAATTATTTTCTCTCTCATTTGATAATTGTTTGGTGTTATGAGATTCATTTGAAGTGAATAAAAAAAATATTAAAAAAGAATATTTAAATGATATAGAGAAAAAATAGATAAGCGGATGTATGATCTATTGTAAAAGTCAATATGTAAAATAGAAAAAGTAAGTTTTGGTGATGTATTTTAAAGGATAGGATAAATGAACCATTGGGAGTGCTCACATTTAAAATTTGCTCTTTTTTCAAAATTTTTCAGTAATTTAATGAAAGGGTGCTTATTTTCATTCTGTCTATTTTTTTGCTTGCATTTTCGGCATAGCTTGTATTGAGCTTACGTCGAGCTTGAAGATTGTGCCTTGAGGAATAAGGAATTTGGTGCATTGTTTTTATGATTAAATATATTTAACTGTGGATCTGTATGATATGATAAGAACATTTGAATCGACATAATGCTCTTTCGTTTTTCCCTTTTTGTTTTATTGCTTCGACTTCTTAATGGTTCGGACTTCCGCTGCAGGAAGACCTGCTTCCCGTGCACCCCCTCGTCCCGCTCCAGTGCGAAATCCACCTCAGCCAGGTATTATTGCTTTAAACTATGTATGCATTACCAACGAGATCTTTCTAAGTGTTTAGTTTTGTTTGGCTACCTATACCTTGTTCACACTTCATAGTATTGTTTTGGTCTCTGCATGCTGATTCATTTGCTTGTTTTTTTATCGACTCTCCTCTGTCTGATTACATGTGTTTATAATTTTTGTTTTATTGCAGTTAACCATGCTCCTCCTCCAGCTCCTGCACAGGCTGGCAGTGGTGGATCCATTCTAGGAGGCATTGGTTCAACCATAGCTCAGGGTATGTGTTGGAAGATTAATGCCTTTGTATTAGGATATGTATTATGAGTTGTTTCACTATGCATATCATTGCATAGTCATTTCAAATGGGAGCTATTCTAAATTTGTTGTCTCTAATTACAGGAATGGCTTTTGGCACTGGAAGTGCAGTGGCCCACAGGGCTGTGGATGCTGTGATGGGTCCTCGCACTATTCAACATGAAACCGTAATCTCTGAGGCAGCTGCTGCTGCCCCGGCTTCTACTACAAACAGTCTTAGCGGCTCTGATGCATGCAATATTCATTCCAAGGCATTCCAAGATGTATGCAATTCTACTCATATAATTACTGATCAAAAGAAAAAGAAATTCTATGCATATAATTACTCGTTTACAGATGTTATCTGGTGGTATCTTTTAAGATATATGAGAGTATTTTTTCTTCTCTTCCATACATGTTGGTAAATATTGCTCATCTATGTGGTCGTAGATAAGGATTCAATATTTTGTCTTGACAGTTGCATTCTGCAAAATCTTCTGACTTAATTTAGAACATTCTCTGCCTACCGAGGTGTTGTGACCTACCACCTTTAGGATTGGTGTTTAAAGCTGCTAGCTTTCCTATATTACTGGAAATTAGCTGAAGTTCTCTATCATAGGAGCTTGTATAGAAATGAATATCACTCTAGTATCTTGAGAATCGAAGAGTTTGGTGGGCAGTTTTTAAGTTTCATCTCAATTTTATTTTCTCAAACCTGTTTTTTTTTTGTGCCTCTATGCTTTTAAGATAATTATTTTGATATTCCATGGATCTGCTTTATAATTTTACAAGTGGAAAGTTAATTTGGCGGCAACTGCTCTTTGGTTTTGTTTTATTGCAGTGCTTGAACAACTATGGGAATGACATCAGCAAGTGTCAGTTCTACATGGATATGCTGGCCGAGTGCAGGAGGAACTCTGGTTCTATGTTGAATGCCTAATCAATTCCCTTTGTCATGCAATGGAAAGTTTGCACCACTTATCCTAATTTTATGTTTGTGATGATGGTGATATGGTACTCCAGTTAGGGTTGAAGATTTCATGTCCTTAACAATCTACAAAGACTGATAATGGTTCTTTATATATTCACCTTTTTTAATTGTCGGAAGGTGAACTTCTAAAACAATCCTATTCTGATTGCTCTTAATTCATGTTGAAGGATTCAAATCCTATTCTGATTCCCATTAATTCTGATTGCTTCGTAGAGCTCCTGTGGAGCGGCTCTAGCCTCTCGCATCCTCCCATTTTTATACTGGGGATGCCACGTGTCGAATAAATATCTTAAGAAGGTTTGGTTGTAATCTACAAAGACACGTTGCAAACCGAAAGCCTTTAATCTTTTCAGACAAGTGTTACATGTGCTTATAATTTTAATTAGTAGTTTACTTACAACATTTATTTTAAAATTCGAATTATCATGAGTTTCAATATATAAATAATTGACACGTAGAGAATATGTTTGTTTTGTAAGTTTTTTATAAATACATTTAGCATTTTTCCTTTCTCAGTTCTCATAAGCGATAGAGAGAGCCCAGGAGCAGGTAGAGGAAGAGGCGCATAAAACAGGAAAATTAAAGAACTTAAGTTAAAAGCTTAGGGTGACCTGAAAATGAGCACAAACAGTAAAAACAGAGGTTATCTTCCAATTGGCAGTAAATATACCGACACAAAAGTAAAATCAGGTGGGAATGAAACGGATCTTATAGATCCATAGCAAACTTAAGATTATCATGATGAAGGAAAGTGTTTTCCTCTTGGGTAAAAAAGTTTTTTTTTTTTTTTTTTCATTTTACTTTTCATATTTTTTTTACATATTTAAATATATTTAAAAAATAAAAAAATACATCAATACATTTAAAATCATTTTCTTAACCACTAAATAAAAAAAAAAATTTTGACCGAGCGGTCAAATGTAGTGGGCAAACATGGAGGACAAAATAGTGTTTCTCTTTCCTCTTATATCCAGCACATTATATCCTTTGGCAGCATCTACATGTCACCACTACTAATTATTTTCCCGATTTCTCTCTCTCTCTTAAAATTTTTGCAAAGAGAGATATCTCTATAACTACGGGGTTAAAACTAAGATAATAAAATTTAGAATAATAAAAAAAAAGAATCTACTCATTATTTATTTTTTTATCAATGTGACATTAAATGATAAAAAGTAAAACATTTTTTTTTTCCCATCTGTTAATGCACGTGGTGGGAAAAGTCAAATTAAGAATCGGCCCATTTAAGAACAAGTTTCCTAATGAACGTGGTTCCCCACGGCCACAGGATTAAATATATTTTACTCTCTAGAGGTTTACGTTTGGTAAATCACACTTAAAAAACGTGGGCGGAAAAGTACAAATGGTACTTAGAAAAATAACAATCTACCACATGCACGATCACAATAGATAAAGACTCTGAGATCTTTGAAAGGGAGAGGTTACAGATACTTCCAAATTTTATTTTTCCTTTTTTGTCCAAAATTATATAAATATATATATATATATATATATATATTATATTGGACTAAATTAACATTAAAAAAAACGTGAGAGGAGGGTAGAGCGAAAGGTTGTGTTTTTTTAGTAAACTAATGACATGAAGGCTGGTTAGCTCTGAAGAGGCCATGCAGCAGCAGCAGCAACAACAACAACGCTTCTAATATTTATAGCTTAATCTAATTTTCGTCTAAAATACGTACGTTGTGAACTACTATATTGCTATGGTTGTTGCGTCTATATATGTTGGTGCCACCAAAATGTCGTGGAAAAATATTTAAGAGATAGTTCGGTCATTTTGTCACAAAATTTTGAAAATAATGATTTTTATATTATTATTAAGAATGGGCCATCAAAACCCTCGACCTCCGAGCACTAGTATTGACTTGGTCAAATGTATCTCTAAACTTTAGTCAATATCACACTTTTTTACATTTGTTTATTCTATTTACATTGAATCCTCACATTGGATTAACTATTTACTCTCTATATAATAATAAAATATTATTAAATTAATAATTTTTTATTTAATTTATTTGTATCACATTTTATAATTCTACCAATTGAATATTAATAATAATTATATTCTAATTAAATTTATATTAAAAAAATTATATTTTTAAAAGTCATTTAATGTTAATAATAAAAAATATTAATTAAACTCATCTAAATTTCTTTCTAATTAAATTTCTTAATTACAAACCAAATAGTATTTTTATTGGAGTGAGAAACTAATATTTTAATATTTTTTTGAAGTAAGAAATTAATATTTTAATGTTTGGTGAATCAATAGTGATTCTCCATATTTGGCCAATCACTGCAGCAAAAGTCTATTTTATTTTAGACTTGACCAATCTAATGTGAAGTGTTTCTAGTACATATTATCTAAATTTTAGTCAATCTTTAACTTTGGCCAAGCCAATGCTAGTGCCTTAGATGGTTTTGTTAATGGGAAATGCTAAGTGTTTCGATAATGGGTCTCCATAATGGCTCTCAATACTTTTTTTTTACTTAATAATTCAGAATTTTTTTTTTAATGATGTTGTGAATTTTTTTAAAAATATTTAAGATTATTAAAAAAATACATGGAGAAAAAGATTAAAAAAAAAAACAAATACACTTATCGGTATAATTCCTCGAAAAATTCTCGGTGGCTGTGTAGTGCCACCCTTGTGGAATATAATCATGTTGTTAGTTGTAACCAACAAGTAAACATAAACGTATATATGTAAAACATTTGTTTAAAAACTAAAAAGTAGATAGAACTTATATTTTCAAATATCACGAGTTGGTAAAGATCAATGGCTAGCAGAAAATTAAAGCAAGCTGCAAATATAGTACGTAGTATTCAGTCAAAAGAGAAACATCATCACAAGGGTTGGAATCTTTTGACTCGAGGGCTTATGCTTCTCTGATCATTTTTGCGCTTAATCTCCATCGATCATTAAGGAGAAAAAAACTAAACGAATTTTCGGTAGATAATTAACAGGATCATGCCAATAAGGTGGCTTGTCGTTTCTAAAATGATGTTTTTTGCCACCAAAAGCATTCTTGAAAAAACACGTATTTCTTGTAGTGTGACGATTGGCACTTGAAGCTAGCTAGCTAGCACAAGCTAAAGATAATACCGATCGTGGCACATCTTTTATCTTTATGCTGTTAATTCGTCTAAAATTGTTATAAAATAGTATTGTCAACACACCCAAATAATAACTCAAAAGTAAAACAGTTATAAATAGACACAAAAACAAAAAAAAGTTATGATTTCCATGACAAACATGGGTGAGTTTGTAAATTTCGACTTAATTTCTCGACATGCACGAATTACAACAGTTCATCAATGATATCTTGATGAAGATTGCCAACTTAGAAGAGAAAACAGCTGGCTAGCTAGCTAATTAATTAAACTAATTGCCTCCTTAATATTGCAAACTCGATCTTAATTCCTTCTAGTACTACTTCCGAACGAACACGATCGAGTGCTAACTAATATTTACGTGAATTTTCTTTTATTGATCTAACGAAGTCCATTCCAGTAGTACCCTTGAGAAAGCTAATGCACAGTTTCTTCCATGCCTCTCTATCCGGCTGATCATGACCTTCCCCCATCTTAGCTCTCACCTCCTCAGCATAGGATTCCTGCATAAATTAAATACATGCCAAAACGATGATATATATATATATATATATATATATATATATATATATATAATAGTTGATGAGGCGGATAATTTATAAGGACATGATATATACCGTAATCATATCGCGTTGGAGAAGGCGGTCAACGAGGTGAAGAAGAATGTCGTGTGTGTACTCAGGGTGACCTTGGATGCCCATGAAATGATTCCCATACCTAAACATCTCGATTCCTGTTTTCTCAGACCATGCAATCACCTCAGCCTTGGCAGGAAGTTCCCGGACCTGACATGCACATATATACATGCATGCATGGAATTAAGTATGTCACATTGAGAAAACATATGATTAATTAGTGTCATTCCTGCTAACTGTCCGGTTACAAAGTGATCATAACATTTCGCTTCCATTTAGATAGAAATACCTCGTCTCGGTGGCATTCGATCAGAGAGAGAGTTGCAGGAATTTTCAGAGAAGAAAGGAGCTTTGAGGAGGATGATAAATGAATGGATGTGACTCCAATGTCCCAGCCCGACATGTTCCGACCTGTCTGTCCTCCAATTGCACGCGCTAGTATCTAATCAAAATCGTAATTCATTAATTTTTACACAACAAAGAAAATTTGTTTCTTTCATTTGGATATATATATTCATGATGTTTAAAAACACAGGGCTCGTAAATTATAATTACCACCATAAATATTTACAAGAAGAAAAATGGCTACCAACAAGATCCTTCGCTACTCACTAATTATTATTTACTCTCACATCTTACATCTAATTTTTTTTTTAATAATATAGAAATATTTTTTTATAAAATGTAGAGTGTAGAATGTTGAATACTAGCTGGAGAAGAATTTGTCTAAAACTAATCTTTCAAGTTTCATGGGTCAGAAATTAGATCGTACGTCACACGCATGTAACGTCAGTGGCCAGGGCTCGATACAAGACATCTTACATAAATTCTATTCATAAAAAACAAGACATATTATTTCCAATATTATAGGATGACGGGGCAGTCCCAGATCGAGAATTAACTGCCCCCACACGGACAATTGATCATTTGCAGCCAACACGTTTTAATTTCTAACAAAAAGTATATATTGATTTAAAGCCTAGAGACAATTGCCGTGCGTTACTCATGCATAGAATGAGCCTATTTGTCTATATATGAACTGTATATGTGCTCTTTTCCACGTTGTGAACAGTGATGTAGAAACGATAATGTATTTTAAAGTCTTGCTCTTTCTTCAAGTCTATAATTTCTTTATGGTTAGAGTATTTTCTATATATAAGACGTACATGTTTTCTACTTTATACCACAAAATTGATGCATTCCACTCCTAAAGTATAAAAAATAGTTTTTATTTTTTTGCATTTTCTATTAAGATCTTATCTTTAAGCTGTCATATCACTTACATTTAATCAATTTTATGGTTAAAATTGAATAAAGAAACAAAATACGTTTTTATTTTTTTAATAATTAGGATATGTAATTTGTCGGTTTTGTTAGTTTAGAATGTATAAATTGTAAAATATCTAATTATTTAAAGGTGCAAAGTGTAATTTTACAAAGACGATAGTAAGTATACATGAAACATGCATGATATTCAAGATTCTCAGCTTACTAAATCATTCTTCACGTGACATTCAAGAAATTTGGTTTGCCTCCTTGTCACTCTTTGACTGTTAGGTTTCATGAACAAGTCCTAGTCACGGCCAACATATGGTTACATGGCACATTCATCAATTATATCTTCAGACTACTACTTCATTACATAGTTTCTATTGGTTTCAATGTTCAGAAAGTTTTGACAACCTATGTTTGGCAATAGAGAAAATTTGAAAATTCTTTAAAAAATATCTACTCTCGAGCTAAATGTATTTTTAAAAAGAAAAAAAAAAGAAAAAAAAAAGAAATAATAATTGTTATCAAAACTTCTAACATATATTGATTTCCATAACAAACAAAAACTAAATAATTTTCACAAAAATAAAAAAGAAAAGACCTCTCACAAACATTTCAATCCAAACATATGGATTCCACAACTTTTTGAAACTCCAATAAAAGAAAAAAAAAGAGAGTATAAAACCAAGAGATCGAACACGACTAACATGTAACATGAACCCTAAAGACCTCGTACAACACCTATTTCCCTCATAAGTAGATTGGGTCTCAGATCTTATCCAAACGGTTTCAATTTGCAATTAACATGGTAGTCTCCATCACCATGGTGACTCCATGACCATAGCTCACATAATTTTCAATTCTTAATAATCGGCTCCGGAGGACACATCCTCTTCTTTGTTGACTTTACATATATTATATGATTTATAAAATAATTTAAAAATTAAATCTTTTGTAAAGCGATATAATATATATTTTGCACCAATTTATAAATAGAAAAATTATACTCCATTTAAAATGTAATTGCACAAAGACTGAAAAAAAAGGCTATACTTTCCGTCCAAACGTAGTCAGTGACACAACTGCCGGACCACTGGCACATAAATTTCTGTGAGACGGACCTCGCGCCAACCGCCTCGTGACTTTTTCAGTTTCATCTCTCTCTCTCTCTCTCTCCGCCTCACACAACTGCCGCAATGGCGTTTGTTTCGTCTCGTTAAAGTCATCATGCACACGCGCATTAGTAGCGCGTGCAAACCACGAAAATAACAAATACGTCGGCTACCAACGAACTTTTTCTTTTTTTTTTTGCGAGTGAGTGAGATATTGAGGAAAAAAAAATGCTGAAAAAATCATTTACAGATTGAAAAGATCAAAATACTAAAACCCAGAAATGAAAAAGGAAAGAAAACTTTTGAAATGGATAGAGAAACAGCTTGGGTTTCCCTATAGATCAGGAGTTGCTTGGATATGCAATGTGGCATCCACTGGTTTCTAGTGCAACAGACATGGGTGGAAGTTGGAGAATCAATAGGCTGGCACCAAATCCCAACCGGAGTAATTATTTAAAGCACGCAAAAACAGAATAACAAACCACTAATGGCCGAATTAGGAGATTAAACTATGAATACAAATAGAATTAATTACCTGGTGTCCAAAGCATATCCCCAGAACTTTTTTCTTCATGGAGTCCAATTTCTTCAACAGATTCAACAGTTTACAGATCCAAACGTCGTTTCCATGCGCATCGTTGCAGCTTCCAGTGATCACAAACCCATCAAAAACACCGATCTCTTCGTCGTCCGGGAACTCGCCGCAGGCCACGCGGTACATTTTCCACGTCTCGCCTTCCTCGGCCAGCATTCTCACGAACACCCCAGAGTACCCTCCGTACATCTTCTTCACGTAGTCCGAGTCCTCTGCGCACAGAAGAACGGCGAATCTCTTCCCACCCATTTCCATTCTCTCTCACTCACTCTCTCTCTTTAAATGGGGGTTTTACAGAGATAGAGAAAGACAAGGAAGAAATACTGTTTCGACCTTTCCTCTCCTTCTCTCTCTGAAAATGCCCTCTTTCTCACTCCAAAACCCAACTGAGAGAGAGAGAGAGAGAAGAGAAAGAGGAGACCGATGATCGATCGATCTTCTCAAATATAAGCGTTGGAAGTTGTCCCTCTCTCAGTTTTGTTTTATTTGTTCGGAGGTTGTCACAGATGGCAAGGAGGAAGCTGGTTATAAACTGGTGGTGGGTTCCAGAAAGGGTGCCACCTAATTTACAAGCGTAGCCTCGGCCCACTATTGGTCGTTTACCAGAATTACCCTCGCGATGGGAAAGCTAGCTAAGCTATTCATTCCAGTCCAAATTATTCTACTACTTTTAAATGGAGGAGCTGTTACAGTACTGAATGAATCTAACCGGATTACTGGATGGATTGGGAGTCACCAATGTATCTTGCTTCAAACTCCGTACAAGTTGGTCCCCTTCTTTTTCGCACTAAACAACCTCACGTCTAAATTGGTTTATAATCACGCAAACCAAAAAAAAATCTACGTAATTACGAATAATTTTTACAATAGTATTAAGAATATTTGAATTTAATTGACATGAGATAAGTTAAAATAGTTATTTTGAGTTAAAATAGTTTATGAAGTTTGGAGAGATAAGAGAGAAAAAATTTAAAAATAAAAAAATTACAGTTAAAAAAAATTATGTGTAATGTATGATGATAAAAAAATTTCATCTATTTATAGAATTCCGGCAATTTGGTGAGTTATAGTCGTAATTTAAATGGTATTGTGTGTTTCGGTTGCAATAGTTTTTAATGCTTGCTTGAATCTGATCCGTGCAGTACGGATATATGCCCGTTGTACTCGAGGCTCAGGATGATTCGCAGTTTGGCCGGTTGGCATTTTTTGGGTGTGCAGGCTAGTTTTGTTTTGCTTTTTGCTTTAAGAATACCGAATGCGTGCCCTCTTGCTCTCTCTTTCTGATCTAACTGTTGGTGTGTTGGTTTTAGGACGGCCAGTAGTCAATTTTATGGGTTCTAGTATGTGTTGATCTGTTTATATTGCCATAATTCTCATGAAGAAGCTGCTTAAATTAGTTTTTAATACCAAAAGGAGCGGAAATAAGATAAGATAGAGAACAGATAAATAGATTAAAAAAAAAAATAGGACCAGATGACGAGTAAACTAGATAATTAGAATGATAATGCAGGTGAATTAACAAAAGAAATGAAAGCAGGACTAGATAATGGATTTAATTAAAATAATCAAAGTAGGACCAGATAAATGGAATCAAACGAAGATAACAAGTACTATAAAGAGAAGATAATTATAAGTGGAAATAGTAGTTTATTCAAAATAACGTACAACTCGTACATTTTGATCGAGTTAATTTCATAGCCCGAAATTCTCACCACTGGTGTACGTACGTTCCTGCATGGTAATTATAATTTGGAGCATATACGCAGTTGCTTTTCATGTACATGCATGTTTATATATGTGGAAGGTGGAGCCTTTAATTTTCTAATTTTGCCGCTGGAGATCAATGGAGACTACTGTATAAGATAAAGAGAAGAAGTGGATCGATGCTAGTGCATGAAGTTTACACAACAAATGAAATTTGGATTCATTAATTTTTAATGCAAAGTATAAACATATAAGAAGATTTGTAAGATCAATTTTCCAAAAATCCAGAGGAAATTCTTAATTTTCTTGATAGTAATACGGCCTATCGTACAACTCAATTATTTATATATACAAAAATTAAAATTTAATTTAGAAGAAAACTCATGAAATTAATTAAAATTTGTATATTTCTTAATAAATGGTATTGCTTGATTGTAAAATGAATTGTCAAATAATTGTGTCCATATATCCTTTTTTTTTTTTTTTTCTTTTTGGTTTGAAATTATTTCATCAGCCATGCATAATTATACTGATGTCTTCCTCAAACAAATTAGTGCACGCAACCGCGAAGCCACATGAAGGCCGTACGTTTGAGTGGTTGTAGTCACATATCACCAAGTCATCAGCTGAGTGATCAATTTGTAAGAAGTAGACATGCACAATTATATATATACGACCCATTCTAGCCATACTCGAATTTTATTTTCTTTTGTTTTTTTCCTGCCCTTTTTCATTGGCCAATGATATTCCAACCACTACTTCAAAGCTATTGCTTCGACTTTTGATTGGTGGAGTCTGATTATGATTATCCCATATATTTTGCCTATATGTCTATTGCGTGTTCCTATTTATAATACCAACAAATTAAAGTTGTGATAACTAGCTGTAAAACCACTAAGGATCAATTCTTACATATTATATAAATATATATATATCCTATATGCATGCATGATGTAATAACTAAGAACGTTCTTTGCAATGCAACCATGTTCCATAAATATGAATTAATGCAAGAGTACTCAACTTTTTGTTCAACATATATATCTTTGGTTCATCTCTTATAGCAAAGAAATGAAGTTAAAGGTTGTCTTTGGCTATTAAGACTATCTCAGAGTAGTTCATTACTATTTATAAACAGTTTCTTACTATTTATAGATGATATGAGATACTCTTAACATCCAAATGTATCCTATTGGTCTCGTTGGTTTTCACAGATAAGATTAGATGAGATGACATGAGATGAGTTGAGATAAAAGTTGAAAGTTAAATAAAATATTGTTAAAATATATTTTTTAAATATTATTTTATTTTAAAATTTGAAAAAGTTGAATTATTTATTTTATTTGTGTAGAAATTTGAGAAAATTGTAATGATTAGATGAGATGAGATAAAAATGGTCGTGAAAACAAACGAGACTTAAACTGGCCGTTAGTCTTGATGTAATATGTATGATTTATCATACGAAAAATACTTTAGTTACAAAATGATTACAAAAATGTAAATCAAAAAATTGATGTGACTTAATGCAATATGTCAGATTGTCTAGTTACTTTTATTGTAAAGTAAATCTAACAGATTACATAAAATTACGTTAGTTTGTTGGTTTATTTTTATATAATTTCTTTGTATATATTAGGAGTGAAAAACTGACCCTCGATTTGGTTTTGTGCAAAAATTGAAACTGACCTAACTGATGTTTTGGGAAGAAAATCGGCCGTGTAAGGGGTAAAAACCGCTCGTTGTAGTTGCTGGCTGGTTCACGGTCAGTTGGTAGTTTGTTGGAAATCAGTTGCTTGGGTGTCTTGCAGTTCAATTGCCCAAAGTAGCCATCCAATGAAAAATCTCTAATCATCTAAGAATTTCAATCCAACCACAAAATTAAAAAATACACAACATTACAACAATTCCAAAATTAGATAAACCCTAATCATCTAAGAATCCAAGAAAATAGTAAACAATAGAATCAATAAAATAGAAATAAACAAAAACTTTTTGTTGATTTGGCAGTACGCAAACGCTATTTATTGGAGGACGTGGAGGTTGGGCCGCTACCACTGTTGCTGCCGATGCCGCTACTGCTGGAGAGTGGAGTGAGGGCGATGACTGTAGAAGCTGGAGATGAAATGATGAGGATGGCTGAGGGCTTAAATGAGAAGAGAAGAAGATGGAGGAGATTTGAATAAGCCCTAGGTAGAAACAGTATTGTCTAGCTTATGCCAAATGACGCCGTTCCCTTTTTTAAAAAAAACTAAAGAAGCAAAACGACGCCGTTTTACTTATTTAAGTGAAACGACGTCGTTTAATAATAATATATATTAAAAAAAAATGGCTGCTGTCGTCGATCAGTTTATCAACTTTTTGCTGGCTCAAATCAAGATTGAATTAGTCGACGTCGGTTTTGTTAATTTACCACTGATGACCGACCGGTTCTCTGCCGTTTCGACTAGTTACGAGCTCAGGCAGCATGTCTGAGTCAGTCCCGATCGGTTCGCCGATTGCTTGTACAACCCTATTATATATAACACTTCTCTTATCATATAAAACAACTTCAATTTATAAATTTTATATTTTCATAATATGCTTTAAACTTAACATTTCTTTTATAGATAAATATGTTGGTCTTTCCAAAAAGTGAGAGAATTAAGAGGAAGAGAAGAAGGTGAACGAAGGTGGGCAAATGGTAATTGAGGCACAGTGATATTATAGTATTGAGGGCACTTTAGCAATTGTGAATAGGCAAAAATATGGGGGGCGGGGAAGATGCATGCAAAAGAAGAGATTGCACCCAAATTCCCAATATTATAATGTCAGACATATCCTTAATTTACAGTTGAAAGGGGGTTGTGTCGGGGGCACGAGGCACTTCCAATGTTTTCACGTGATTTTCTATCACCTGGTTACAGTCACGTGTACACCTTAGCAAATGGATTCCATACACGTATACAGCCACCATCTCCTCTGTATTGTTGTAATCCTTTGAAGCCAACATCAGAATTATTTTTTCTTTTTGAGGTGAGTATTATTTTTAATTGGTATATGATTTTTATTTATTTATTAATTATGGTAGAAATCACACTTATCTATAAATAACATTAAATACCGTATTATTTTATTTCTATCCTAATTATATAAAATAGTCAAGACCTATATACATTCTTGTTTTATTTAATTAGTATCCCAATGACTTCTGTATGCTAAAAAAAAAAAGTGTTAAATATATATTGCTTAATTTCGACTCCGGGAACCTTAAGCAGTGCATGAAGTTGTGAGCATGAAAACTGCATAAAAAGAAGAAGAAGAAGAAGAAGAAGAAAGTTGCTTGTCATGTGGTACAAAAAACAAAGGGAGATGTCGGAGAACAAACACCAAGAAAGTCTCCTACCTGATTCTTTCAATCCCACAATCTCGCGAAAAAAATAAAGGAGGTCAGAATTTGAGGGCCGAGGACAGTGCGTATATAGCACCCCACCATCCCCCCCCCCCCCCCCCCCCCCCCCCCCACCCCCACACACACACACACAGGCATCATATATAGGCATATATAAAAAGATTTCATAATATTTTTCATGGCATTCATTACTTGCACTGCTGGCCAGCCCCATATAGCTGAAAACAAGATCTCAACTGTCGATGCATCTATATATCATCTATGGAAAGTATGATTCCCAAAGAAATGGGTATGGCTTCATCCTTTGCTACACTATATGCCATCATCATTTGAATCGTGATTCTCACACAAAATATATAAATGGAAGGTCTCAAGTATAAGTGTGTAGAAGACAGATAAACATCACCGAAAAATATTGTACATCACTAATCAGATCAGTAAGCAAAACAAACATACAACTAAAACTCTGTCGTTCTATTTGATTGTGTTTTCACACGTGAAAGAAGTTACAACTGTTTAAAAGAAAAGGCTAAATTCCCCAATCTAAAACCCATAGAGAATCAGCGTAGTTAGCAATATTAAAGAATACAAGTCTTCCATTATATCAAACAAGCTTTATCTCCTTCAAAATCTGGAAACCCGACGACCCTGCCTATCTGATTTCAAGTAGTCAGACAACTCTTGGCAGTTTTCTACTCATAATACAGACTCCCTAGCAACTTGGCATCTAAAATTTAAATTCTACAGCCGGTATGGCAGATTAGTCAGATCAGCCGGCTTCGCACTTTGACTGCTTTCCCAGGTTGCTGTTGGGAACCCTAGTTGGCCAGCATCACAACCCAAACCCAGTATCGCTTCAATGTTGATGAAAGACTATTGTCTAAGAGCCCAAAAAGTTCATCCAAATCACACATCTCATCTATAGAATAATCCTGCCCAGGATCCCCATAACAGTTGCTAACTCCAGTACCTTCCTGTTCGGTGCCACGGTGCTCATCCTTTGCTTCTGGTTTCATAGAATAATTCTGTCCGTCATCCCCATAACAGCTTGTAATGCCAGTAGAATTCTTTTTGGGTGTCACAGGGTTCATCATTTGCTTTTGTCAGTGTAGTTCTATTTGGAATGGCAGCTTCAGTTACTGCAGCATGCCGAGTAGAAATTTCTCGATTCAACTTCCCCATGCAAATTGGAGGAAACAGGCTTCCCATCTATATCCTTGACTACAGGGACCTCAGAATTACTGTAATTGAAGAATCAAGTCCTGACTGAGTTGCTACCGAACAAACGCCAGATGAAGTGGTGGCCGAAGAAAAATTAGGAAAATTGAGGCGGGCACAAGAACCGTACATTGTCCTTGCAGCTTCATCATAAGCACATGCAGCTTCAACTGCATTTGAAAAAGTACCAAGCCAAAGCCTTCGTCCCTTGTTTGGCTGCCGAATTTCTGCAACCCACTTACCCCATGTCCTCTGCCTAACACCTCTGTAATTACATATTGAGTTCTCTGGCCCTCCCTTTCCTTTCATGCATCCCTTCTTTGACCCAATGGCCGAGCTTTACGAATGGATTTATCATTGCGGGAGTCAAGCTGGGCGTTCTTCTCTTTCCACTTGGCGAGAGTCTCAGCCACGGACAAACCTCCTTGTCCAGTCTGTGACTTCCTCTTCCTGGAAGAATTCAACGAGAAATAAGTCATATCAGCACCTTATATTTGAAAAATTCTATTCACAAAATCTACGCAATGGTATGTCACAGCACAAAGCAACAATCAAGCAACAAAGATATTATTCTGCATTTGAGATTTAGGAATCTGCACTAACATTGAAAGCAAAACTCCAATGCAAAGAAAAACCCGGAGAGTCAACAAGGAAAATGCAATTACTTAAAAGATTGCTAAAAATCCAAATTAGATAATATCCGGACAAACAGCTCTCACTCCCAACAAACAATAGGCCAATTTACATGAAATCGAGATTCTCCTCTGGCTCCAAGTTTTTGACTTTTTTTTTTTTGGTAAGAGATACTATCTCATCAAACAACTGAATCAATCTTGAGGATAAAGGACTCAATGGCTAATGTAACTATCTTCGTTTCTACTCATCACTTAATTGATGTTGAACAAGGATATTCGTCAGACCCTGTCACTCTCAGTTCCAGTTATCTTTTTTATTTGTACTTCAAAGACTCCTAGTTAATCCCTGTAACTAATAATATTACTAAATCACGCTACACCATGGTTTCGGTGAGCTGAAATTATTCAAATAGACTCCACATTTGACAATATACAACAGCCTCGACCACGATTTTTGGCAAGGCAGAAACATTTTCATAAACTCAGTACTTCTACGATTTTAATGCAACGTTAGTAACCTACCAGATAGAAGATCAAGAAGACATTCCCCAAATCAAAGGAAAACCCTAACCCCCCCCAAAGGGCAGTGGCCCGAATAATCACGTAGTGAAAGTAAGTATCCCAGAAACCAAACAGCCTCACATAAACGAAAAACCTTTTACCCAACCTTCCCCCAAAAAAACCAAGAAACAAAAATGAAGAATCCCCAATCGAGGGAAAAAGAATAAGAAGAGAAACCAAAAGAGACGAAAAGGAAATGTTAAAATGGACCAACCTCGTAATAGTAGTCTCCGAAGACATGCCCATCGAAGATGGTGATCGTAGTCTATCGTTCCTCCAGTGAAACGTCGGTTTCAGAAGTAGCTAGAGCTTTTTCGTTTTTCTTCCGCTGGTGTGCGTTTCTGAAAGTATCCAGAGAGATCGAGCTT